>OZ005673.1:1740519-2340519 GCA_963930725.1 Candelabrum cocksii | reverse complement strand
ACCATACAACACCACTACTCTCTGAACAACCTGCATCCGTCAGTTCTGAATGGGTATATGTTCAGCCTCGCCGACCGATCATCAATCTTCGGGCTATGACGAAGCTGGCATCGTTCAACGCACGGACTCTTTCCGGTATCTGGAGAAAGGGAGAGTTAACCGCAGAGGCGGACAAGCTTGGGTTTGCTGTTGTTGGGATTCAGGAACACCGTATACGCAGCGACCAAATAAGGCATCTCGACATGGGAAAGGGTTGGAAGTTTGTACACGCGAGTGCAGATGAAGCTGGAGTTGGTGGAGTTGGTTTGCTCCTCAGCCCCGCATCATATGGCGCCCTGCAGAAGGTTGATCATGTATCTGACCGAGTGATTGCATGCCATTTTACCTCCGCCTCGAAGAACAAATCTTCTTTCCCCAAGGTAGTGTTGATATCATGCTACTCCCCAACGAGTCTTTCCGACGTACCTGTCATAGAGGAATTTTATGCTGATCTGCAGAAGGCCATTGACGGCGCAGGACTTCACGCATTCGTGAGCATCCTTGGTGACTTTAACGCCCGTCTACAACACTCTGCCACTAGTCCATGGGTCTATTCAGATGTCGCCAACCGCAACACAGACTTCTTCGAGGACTTCTTACAGTCCAACTCTTTATATTCCGCAAACGCAACATTCCAGAAGAAACGTGGGCGATTGTACACTCACAAAGGTGCGCAGGGATACCTATCTCAGATTGACCATATACTCTTCCGTCTAAAACACAAGAACTCAGTGAGAGACTGCGCGGCAATGACGTTTAGACCGTTTGAATCTGACCATCGGCTTGTTTCAGCAACAGTGCGGTTGAGCCTCCGAGCAAAACCAACATTTCGTAACACCGCCCCGCGATATGACTGGTTGACCCTGAAAGAAGAAACCATATCAACTGCCTTCTGACTGGTTTGTATGAACAGATATGCTGCATTAACTACCCCTGATTCGAATATACCAACGGATCATCATAGGAAATACACTGCCTTTGCGTCGGCCGTGCAGGAAGCTGCAGCTGAAACCATTCCAAAGATCATGCCTCGTAAACGTCATATTCCATGGGAAAACCAGCAAGTTATACAGGCGCGTGGTGCCCTCGAAGATGCCAAGAAACGGAACAGACTGATCAAATCCGATGTGACGCAGGAGGCAGTTGCGAATTCTTCGCTGAATCTAGCGCGGGTGTACGCTACAAACCAGGCTGAATACATAGAGAAGCAGATGGCAGACATTGCCTCCGCAGATGAAAGTCGCCAACATGCAGTCGCTTGGAAGGTGGTCAACAACCTGAGTGGACGGAAGTCTAAAGCCACCGTGAATGTTAAGGCCGAAAGTCCACAGGACCGCATTGCTGGATGGAAAAAACCACTTCGAGAAACTACTAAACAACCCACTCATTGGAGTGGATGAGGCGTTTGAACCCGAACAGATCGTCTCCGAACCGCTTGACATTTCCACAGGCGAGATTACATGGGATGAACTAACCACTGTTGCTCGCCAGATGAAGAACGGGAAAGCCTGCGGTGCTGACTCGGTGCCAAACGAAGTGTTCAAGGATGACGAAATTCTGATGCTGCTCCACCCCATCCTGAATGAAGTTCTGACCACTAAGTCTCCACCAGCCGAATTCCTCAAGAACAAGATCATTGCGCTGCCAAAGAAGGGTGACCTATCCTCTTACGACAACTACAGAGGCATCACCCTAATGTCTTGTACCGCCAAACTCTTCAATCGCGATATCGGCAAAGAAGAACTTGTCGTTGTGCAGCGTGTTTGTAGACTTTCGGAAGGCTTTTGACTCCGTCTCACGCGAACGGTTGTTTCTCATCCTATCTGCGTACGGCATTCCTGATTCTCTCATCGCTGCGATGAAGTGCATCTACGACGGTTCTACCAGCTTTGTTAGCACTGCTGATGGTGACTCAGACCCATTCCTTGTCACCACTGGTGTGTTGCAGGGTGACACACTCGCGCCATTCCTTTTCATCATCGTCTTGGACTATGTGCTCCGCATGTCAATGGAACCTGTGTTAGGACTGCAGACGAGGGCCAGACAGAGCCAACGACACCCTGCAAAGATATTGACTGACCTAGATTATGCGGACGACCTTGCACTGTTAGCATCCACCGTCGTGAATGCGCAAAAACTTCTCACAAACCTGGAAGAAGCCGCCGTCGAAGTTGGCCTGCTAATCAACCAGAAAAAGACGAAATACATATGTGTTGGCACTGCTGCTGCCTCAGGAATTCCTGTTCGGATAAGAAAAAGAGAAATCGACCAAGTTGATGACTTCTGCTACCTGGGATCATATGTGAGAACGAGCGAACGGGACATCAAGGCTAGGAAAGCACTTGCGTGGACTGCAGCTGACAAGATGTGGCGTATTTGAAAGTCCACAATGATAACTCGCGAACTGAAGATACGCCTATTCAAGTCAACTGTTGAAGCAGTCCTGCTGTACGGCTCACCTTGTTGGTCACTTACAGCTAAGCAGAACAAGTCACTGGATGGCACGTACACACGCCTATTGCGGAAGGTGACAGACACACATTACAGCGTGCATGTAACTAACCAAAACCTCTACGGAAGCCTTCCCCGCGTCAGTGATATCCTCTTAGAGAGAAGGCTACGGTTTGCTGGGCATTGTGCGCGTCGCATAGATCAGCCGGTGAGTGGGCTTGTTCTCTGGCAGCCAGTTGGAACTTTTGTCCGAGGTGGACATGCGCGCATGACGTTTCCACGCCGTCTGATGAAGGATACTGAGATGAACAACATCACCGAGCTTCATCGTTGCATGCTTGATCGAGATGGTTGGAAGTTGAGAATTCGGGCAGCGGTCGGTGTCGTTTAACAACGCGCAGAACAATGAATGAGTCCATTTATATAGGTAGTCCATCATGTTTAACCCTCCCTTCACTTTCCAGGTCCAAAAGCAAGAACGAAAACTTCAACAAAATCATTGTCACCAGTTTTAGCCCTTATTTGAATATGGACTATTATTGACAAATTGTGGTCCAAGGTCGGGCGTTGATTCGGATTAGGTGCTTAATTGAGTCATGGCCTTTAAACGGTCATTTACGATATACATGTCGATAATTTTTGCAGCTAGAGAATTTACATTCAGAATTTGCAGCTGTTTAAAATATATATACATTAATTTTATGATTGAAAAGAGCTGTACATGTTCCCAAATCTAGTGCGAAATTTGTTCGGACACAGACTAACCTTTGGTGATTAAATTTATTCAATCACATTTTGAATTGAACATTTTAGCATAATTAGTTGACAAAAATATACGTTATAATTCATAATTTATGCAAAAAAGAGGGAGTTGTCATGAAATAACTTAGCACTTATTTGTTTTGACTGGTGACAGCGAGTCAAACCTATTGTTCGCAATATTGTAAACTGATTGGTTTAGAATGTCCTGTTTCTGTCCTGTATTTACATTCTTTCAGATTTCAGAAAAGTTTTTTTTTTCTTTTTTCGTAACGATAGCACAACTTATAAAAAACTTATTATACAAATGGTTAATATAAGTTCGATACAAAATAACAATACCTAGCTACCTTACGTAAATAAATATACTTCTTGTCGTAATAAATCATTTCAAGCTTGCTCGCAACCAACCTATTGATAACCAATCATATCAACCAATCATAACCAATCATATACTTTTAGCTTTTTCAACGAAATAATATTTTACATCAAGTATATTTCCATCTTGTCGTTCTTGAGTTTGCTCACTCAAGACCTTAAAGACCACATAAATGTCAAGACCTACAAGAAAAGCGAGCAGAATTGAAATAGCGATGAGATTTGAGCAATTGAATATTACCAGCGAACTATTTATTAGAAACCATTAAAGGTTAATCCAAAGTAAATGCAAAACGTTACAAACATGAAAATTAGAATATCCATTAACTGTGCAGTGTGTCTTTTAAGATGTATACTAGAAGTTTGATTGATCACTTTTTACTTTATGGGTATGCGGGTCATGTAACATCTTTGACCTCATGGATATAAGCATCCATGATGCATAGCTGCCACGGAGTTTTAAATAGTTGGTACCTTGCGTGGGTTAACTCACCACTGTTTTCCTCTTACTGGGGTTGGCGTTAGGAAGGGCATCCAGCCGTAAAAAATCTGCACCAGTAAACCATCAGATCAATAAACCTCCATAATTGGAGAAAATCATCTTTTGAAACCGTCCAACCCATGCAAGCATGAAAAAGTGACGTTAAAAGGATGATGATGATAATGATGAAAACATCTTTGTTCTAAAACTCTGTCATTTATGCAAAACAAGAACACAAAAAGAATTCCTTCCAAGAACTAATAGCCAGCTAATGTTTTTAAAAATGTTTGTGGCTATGACAGTTGCCGTTTTAACAGTTTTTATAGTCCATGTTCAGGACTTCTTCAGTTCCAGATTGCTATTTGACAATTGATTTGACTCTTCGTAGACTAAAAATAAAAACATTTCTTAATACCCTAAGACAATTTGAAGAAGATTTATCCTTCATTTAACAGAAGTTTGTCTCTTTGATCAGTTTAAGAATTTTAATCCGTATACAATTCATTCTGTTTAGTGTTTCTTTATCGAAACTACTCAATTCTGAGAAGTTGGTCACTAGAAGAATTGTTAACCATTGATCAAAGGCTGTATCAGAAAACTCTTCCTCCTCTTGGAAAAAGTCGGGGAAAACGGCTGTCTTTTCACTGTACTCAGAGATTAATGAAAGCGATCCACATGATCCACAAGAATTTTTGCATTTATCCAAGGAATCTTTCACAATCTCTGATATAACCTCATTTTTCTCCCTGAACAACTTAAGAATTATTTGTTTATAATTTTGTTCTTCAGTACAGCTGTTGATGACAGATTGTGCGTCTAAAACAGAATTAACTGAATAACTAAATGGAAAGCATAACTTTTGAACATCACTTTGATTCGCTATTTTAGGTGCCCTACGACTAAATGGTCTGATAAACCACCTGATTCCTGAACACTAACATCAAGTCTTGGTTTCTTCGCTGGAAATTCAAAAGGATAAACTGAGTTGCTGGAAATTTCAATGTAAAATGTAAAAAACACTCGTATAATTTTATTATTACTACATCTACACATGAATCTACATCATCACTTACAAGACAATTACACAATTATAAATGTAACCAGATGAATACTTTAGAAGTAACCTGCTCAACTTGCTCAACTCTCGTTGACGTACTCTTGGTTAGAAAGGGAGAGGAAGTTTCTACCGTTCAATATATCTACAAAATGTGAACGTATAAACAAAAGATTAATGAGGTGATTGATGAGACCTGTGGGACGCTGAGTATGTGACACGTATGAGTTTATGAATGATGTAAAGCTATGGGTTGCCATGGTGAGAAAACAAGATGTAGTATGGCATGAATTGATATGTAAAGAATTGCTACAAACAAATACAACAAATACATACATAAAATACAAATTTATAAGTCGCCAATATCAAATGGATCGTCGTCGTCGTTTTCGTCCTCTTCAATCATGTTCAATCTATCCTGCATACACCTTTTGTAAAAGTCTGCATTCCGAACTTTAGTGGGATCTGAAGTTGTGATACCACACACTTCAAAAGAGCGCTTGACCATATCCACATTTTGGACAATATGATCAACCGCTTCTTTTACCCAATCTACAATCTGTTGACGTGTTGGCGTAGGTATTTTGAAGCTTGAGTCGTTTATTGAAGAATCGGGGAAAGCATCGATGACATCTGAAACGTAACTCGCCCAACATTTTCGTAAAACTGCTTTAAATGGCTTGTTTATTGTTCATTAGATTTCGAAATATACAACAAGCTAGAAATTCTTGTACAAAAAGCCATGGAACAATATAAAAATAAACTCAAGGAGATGGAGGAGAAAAAAGAAGAATATTGATTCGAATTTTTTCTAATTTACTGCGTATGAATTTATTTTCTCCTAATTATTAACGCGTGATTGAAAATTCAAAATTTCGTAATTTATTCCTTCCCAATTTTCTACGCGTACCGGTCAAAATAATTATTTTTTCCTACGCGTTAAATTAGAGAAGTTACAGTACCTCCATCTATCTTATAGTGCTTCGAAGCGCGGAGGAGTTTTCTATATCTAAAAAATAATCTTCGTCCTAAATAATAAATTTTGTGGAAAACAGAATTTCGTGTTTACAGACGACTGTAACTAATAAAGATTGTCTTGCTTTACCAAAAGTAAACAAGGTGTCAAGTTATTTCAGGTGTCAAGTTATTTCATGACAGAGTTGATGTTTTAGTTGCAGTAAAAACAAAACAAATGCAAACAACTCCAAAATACCTACAATTAACATATGCGAAAACATCCTTTAATATGTCATTTTTAAAAACTTTAAGCTTTGTTTTCTTTTTTTACTTTTATTATTATTATTATTATTGTTAATCTTTATACAGGACATTCGTTTCAGTTGTATATTTACAAAATATACATTATAAAAACTGTTCTACCAAGGAGTTTTTTAAAATAAGTCATTGAATGTGAAGTTGTTTTGGATGTGTGGAGTTGTCACACTAAAGTTATCCTATTTAACTAATTCATAGAAAGAAAGAGACATATATATGGTATATATTCTAGGAAGAGGTTTTCTTGATAAAACAAACATTAGAGGGGTTAGACTTCAATTATATATACAATTTTATCCTTTTGAACTGAAAAGATTCATGATATTGATAGTTAAATTATTAATTAAATCACAAATTTAGATGTATCTAATAGGTGTATGGCCAACTCGGTTTACCAACTCGGCCTAACTATGAAAATTTGATGTTCCTTTACTATATTCTTTACTTATTTTTCCCTCAATATGGTTATATATTATTGTTCCATAGCTTGTGTTGGCAACGGAGAATATTTTCGCATAATTGGATGCATTGTGTTTAACTTCACATAAGCAAACTTTCTGGCTTCTCAGTGTGCCTTTCTCAGCTTTCGTTTCGATTTTTATTCGGCCGCTGTTTTGTACAGCACAATTCGAAATAGTACCCCAGAAAATTTCTTCATTTATCGAACTACGATAAATATATTACGTAAACTCAAAATGTGAAATTATCGTTGATTGCGATTGATTTAAAATCTCTGAGATGTCAGAAAATGGCCACCATTCCCAAAGCGGTTCAATATGTACGTACGCCCTTTAATTTCCAATGTGTTTAAGGGTGGACGCTTATTCCAAACTGGGCGCTTGTTAAAAGTTTTGACTTTTTGTCTCAATAAAAAAACACTATACTAAGTTATTAACATTCACATAGTTAGTCCATTTATGGGTATGCAGGTATTCTGACCTCATGGGGGTAAGCGCCCATGCCTTGCATAGCTTGTCACTGTGGGCTGGCAAACCAGGGACTAGACCTCCGGGTCACAGCCACGAGAGTCAAAACTCGTTTCAAAGACTACCAATCATGAAGAAAAGTATACTACCAGGATCCATACTGGCTGAGACGTCGCCCAGGATAATAAGGTCTCCGTTCGTGGTGGATAACTCTCGCGCCGAAAAATCCACGACGAGAGGGACTGATGTGGACGATACCGTCAATGAGAACACAGACCATACAACACCACTACTCTCTGAACAACCTGCATCCGTCAGTTCTGAATGGGTATATGTTCAGCCTCGCCGACCGATCATCAATCTTCGGGCTATGACGAAGCTGGCATCGTTCAACGCACGGACTCTTTCCGGTATCTGGAGAAAGGGAGAGTTAACCGCAGAGGCGGACAAGCTTGGGTTTGCTGTTGTTGGGATTCAGGAACACCGTATACGCAGCGACCAAATAAGGCATCTCGACATGGGAAAGGGTTGGAAGTTTGTACACGCGAGTGCAGATGAAGCTGGAGTTGGTGGAGTTGGTTTGCTCCTCAGCCCCGCATCATATGGCGCCCTGCAGAAGGTTGATCATGTATCTGACCGAGTGATTGCATGCCATTTTACCTCCGCCTCGAAGAACAAATCTTCTTTCCCCAAGGTAGTGTTGATATTATGCTACTCCCCAACGAGTCTTTCCGACGTACCTGTCATAGAGGAATTTTATGCTGATCTGCAGAAGGCCATTGACGGCGCAGGACTTCACGCATTCGTGAGCATCCTTGGTGACTTTAACGCCCGTCTACAACACTCTGCCACTAGTCCATGGGTCTATTCAGATGTCGCCAACCGCAACACAGACTTCTTCGAGGACTTCTTACAGTCCAACTCTTTATATTCCGCAAACGCAACATTCCAGAAGAAACGTGGGCGATTGTACACTCACAAAGGTGCGCAGGGATACCTATCTCAGATTGACCATATACTCTTCCGTCTAAAACACAAGAACTCAGTGAGAGACTGCGCGGCAATGACGTTTAGACCGTTTGAATCTGACCATCGGCTTGTTTCAGCAACAGTGCGGTTGAGCCTCCGAGCAAAACCAACATTTCGTAACACCGCCCCGCGATATGACTGGTTGACCCTGAAAGAAGAAACCATATCAACTGCCTTCTGACTGGTTTGTATGAACAGATATGCTGCATTAACTACCCCTGATTCGAATATACCAACGGATCATCATAGGAAATACACTGCCTTTGCGTCGGCCGTGCAGGAAGCTGCAGCTGAAACCATTCCAAAGATCATGCCTCGTAAACGTCATATTCCATGGGAAAACCAGCAAGTTATACAGGCGCGTGGTGCCCTCGAAGATGCCAAGAAACGGAACAGACTGATCAAATCCGATGTGACGCAGGAGGCAGTTGCGAATTCTTCGCTGAATCTAGCGCGGGTGTACGCTACAAACCAGGCTGAATACATAGAGAAGCAGATGGCAGACATTGCCTCCGCAGATGAAAGTCGCCAACATGCAGTCGCTTGGAAGGTGGTCAACAACCTGAGTGGACGGAAGTCTAAAGCCACCGTGAATGTTAAGGCCGAAAGTCCACAGGACCGCATTGCTGGATGGAAAAAACCACTTCGAGAAACTACTAAACAACCCACTCATTGGAGTGGATGAGGCGTTTGAACCCGAACAGATCGTCTCCGAACCGCTTGACATTTCCACAGGCGAGATTACATGGGATGAACTAACCACTGTTGCTCGCCAGATGAAGAACGGGAAAGCCTGCGGTGCTGACTCGGTGCCAAACGAAGTGTTCAAGGATGACGAAATTCTGATGCTGCTCCACCCCATCCTGAATGAAGTTCTGACCACTAAGTCTCCACCAGCCGAATTCCTCAAGAACAAGATCATTGCGCTGCCAAAGAAGGGTGACCTATCCTCTTACGACAACTACAGAGGCATCACCCTAATGTCTTGTACCGCCAAACTCTTCAATCGCGATATCGGCAAAGAAGAACTTGTCGTTGTGCAGCGTGTTTGTAGACTTTCGGAAGGCTTTTGACTCCGTCTCACGCGAACGGTTGTTTCTCATCCTATCTGCGTACGGCATTCCTGATTCTCTCATCGCTGCGATGAAGTGCATCTACGACGGTTCTACCAGCTTTGTTAGCACTGCTGATGGTGACTCAGACCCATTCCTTGTCACCACTGGTGTGTTGCAGGGTGACACACTCGCGCCATTCCTTTTCATCATCGTCTTGGACTATGTGCTCCGCATGTCAATGGAACCTGTGTTAGGACTGCAGACGAGGGCCAGACAGAGCCAACGACACCCTGCAAAGATATTGACTGACCTAGATTATGCGGACGACCTTGCACTGTTAGCATCCACCGTCGTGAATGCGCAAAAACTTCTCACAAACCTGGAAGAAGCCGCCGTCGAAGTTGGCCTGCTAATCAACCAGAAAAAGACGAAATACATATGTGTTGGCACTGCTGCTGCCTCAGGAATTCCTGTTCGGATAAGAAAAAGAGAAATCGACCAAGTTGATGACTTCTGCTACCTGGGATCATATGTGAGAACGAGCGAACGGGACATCAAGGCTAGGAAAGCACTTGCGTGGACTGCAGCTGACAAGATGTGGCGTATTTGAAAGTCCACAATGATAACTCGCGAACTGAAGATACGCCTATTCAAGTCAACTGTTGAAGCAGTCCTGCTGTACGGCTCACCTTGTTGGTCACTTACAGCTAAGCAGAACAAGTCACTGGATGGCACGTACACACGCCTATTGCGGAAGGTGACAGACACACATTACAGCGTGCATGTAACTAACCAAAACCTCTACGGAAGCCTTCCCCGCGTCAGTGATATCCTCTTAGAGAGAAGGCTACGGTTTGCTGGGCATTGTGCGCGTCGCATAGATCAGCCGGTGAGTGGGCTTGTTCTCTGGCAGCCAGTTGGAACTTTTGTCCGAGGTGGACATGCGCGCATGACGTTTCCACGCCGTCTGATGAAGGATACTGAGATGAACAACATCACCGAGCTTCATCGTTGCATGCTTGATCGAGATGGTTGGAAGTTGAGAATTCGGGCAGCGGTCGGTGTCGTTTAACAACGCGCAGAACAATGAATGAGTCCATTTATATAGGTAGTCCATCATGTTTAACCCTCCCTTCACTTTCCAGGTCCAAAAGCATGAACGAAAACTTCAACAAAATCATTGTCACCAGTTTTAGCCCTTATTTGAATATGGACTATTATTGACAAATTGTGGTCCAAGGTCGGGCGTTGATTCGGATTAGGTGCTTAATTGAGTCATGGCCTTTAAACGGTCATTTACGATATACATGTCGATAATTTTTGCAGCTAGAGAATTTACATTCAGAATTTGCAGCTGTTTAAAATATATATACATTAATTTTATGATTGAAAAGAGCTGTACATGTTCCCAAATCTAGTGCGAAATTTGTTCGGACACAGACTAACCTTTGGTGATTAAATTTATTCAATCACATTTTGAATTGAACATTTTAGCATAATTAGTTGACAAAAATATACGTTATAATTCATAATTTATGCAAAAAAGAGGGAGTTGTCATGAAATAACTTAGCACTTATTTGTTTTGACTGGTGACAGCGAGTCAAACCTATTGTTCGCAATATTGTAAACTGATTGGTTTAGAATGTCCTGTTTCTGTCCTGTATTTACATTCTTTCAGATTTCAGAAAAGTTTTTTTTTTCTTTTTTCGTAACGATAGCACAACTTATAAAAAACTTATTATACAAATGGTTAATATAAGTTCGATACAAAATAACAATACCTAGCTACCTTACGTAAATAAATATACTTCTTGTCGTAATAAATCATTTCAAGCTTGCTCGCAACCAACCTATTGATAACCAATCATATCAACCAATCATAACCAATCATATACTTTTAGCTTTTTCAACGAAATAATATTTTACATCAAGTATATTTCCATCTTGTCGTTCTTGAGTTTGCTCACTCAAGACCTTAAAGACCACATAAATGTCAAGACCTACAAGAAAAGCGAGCAGAATTGAAATAGCGATGAGATTTGAGCAATTGAATATTACCAGCGAACTATTTATTAGAAACCATTAAAGGTTAATCCAAAGTAAATGCAAAACGTTACAAACATGAAAATTAGAATATCCATTAACTGTGCAGTGTGTCTTTTAAGATGTATACTAGAAGTTTGATTGATCACTTTTTACTTTATGGGTATGCGGGTCATGTAACATCTTTGACCTCATGGATATAAGCATCCATGATGCATAGCTGCCACGGAGTTTTAAATAGTTGGTACCTTGCGTGGGTTAACTCACCACTGTTTTCCTCTTACTGGGGTTGGCGTTAGGAAGGGCATCCAGCCGTAAAAAATCTGCACCAGTAAACCATCAGATCAATAAACCTCCATAATTGGAGAAAATCATCTTTTGAAACCGTCCAACCCATGCAAGCATGAAAAAGTGACGTTAAAAGGATGATGATGATAATGATGAAAACATCTTTGTTCTAAAACTCTGTCATTTATGCAAAACAAGAACACAAAAAGAATTCCTTCCAAGAACTAATAGCCAGCTAATGTTTTTAAAAATGTTTGTGGCTATGACAGTTGCCGTTTTAACAGTTTTTATAGTCCATGTTCAGGACTTCTTCAGTTCCAGATTGCTATTTGACAATTGATTTGACTCTTCGTAGACTAAAAATAAAAACATTTCTTAATACCCTAAGACAATTTGAAGAAGATTTATCCTTCATTTAACAGAAGTTTGTCTCTTTGATCAGTTTAAGAATTTTAATCCGTATACAATTCATTCTGTTTAGTGTTTCTTTATCGAAACTACTCAATTCTGAGAAGTTGGTCACTAGAAGAATTGTTAACCATTGATCAAAGGCTGTATCAGAAAACTCTTCCTCCTCTTGGAAAAAGTCGGGGAAAACGGCTGTCTTTTCACTGTACTCAGAGATTAATGAAAGCGATCCACATGATCCACAAGAATTTTTGCATTTATCCAAGGAATCTTTCACAATCTCTGATATAACCTCATTTTTCTCCCTGAACAACTTAAGAATTATTTGTTTATAATTTTGTTCTTCAGTACAGCTGTTGATGACAGATTGTGCGTCTAAAACAGAATTAACTGAATAACTAAATGGAAAGCATAACTTTTGAACATCACTTTGATTCGCTATTTTAGGTGCCCTACGACTAAATGGTCTGATAAACCACCTGATTCCTGAACACTAACATCAAGTCTTGGTTTCTTCGCTGGAAATTCAAAAGGATAAACTGAGTTGCTGGAAATTTCAATGTAAAATGTAAAAAACACTCGTATAATTTTATTATTACTACATCTACACATGAATCTACATCATCACTTACAAGACAATTACACAATTATAAATGTAACCAGATGAATACTTTAGAAGTAACCTGCTCAACTTGCTCAACTCTCGTTGACGTACTCTTGGTTAGAAAGGGAGAGGAAGTTTCTACCGTTCAATATATCTACAAAATGTGAACGTATAAACAAAAGATTAATGAGGTGATTGATGAGACCTGTGGGACGCTGAGTATGTGACACGTATGAGTTTATGAATGATGTAAAGCTATGGGTTGCCATGGTGAGAAAACAAGATGTAGTATGGCATGAATTGATATGTAAAGAATTGCTACAAACAAATACAACAAATACATACATAAAATACAAATTTATAAGTCGCCAATATCAAATGGATCGTCGTCGTCGTTTTCGTCCTCTTCAATCATGTTCAATCTATCCTGCATACACCTTTTGTAAAAGTCTGCATTCCGAACTTTAGTGGGATCTGAAGTTGTGATACCACACACTTCAAAAGAGCGCTTGACCATATCCACATTTTGGACAATATGATCAACCGCTTCTTTTACCCAATCTACAATCTGTTGACGTGTTGGCGTAGGTATTTTGAAGCTTGAGTCGTTTATTGAAGAATCGGGGAAAGCATCGATGACATCTGAAACGTAACTCGCCCAACATTTTCGTAAAACTGCTTTAAATGGCTTGTTTATTGTTCATTAGATTTCGAAATATACAACAAGCTAGAAATTCTTGTACAAAAAGCCATGGAACAATATAAAAATAAACTCAAGGAGATGGAGGAGAAAAAAGAAGAATATTGATTCGAATTTTTTCTAATTTACTGCGTATGAATTTATTTTCTCCTAATTATTAACGCGTGATTGAAAATTCAAAATTTCGTAATTTATTCCTTCCCAATTTTCTACGCGTACCGGTCAAAATAATTATTTTTTCCTACGCGTTAAATTAGAGAAGTTACAGTACCTCCATCTATCTTATAGTGCTTCGAAGCGCGGAGGAGTTTTCTATATCTAAAAAATAATCTTCGTCCTAAATAATAAATTTTGTGGAAAACAGAATTTCGTGTTTACAGACGACTGTAACTAATAAAGATTGTCTTGCTTTACCAAAAGTAAACAAGGTGTCAAGTTATTTCAGGTGTCAAGTTATTTCATGACAGAGTTGATGTTTTAGTTGCAGTAAAAACAAAACAAATGCAAACAACTCCAAAATACCTACAATTAACATATGCGAAAACATCCTTTAATATGTCATTTTTAAAAACTTTAAGCTTTGTTTTCTTTTTTTACTTTTATTATTATTATTATTATTGTTAATCTTTATACAGGACATTCGTTTCAGTTGTATATTTACAAAATATACATTATAAAAACTGTTCTACCAAGGAGTTTTTTAAAATAAGTCATTGAATGTGAAGTTGTTTTGGATGTGTGGAGTTGTCACACTAAAGTTATCCTATTTAACTAATTCATAGAAAGAAAGAGACATATATATGGTATATATTCTAGGAAGAGGTTTTCTTGATAAAACAAACATTAGAGGGGTTAGACTTCAATTATATATACAATTTTATCCTTTTGAACTGAAAAGATTCATGATATTGATAGTTAAATTATTAATTAAATCACAAATTTAGATGTATCTAATAGGTGTATGGCCAACTCGGCTTACCAACTCGGCCTAACTATGAAAATTTGATGTTCCTTTACTATATTCTTTACTTATTTTTCCCTCAATATGGTTATATATTATTGTTCCATAGCTTGTGTTGGCAACGGAGAATATTTTCGCATAATTGGATGCATTGTGTTTAACTTCACATAAGCAAACTTTCTGGCTTCTCAGTGTGCCTTTCTCAGCTTTCGTTTCGATTTTTATTCGGCCGCTGTTTTGTACAGCACAATTCGAAATAGTACCCCAGAAAATTTCTTCATTTATCGAACTACGATAAATATATTACGTAAACTCAAAATGTGAAATTATCGTTGATTGCGATTGATTTAAAATCTCTGAGATGTCAGAAAATGGCCACCATTCCCAAAGCGGTTCAATATGTACGTACGCCCTTTAATTTCCAATGTGTTTAAGGGTGGACGCTTATTCCAAACTGGGCGCTTGTTAAAAGTTTTGACTTTTTGTCTCAATAAAAAAACACTATACTAAGTTATTAACATTCACATAGTTAGTCCATTTATGGGTATGCAGGTATTCTGACCTCATGGGGGTAAGCGCCCATGCCTTGCATAGCTTGTCACTGTGGGCTGGCAAACCAGGGACTAGACCTCCGGGTCACAGCCACGAGAGTCAAAACTCGTTTCAAAGACTACCAATCATGAAGAAAAGTATACTACCAGGATCCATACTGGCTGAGACGTCGCCCAGGATAATAAGGTCTCCGTTCGTGGTGGATAACTCTCGCGCCGAAAAATCCACGACGAGAGGGACTGATGTGGACGATACCGTCAATGAGAACACAGACCATACAACACCACTACTCTCTGAACAACCTGCATCCGTCAGTTCTGAATGGGTATATGTTCAGCCTCGCCGACCGATCATCAATCTTCGGGCTATGACGAAGCTGGCATCGTTCAACGCACGGACTCTTTCCGGTATCTGGAGAAAGGGAGAGTTAACCGCAGAGGCGGACAAGCTTGGGTTTGCTGTTGTTGGGATTCAGGAACACCGTATACGCAGCGACCAAATAAGGCATCTCGACATGGGAAAGGGTTGGAAGTTTGTACACGCGAGTGCAGATGAAGCTGGAGTTGGTGGAGTTGGTTTGCTCCTCAGCCCCGCATCATATGGCGCCCTGCAGAAGGTTGATCATGTATCTGACCGAGTGATTGCATGCCATTTTACCTCCGCCTCGAAGAACAAATCTTCTTTCCCCAAGGTAGTGTTGATATCATGCTACTCCCCAACGAGTCTTTCCGACGTACCTGTCATAGAGGAATTTTATGCTGATCTGCAGAAGGCCATTGACGGCGCAGGACTTCACGCATTCGTGAGCATCCTTGGTGACTTTAACGCCCGTCTACAACACTCTGCCACTAGTCCATGGGTCTATTCAGATGTCGCCAACCGCAACACAGACTTCTTCGAGGACTTCTTACAGTCCAACTCTTTATATTCCGCAAACGCAACATTCCAGAAGAAACGTGGGCGATTGTACACTCACAAAGGTGCGCAGGGATACCTATCTCAGATTGACCATATACTCTTCCGTCTAAAACACAAGAACTCAGTGAGAGACTGCGCGGCAATGACGTTTAGACCGTTTGAATCTGACCATCGGCTTGTTTCAGCAACAGTGCGGTTGAGCCTCCGAGCAAAACCAACATTTCGTAACACCGCCCCGCGATATGACTGGTTGACCCTGAAAGAAGAAACCATATCAACTGCCTTCTGACTGGTTTGTATGAACAGATATGCTGCATTAACTACCCCTGATTCGAATATACCAACGGATCATCATAGGAAATACACTGCCTTTGCGTCGGCCGTGCAGGAAGCTGCAGCTGAAACCATTCCAAAGATCATGCCTCGTAAACGTCATATTCCATGGGAAAACCAGCAAGTTATACAGGCGCGTGGTGCCCTCGAAGATGCCAAGAAACGGAACAGACTGATCAAATCCGATGTGACGCAGGAGGCAGTTGCGAATTCTTCGCTGAATCTAGCGCGGGTGTACGCTACAAACCAGGCTGAATACATAGAGAAGCAGATGGCAGACATTGCCTCCGCAGATGAAAGTCGCCAACATGCAGTCGCTTGGAAGGTGGTCAACAACCTGAGTGGACGGAAGTCTAAAGCCACCGTGAATGTTAAGGCCGAAAGTCCACAGGACCGCATTGCTGGATGGAAAAAACCACTTCGAGAAACTACTAAACAACCCACTCATTGGAGTGGATGAGGCGTTTGAACCCGAACAGATCGTCTCCGAACCGCTTGACATTTCCACAGGCGAGATTACATGGGATGAACTAACCACTGTTGCTCGCCAGATGAAGAACGGGAAAGCCTGCGGTGCTGACTCGGTGCCAAACGAAGTGTTCAAGGATGACGAAATTCTGATGCTGCTCCACCCCATCCTGAATGAAGTTCTGACCACTAAGTCTCCACCAGCCGAATTCCTCAAGAACAAGATCATTGCGCTGCCAAAGAAGGGTGACCTATCCTCTTACGACAACTACAGAGGCATCACCCTAATGTCTTGTACCGCCAAACTCTTCAATCGCGATATCGGCAAAGAAGAACTTGTCGTTGTGCAGCGTGTTTGTAGACTTTCGGAAGGCTTTTGACTCCGTCTCACGCGAACGGTTGTTTCTCATCCTATCTGCGTACGGCATTCCTGATTCTCTCATCGCTGCGATGAAGTGCATCTACGACGGTTCTACCAGCTTTGTTAGCACTGCTGATGGTGACTCAGACCCATTCCTTGTCACCACTGGTGTGTTGCAGGGTGACACACTCGCGCCATTCCTTTTCATCATCGTCTTGGACTATGTGCTCCGCATGTCAATGGAACCTGTGTTAGGACTGCAGACGAGGGCCAGACAGAGCCAACGACACCCTGCAAAGATATTGACTGACCTAGATTATGCGGACGACCTTGCACTGTTAGCATCCACCGTCGTGAATGCGCAAAAACTTCTCACAAACCTGGAAGAAGCCGCCGTCGAAGTTGGCCTGCTAATCAACCAGAAAAAGACGAAATACATATGTGTTGGCACTGCTGCTGCCTCAGGAATTCCTGTTCGGATAAGAAAAAGAGAAATCGACCAAGTTGATGACTTCTGCTACCTGGGATCATATGTGAGAACGAGCGAACGGGACATCAAGGCTAGGAAAGCACTTGCGTGGACTGCAGCTGACAAGATGTGGCGTATTTGAAAGTCCACAATGATAACTCGCGAACTGAAGATACGCCTATTCAAGTCAACTGTTGAAGCAGTCCTGCTGTACGGCTCACCTTGTTGGTCACTTACAGCTAAGCAGAACAAGTCACTGGATGGCACGTACACACGCCTATTGCGGAAGGTGACAGACACACATTACAGCGTGCATGTAACTAACCAAAACCTCTACGGAAGCCTTCCCCGCGTCAGTGATATCCTCTTAGAGAGAAGGCTACGGTTTGCTGGGCATTGTGCGCGTCGCATAGATCAGCCGGTGAGTGGGCTTGTTCTCTGGCAGCCAGTTGGAACTTTTGTCCGAGGTGGACATGCGCGCATGACGTTTCCACGCCGTCTGATGAAGGATACTGAGATGAACAACATCACCGAGCTTCATCGTTGCATGCTTGATCGAGATGGTTGGAAGTTGAGAATTCGGGCAGCGGTCGGTGTCGTTTAACAACGCGCAGAACAATGAATGAGTCCATTTATATAGGTAGTCCATCATGTTTAACCCTCCCTTCACTTTCCAGGTCCAAAAGCATGAACGAAAACTTCAACAAAATCATTGTCACCAGTTTTAGCCCTTATTTGAATATGGACTATTATTGACAAATTGTGGTCCAAGGTCGGGCGTTGATTCGGATTAGGTGCTTAATTGAGTCATGGCCTTTAAACGGTCATTTACGATATACATGTCGATAATTTTTGCAGCTAGAGAATTTACATTCAGAATTTGCAGCTGTTTAAAATATATATACATTAATTTTATGATTGAAAAGAGCTGTACATGTTCCCAAATCTAGTGCGAAATTTGTTCGGACACAGACTAACCTTTGGTGATTAAATTTATTCAATCACATTTTGAATTGAACATTTTAGCATAATTAGTTGACAAAAATATACGTTATAATTCATAATTTATGCAAAAAAGAGGGAGTTGTCATGAAATAACTTAGCACTTATTTGTTTTGACTGGTGACAGCGAGTCAAACCTATTGTTCGCAATATTGTAAACTGATTGGTTTAGAATGTCCTGTTTCTGTCCTGTATTTACATTCTTTCAGATTTCAGAAAAGTTTTTTTTTTCTTTTTTCGTAACGATAGCACAACTTATAAAAAACTTATTATACAAATGGTTAATATAAGTTCGATACAAAATAACAATACCTAGCTACCTTACGTAAATAAATATACTTCTTGTCGTAATAAATCATTTCAAGCTTGCTCGCAACCAACCTATTGATAACCAATCATATCAACCAATCATAACCAATCATATACTTTTAGCTTTTTCAACGAAATAATATTTTACATCAAGTATATTTCCATCTTGTCGTTCTTGAGTTTGCTCACTCAAGACCTTAAAGACCACATAAATGTCAAGACCTACAAGAAAAGCGAGCAGAATTGAAATAGCGATGAGATTTGAGCAATTGAATATTACCAGCGAACTATTTATTAGAAACCATTAAAGGTTAATCCAAAGTAAATGCAAAACGTTACAAACATGAAAATTAGAATATCCATTAACTGTGCAGTGTGTCTTTTAAGATGTATACTAGAAGTTTGATTGATCACTTTTTACTTTATGGGTATGCGGGTCATGTAACATCTTTGACCTCATGGATATAAGCATCCATGATGCATAGCTGCCACGGAGTTTTAAATAGTTGGTACCTTGCGTGGGTTAACTCACCACTGTTTTCCTCTTACTGGGGTTGGCGTTAGGAAGGGCATCCAGCCGTAAAAAATCTGCACCAGTAAACCATCAGATCAATAAACCTCCATAATTGGAGAAAATCATCTTTTGAAACCGTCCAACCCATGCAAGCATGAAAAAGTGACGTTAAAAGGATGATGATGATAATGATGAAAACATCTTTGTTCTAAAACTCTGTCATTTATGCAAAACAAGAACACAAAAAGAATTCCTTCCAAGAACTAATAGCCAGCTAATGTTTTTAAAAATGTTTGTGGCTATGACAGTTGCCGTTTTAACAGTTTTTATAGTCCATGTTCAGGACTTCTTCAGTTCCAGATTGCTATTTGACAATTGATTTGACTCTTCGTAGACTAAAAATAAAAACATTTCTTAATACCCTAAGACAATTTGAAGAAGATTTATCCTTCATTTAACAGAAGTTTGTCTCTTTGATCAGTTTAAGAATTTTAATCCGTATACAATTCATTCTGTTTAGTGTTTCTTTATCGAAACTACTCAATTCTGAGAAGTTGGTCACTAGAAGAATTGTTAACCATTGATCAAAGGCTGTATCAGAAAACTCTTCCTCCTCTTGGAAAAAGTCGGGGAAAACGGCTGTCTTTTCACTGTACTCAGAGATTAATGAAAGCGATCCACATGATCCACAAGAATTTTTGCATTTATCCAAGGAATCTTTCACAATCTCTGATATAACCTCATTTTTCTCCCTGAACAACTTAAGAATTATTTGTTTATAATTTTGTTCTTCAGTACAGCTGTTGATGACAGATTGTGCGTCTAAAACAGAATTAACTGAATAACTAAATGGAAAGCATAACTTTTGAACATCACTTTGATTCGCTATTTTAGGTGCCCTACGACTAAATGGTCTGATAAACCACCTGATTCCTGAACACTAACATCAAGTCTTGGTTTCTTCGCTGGAAATTCAAAAGGATAAACTGAGTTGCTGGAAATTTCAATGTAAAATGTAAAAAACACTCGTATAATTTTATTATTACTACATCTACACATGAATCTACATCATCACTTACAAGACAATTACACAATTATAAATGTAACCAGATGAATACTTTAGAAGTAACCTGCTCAACTTGCTCAACTCTCGTTGACGTACTCTTGGTTAGAAAGGGAGAGGAAGTTTCTACCGTTCAATATATCTACAAAATGTGAACGTATAAACAAAAGATTAATGAGGTGATTGATGAGACCTGTGGGACGCTGAGTATGTGACACGTATGAGTTTATGAATGATGTAAAGCTATGGGTTGCCATGGTGAGAAAACAAGATGTAGTATGGCATGAATTGATATGTAAAGAATTGCTACAAACAAATACAACAAATACATACATAAAATACAAATTTATAAGTCGCCAATATCAAATGGATCGTCGTCGTCGTTTTCGTCCTCTTCAATCATGTTCAATCTATCCTGCATACACCTTTTGTAAAAGTCTGCATTCCGAACTTTAGTGGGATCTGAAGTTGTGATACCACACACTTCAAAAGAGCGCTTGACCATATCCACATTTTGGACAATATGATCAACCGCTTCTTTTACCCAATCTACAATCTGTTGACGTGTTGGCGTAGGTATTTTGAAGCTTGAGTCGTTTATTGAAGAATCGGGGAAAGCATCGATGACATCTGAAACGTAACTCGCCCAACATTTTCGTAAAACTGCTTTAAATGGCTTGTTTATTGTTCATTAGATTTCGAAATATACAACAAGCTAGAAATTCTTGTACAAAAAGCCATGGAACAATATAAAAATAAACTCAAGGAGATGGAGGAGAAAAAAGAAGAATATTGATTCGAATTTTTTCTAATTTACTGCGTATGAATTTATTTTCTCCTAATTATTAACGCGTGATTGAAAATTCAAAATTTCGTAATTTATTCCTTCCCAATTTTCTACGCGTACCGGTCAAAATAATTATTTTTTCCTACGCGTTAAATTAGAGAAGTTACAGTACCTCCATCTATCTTATAGTGCTTCGAAGCGCGGAGGAGTTTTCTATATCTAAAAAATAATCTTCGTCCTAAATAATAAATTTTGTGGAAAACAGAATTTCGTGTTTACAGACGACTGTAACTAATAAAGATTGTCTTGCTTTACCAAAAGTAAACAAGGTGTCAAGTTATTTCAGGTGTCAAGTTATTTCATGACAGAGTTGATGTTTTAGTTGCAGTAAAAACAAAACAAATGCAAACAACTCCAAAATACCTACAATTAACATATGCGAAAACATCCTTTAATATGTCATTTTTAAAAACTTTAAGCTTTGTTTTCTTTTTTTACTTTTATTATTATTATTATTATTGTTAATCTTTATACAGGACATTCGTTTCAGTTGTATATTTACAAAATATACATTATAAAAACTGTTCTACCAAGGAGTTTTTTAAAATAAGTCATTGAATGTGAAGTTGTTTTGGATGTGTGGAGTTGTCACACTAAAGTTATCCTATTTAACTAATTCATAGAAAGAAAGAGACATATATATGGTATATATTCTAGGAAGAGGTTTTCTTGATAAAACAAACATTAGAGGGGTTAGACTTCAATTATATATACAATTTTATCCTTTTGAACTGAAAAGATTCATGATATTGATAGTTAAATTATTAATTAAATCACAAATTTAGATGTATCTAATAGGTGTATGGCCAACTCGGCTTACCAACTCGGCCTAACTATGAAAATTTGATGTTCCTTTACTATATTCTTTACTTATTTTTCCCTCAATATGGTTATATATTATTGTTCCATAGCTTGTGTTGGCAACGGAGAATATTTTCGCATAATTGGATGCATTGTGTTTAACTTCACATAAGCAAACTTTCTGGCTTCTCAGTGTGCCTTTCTCAGCTTTCGTTTCGATTTTTATTCGGCCGCTGTTTTGTACAGCACAATTCGAAATAGTACCCCAGAAAATTTCTTCATTTATCGAACTACGATAAATATATTACGTAAACTCAAAATGTGAAATTATCGTTGATTGCGATTGATTTAAAATCTCTGAGATGTCAGAAAATGGCCACCATTCCCAAAGCGGTTCAATATGTACGTACGCCCTTTAATTTCCAATGTGTTTAAGGGTGGACGCTTATTCCAAACTGGGCGCTTGTTAAAAGTTTTGACTTTTTGTCTCAATAAAAAAACACTATACTAAGTTATTAACATTCACATAGTTAGTCCATTTATGGGTATGCAGGTATTCTGACCTCATGGGGGTAAGCGCCCATGCCTTGCATAGCTTGTCACTGTGGGCTGGCAAACCAGGGACTAGACCTCCGGGTCACAGCCACGAGAGTCAAAACTCGTTTCAAAGACTACCAATCATGAAGAAAAGTATACTACCAGGATCCATACTGGCTGAGACGTCGCCCAGGATAATAAGGTCTCCGTTCGTGGTGGATAACTCTCGCGCCGAAAAATCCACGACGAGAGGGACTGATGTGGACGATACCGTCAATGAGAACACAGACCATACAACACCACTACTCTCTGAACAACCTGCATCCGTCAGTTCTGAATGGGTATATGTTCAGCCTCGCCGACCGATCATCAATCTTCGGGCTATGACGAAGCTGGCATCGTTCAACGCACGGACTCTTTCCGGTATCTGGAGAAAGGGAGAGTTAACCGCAGAGGCGGACAAGCTTGGGTTTGCTGTTGTTGGGATTCAGGAACACCGTATACGCAGCGACCAAATAAGGCATCTCGACATGGGAAAGGGTTGGAAGTTTGTACACGCGAGTGCAGATGAAGCTGGAGTTGGTGGAGTTGGTTTGCTCCTCAGCCCCGCATCATATGGCGCCCTGCAGAAGGTTGATCATGTATCTGACCGAGTGATTGCATGCCATTTTACCTCCGCCTCGAAGAACAAATCTTCTTTCCCCAAGGTAGTGTTGATATCATGCTACTCCCCAACGAGTCTTTCCGACGTACCTGTCATAGAGGAATTTTATGCTGATCTGCAGAAGGCCATTGACGGCGCAGGACTTCACGCATTCGTGAGCATCCTTGGTGACTTTAACGCCCGTCTACAACACTCTGCCACTAGTCCATGGGTCTATTCAGATGTCGCCAACCGCAACACAGACTTCTTCGAGGACTTCTTACAGTCCAACTCTTTATATTCCGCAAACGCAACATTCCAGAAGAAACGTGGGCGATTGTACACTCACAAAGGTGCGCAGGGATACCTATCTCAGATTGACCATATACTCTTCCGTCTAAAACACAAGAACTCAGTGAGAGACTGCGCGGCAATGACGTTTAGACCGTTTGAATCTGACCATCGGCTTGTTTCAGCAACAGTGCGGTTGAGCCTCCGAGCAAAACCAACATTTCGTAACACCGCCCCGCGATATGACTGGTTGACCCTGAAAGAAGAAACCATATCAACTGCCTTCTGACTGGTTTGTATGAACAGATATGCTGCATTAACTACCCCTGATTCGAATATACCAACGGATCATCATAGGAAATACACTGCCTTTGCGTCGGCCGTGCAGGAAGCTGCAGCTGAAACCATTCCAAAGATCATGCCTCGTAAACGTCATATTCCATGGGAAAACCAGCAAGTTATACAGGCGCGTGGTGCCCTCGAAGATGCCAAGAAACGGAACAGACTGATCAAATCCGATGTGACGCAGGAGGCAGTTGCGAATTCTTCGCTGAATCTAGCGCGGGTGTACGCTACAAACCAGGCTGAATACATAGAGAAGCAGATGGCAGACATTGCCTCCGCAGATGAAAGTCGCCAACATGCAGTCGCTTGGAAGGTGGTCAACAACCTGAGTGGACGGAAGTCTAAAGCCACCGTGAATGTTAAGGCCGAAAGTCCACAGGACCGCATTGCTGGATGGAAAAAACCACTTCGAGAAACTACTAAACAACCCACTCATTGGAGTGGATGAGGCGTTTGAACCCGAACAGATCGTCTCCGAACCGCTTGACATTTCCACAGGCGAGATTACATGGGATGAACTAACCACTGTTGCTCGCCAGATGAAGAACGGGAAAGCCTGCGGTGCTGACTCGGTGCCAAACGAAGTGTTCAAGGATGACGAAATTCTGATGCTGCTCCACCCCATCCTGAATGAAGTTCTGACCACTAAGTCTCCACCAGCCGAATTCCTCAAGAACAAGATCATTGCGCTGCCAAAGAAGGGTGACCTATCCTCTTACGACAACTACAGAGGCATCACCCTAATGTCTTGTACCGCCAAACTCTTCAATCGCGATATCGGCAAAGAAGAACTTGTCGTTGTGCAGCGTGTTTGTAGACTTTCGGAAGGCTTTTGACTCCGTCTCACGCGAACGGTTGTTTCTCATCCTATCTGCGTACGGCATTCCTGATTCTCTCATCGCTGCGATGAAGTGCATCTACGACGGTTCTACCAGCTTTGTTAGCACTGCTGATGGTGACTCAGACCCATTCCTTGTCACCACTGGTGTGTTGCAGGGTGACACACTCGCGCCATTCTTTTTCATCATCGTCTTGGACTATGTGCTCCGCATGTCAATGGAACCTGTGTTAGGACTGCAGACGAGGGCCAGACAGAGCCAACGACACCCTGCAAAGATATTGACTGACCTAGATTATGCGGACGACCTTGCACTGTTAGCATCCACCGTCGTGAATGCGCAAAAACTTCTCACAAACCTGGAAGAAGCCGCCGTCGAAGTTGGCCTGCTAATCAACCAGAAAAAGACGAAATACATATGTGTTGGCACTGCTGCTGCCTCAGGAATTCCTGTTCGGATAAGAAAAAGAGAAATCGACCAAGTTGATGACTTCTGCTACCTGGGATCATATGTGAGAACGAGCGAACGGGACATCAAGGCTAGGAAAGCACTTGCGTGGACTGCAGCTGACAAGATGTGGCGTATTTGAAAGTCCACAATGATAACTCGCGAACTGAAGATACGCCTATTCAAGTCAACTGTTGAAGCAGTCCTGCTGTACGGCTCACCTTGTTGGTCACTTACAGCTAAGCAGAACAAGTCACTGGATGGCACGTACACACGCCTATTGCGGAAGGTGACAGACACACATTACAGCGTGCATGTAACTAACCAAAACCTCTACGGAAGCCTTCCCCGCGTCAGTGATATCCTCTTAGAGAGAAGGCTACGGTTTGCTGGGCATTGTGCGCGTCGCATAGATCAGCCGGTGAGTGGGCTTGTTCTCTGGCAGCCAGTTGGAACTTTTGTCCGAGGTGGACATGCGCGCATGACGTTTCCACGCCGTCTGATGAAGGATACTGAGATGAACAACATCACCGAGCTTCATCGTTGCATGCTTGATCGAGATGGTTGGAAGTTGAGAATTCGGGCAGCGGTCGGTGTCGTTTAACAACGCGCAGAACAATGAATGAGTCCATTTATATAGGTAGTCCATCATGTTTAACCCTCCCTTCACTTTCCAGGTCCAAAAGCATGAACGAAAACTTCAACAAAATCATTGTCACCAGTTTTAGCCCTTATTTGAATATGGACTATTATTGACAAATTGTGGTCCAAGGTCGGGCGTTGATTCGGATTAGGTGCTTAATTGAGTCATGGCCTTTAAACGGTCATTTACGATATACATGTCGATAATTTTTGCAGCTAGAGAATTTACATTCAGAATTTGCAGCTGTTTAAAATATATATACATTAATTTTATGATTGAAAAGAGCTGTACATGTTCCCAAATCTAGTGCGAAATTTGTTCGGACACAGACTAACCTTTGGTGATTAAATTTATTCAATCACATTTTGAATTAAACATTTTAGCATAATTAGTTGACAAAAATATACGTTATAATTCATAATTTATGCAAAAAAGAGGGAGTTGTCATGAAATAACTTAGCACTTATTTGTTTTGACTGGTGACAGCGAGTCAAACCTATTGTTCGCAATATTGTAAACTGATTGGTTTAGAATGTCCTGTTTCTGTCCTGTATTTACATTCTTTCAGATTTCAGAAAAGTTTTTTTTTTCTTTTTTCGTAACGATAGCACAACTTATAAAAAACTTATTATACAAATGGTTAATATAAGTTCGATACAAAATAACAATACCTAGCTACCTTACGTAAATAAATATACTTCTTGTCGTAATAAATCATTTCAAGCTTGCTCGCAACCAACCTATTGATAACCAATCATATCAACCAATCATAACCAATCATATACTTTTAGCTTTTTCAACGAAATAATATTTTACATCAAGTATATTTCCATCTTGTCGTTCTTGAGTTTGCTCACTCAAGACCTTAAAGACCACATAAATGTCAAGACCTACAAGAAAAGCGAGCAGAATTGAAATAGCGATGAGATTTGAGCAATTGAATATTACCAGCGAACTATTTATTAGAAACCATTAAAGGTTAATCCAAAGTAAATGCAAAACGTTACAAACATGAAAATTAGAATATCCATTAACTGTGCAGTGTGTCTTTTAAGATGTATACTAGAAGTTTGATTGATCACTTTTTACTTTATGGGTATGCGGGTCATGTAACATCTTTGACCTCATGGATATAAGCATCCATGATGCATAGCTGCCACGGAGTTTTAAATAGTTGGTACCTTGCGTGGGTTAACTCACCACTGTTTTCCTCTTACTGGGGTTGGCGTTAGGAAGGGCATCCAGCCGTAAAAAATCTGCACCAGTAAACCATCAGATCAATAAACCTCCATAATTGGAGAAAATCATCTTTTGAAACCGTCCAACCCATGCAAGCATGAAAAAGTGACGTTAAAAGGATGATGATGATAATGATGAAAACATCTTTGTTCTAAAACTCTGTCATTTATGCAAAACAAGAACACAAAAAGAATTCCTTCCAAGAACTAATAGCCAGCTAATGTTTTTAAAAATGTTTGTGGCTATGACAGTTGCCGTTTTAACAGTTTTTATAGTCCATGTTCAGGACTTCTTCAGTTCCAGATTGCTATTTGACAATTGATTTGACTCTTCGTAGACTAAAAATAAAAACATTTCTTAATACCCTAAGACAATTTGAAGAAGATTTATCCTTCATTTAACAGAAGTTTGTCTCTTTGATCAGTTTAAGAATTTTAATCCGTATACAATTCATTCTGTTTAGTGTTTCTTTATCGAAACTACTCAATTCTGAGAAGTTGGTCACTAGAAGAATTGTTAACCATTGATCAAAGGCTGTATCAGAAAACTCTTCCTCCTCTTGGAAAAAGTCGGGGAAAACGGCTGTCTTTTCACTGTACTCAGAGATTAATGAAAGCGATCCACATGATCCACAAGAATTTTTGCATTTATCCAAGGAATCTTTCACAATCTCTGATATAACCTCATTTTTCTCCCTGAACAACTTAAGAATTATTTGTTTATAATTTTGTTCTTCAGTACAGCTGTTGATGACAGATTGTGCGTCTAAAACAGAATTAACTGAATAACTAAATGGAAAGCATAACTTTTGAACATCACTTTGATTCGCTATTTTAGGTGCCCTACGACTAAATGGTCTGATAAACCACCTGATTCCTGAACACTAACATCAAGTCTTGGTTTCTTCGCTGGAAATTCAAAAGGATAAACTGAGTTGCTGGAAATTTCAATGTAAAATGTAAAAAACACTCGTATAATTTTATTATTACTACATCTACACATGAATCTACATCATCACTTACAAGACAATTACACAATTATAAATGTAACCAGATGAATACTTTAGAAGTAACCTGCTCAACTTGCTCAACTCTCGTTGACGTACTCTTGGTTAGAAAGGGAGAGGAAGTTTCTACCGTTCAATATATCTACAAAATGTGAACGTATAAACAAAAGATTAATGAGGTGATTGATGAGACCTGTGGGACGCTGAGTATGTGACACGTATGAGTTTATGAATGATGTAAAGCTATGGGTTGCCATGGTGAGAAAACAAGATGTAGTATGGCATGAATTGATATGTAAAGAATTGCTACAAACAAATACAACAAATACATACATAAAATACAAATTTATAAGTCGCCAATATCAAATGGATCGTCGTCGTCGTTTTCGTCCTCTTCAATCATGTTCAATCTATCCTGCATACACCTTTTGTAAAAGTCTGCATTCCGAACTTTAGTGGGATCTGAAGTTGTGATACCACACACTTCAAAAGAGCGCTTGACCATATCCACATTTTGGACAATATGATCAACCGCTTCTTTTACCCAATCTACAATCTGTTGACGTGTTGGCGTAGGTATTTTGAAGCTTGAGTCGTTTATTGAAGAATCGGGGAAAGCATCGATGACATCTGAAACGTAACTCGCCCAACATTTTCGTAAAACTGCTTTAAATGGCTTGTTTATTGTTCATTAGATTTCGAAATATACAACAAGCTAGAAATTCTTGTACAAAAAGCCATGGAACAATATAAAAATAAACTCAAGGAGATGGAGGAGAAAAAAGAAGAATATTGATTCGAATTTTTTCTAATTTACTGCGTATGAATTTATTTTCTCCTAATTATTAACGCGTGATTGAAAATTCAAAATTTCGTAATTTATTCCTTCCCAATTTTCTACGCGTACCGGTCAAAATAATTATTTTTTCCTACGCGTTAAATTAGAGAAGTTACAGTACCTCCATCTATCTTATAGTGCTTCGAAGCGCGGAGGAGTTTTCTATATCTAAAAAATAATCTTCGTCCTAAATAATAAATTTTGTGGAAAACAGAATTTCGTGTTTACAGACGACTGTAACTAATAAAGATTGTCTTGCTTTACCAAAAGTAAACAAGGTGTCAAGTTATTTCAGGTGTCAAGTTATTTCATGACAGAGTTGATGTTTTAGTTGCAGTAAAAACAAAACAAATGCAAACAACTCCAAAATACCTACAATTAACATATGCGAAAACATCCTTTAATATGTCATTTTTAAAAACTTTAAGCTTTGTTTTCTTTTTTTACTTTTATTATTATTATTATTATTGTTAATCTTTATACAGGACATTCGTTTCAGTTGTATATTTACAAAATATACATTATAAAAACTGTTCTACCAAGGAGTTTTTTAAAATAAGTCATTGAATGTGAAGTTGTTTTGGATGTGTGGAGTTGTCACACTAAAGTTATCCTATTTAACTAATTCATAGAAAGAAAGAGACATATATATGGTATATATTCTAGGAAGAGGTTTTCTTGATAAAACAAACATTAGAGGGGTTAGACTTCAATTATATATACAATTTTATCCTTTTGAACTGAAAAGATTCATGATATTGATAGTTAAATTATTAATTAAATCACAAATTTAGATGTATCTAATAGGTGTATGGCCAACTCGGCTTACCAACTCGGCCTAACTATGAAAATTTGATGTTCCTTTACTATATTCTTTACTTATTTTTCCCTCAATATAGTTATATATTATTGTTCCATAGCTTGTGTTGGCAACGGAGAATATTTTCGCATAATTGGATGCATTGTGTTTAACTTCACATAAGCAAACTTTCTGGCTTCTCAGTGTGCCTTTCTCAGCTTTCGTTTCGATTTTTATTCGGCCGCTGTTTTGTACAGCACAATTCGAAATAGTACCCCAGAAAATTTCTTCATTTATCGAACTACGATAAATATATTACGTAAACTCAAAATGTGAAATTATCGTTGATTGCGATTGATTTAAAATCTCTGAGATGTCAGAAAATGGCCACCATTCCCAAAGCGGTTCAATATGTACGTACGCCCTTTAATTTCCAATGTGTTTAAGGGTGGACGCTTATTCCAAACTGGGCGCTTGTTAAAAGTTTTGACTTTTTGTCTCAATAAAAAAACACTATACTAAGTTATTAACATTCACATAGTTAGTCCATTTATGGGTATGCAGGTATTCTGACCTCATGGGGGTAAGCGCCCATGCCTTGCATAGCTTGTCACTGTGGGCTGGCAAACCAGGGACTAGACCTCCGGGTCACAGCCACGAGAGTCAAAACTCGTTTCAAAGACTACCAATCATGAAGAAAAGTATACTACCAGGATCCATACTGGCTGAGACGTCGCCCAGGATAATAAGGTCTCCGTTCGTGGTGGATAACTCTCGCGCCGAAAAATCCACGACGAGAGGGACTGATGTGGACGATACCGTCAATGAGAACACAGACCATACAACACCACTACTCTCTGAACAACCTGCATCCGTCAGTTCTGAATGGGTATATGTTCAGCCTCGCCGACCGATCATCAATCTTCGGGCTATGACGAAGCTGGCATCGTTCAACGCACGGACTCTTTCCGGTATCTGGAGAAAGGGAGAGTTAACCGCAGAGGCGGACAAGCTTGGGTTTGCTGTTGTTGGGATTCAGGAACACCGTATACGCAGCGACCAAATAAGGCATCTCGACATGGGAAAGGGTTGGAAGTTTGTACACGCGAGTGCAGATGAAGCTGGAGTTGGTGGAGTTGGTTTGCTCCTCAGCCCCGCATCATATGGCGCCCTGCAGAAGGTTGATCATGTATCTGACCGAGTGATTGCATGCCATTTTACCTCCGCCTCGAAGAACAAATCTTCTTTCCCCAAGGTAGTGTTGATATCATGCTACTCCCCAACGAGTCTTTCCGACGTACCTGTCATAGAGGAATTTTATGCTGATCTGCAGAAGGCCATTGACGGCGCAGGACTTCACGCATTCGTGAGCATCCTTGGTGACTTTAACGCCCGTCTACAACACTCTGCCACTAGTCCATGGGTCTATTCAGATGTCGCCAACCGCAACACAGACTTCTTCGAGGACTTCTTACAGTCCAACTCTTTATATTCCGCAAACGCAACATTCCAGAAGAAACGTGGGCGATTGTACACTCACAAAGGTGCGCAGGGATACCTATCTCAGATTGACCATATACTCTTCCGTCTAAAACACAAGAACTCAGTGAGAGACTGCGCGGCAATGACGTTTAGACCGTTTGAATCTGACCATCGGCTTGTTTCAGCAACAGTGCGGTTGAGCCTCCGAGCAAAACCAACATTTCGTAACACCGCCCCGCGATATGACTGGTTGACCCTGAAAGAAGAAACCATATCAACTGCCTTCTGACTGGTTTGTATGAACAGATATGCTGCATTAACTACCCCTGATTCGAATATACCAACGGATCATCATAGGAAATACACTGCCTTTGCGTCGGCCGTGCAGGAAGCTGCAGCTGAAACCATTCCAAAGATCATGCCTCGTAAACGTCATATTCCATGGGAAAACCAGCAAGTTATACAGGCGCGTGGTGCCCTCGAAGATGCCAAGAAACGGAACAGACTGATCAAATCCGATGTGACGCAGGAGGCAGTTGCGAATTCTTCGCTGAATCTAGCGCGGGTGTACGCTACAAACCAGGCTGAATACATAGAGAAGCAGATGGCAGACATTGCCTCCGCAGATGAAAGTCGCCAACATGCAGTCGCTTGGAAGGTGGTCAACAACCTGAGTGGACGGAAGTCTAAAGCCACCGTGAATGTTAAGGCCGAAAGTCCACAGGACCGCATTGCTGGATGGAAAAAACCACTTCGAGAAACTACTAAACAACCCACTCATTGGAGTGGATGAGGCGTTTGAACCCGAACAGATCGTCTCCGAACCGCTTGACATTTCCACAGGCGAGATTACATGGGATGAACTAACCACTGTTGCTCGCCAGATGAAGAACGGGAAAGCCTGCGGTGCTGACTCGGTGCCAAACGAAGTGTTCAAGGATGACGAAATTCTGATGCTGCTCCACCCCATCCTGAATGAAGTTCTGACCACTAAGTCTCCACCAGCCGAATTCCTCAAGAACAAGATCATTGCGCTGCCAAAGAAGGGTGACCTATCCTCTTACGACAACTACAGAGGCATCACCCTAATGTCTTGTACCGCCAAACTCTTCAATCGCGATATCGGCAAAGAAGAACTTGTCGTTGTGCAGCGTGTTTGTAGACTTTCGGAAGGCTTTTGACTCCGTCTCACGCGAACGGTTGTTTCTCATCCTATCTGCGTACGGCATTCCTGATTCTCTCATCGCTGCGATGAAGTGCATCTACGACGGTTCTACCAGCTTTGTTAGCACTGCTGATGGTGACTCAGACCCATTCCTTGTCACCACTGGTGTGTTGCAGGGTGACACACTCGCGCCATTCCTTTTCATCATCGTCTTGGACTATGTGCTCCGCATGTCAATGGAACCTGTGTTAGGACTGCAGACGAGGGCCAGACAGAGCCAACGACACCCTGCAAAGATATTGACTGACCTAGATTATGCGGACGACCTTGCACTGTTAGCATCCACCGTCGTGAATGCGCAAAAACTTCTCACAAACCTGGAAGAAGCCGCCGTCGAAGTTGGCCTGCTAATCAACCAGAAAAAGACGAAATACATATGTGTTGGCACTGCTGCTGCCTCAGGAATTCCTGTTCGGATAAGAAAAAGAGAAATCGACCAAGTTGATGACTTCTGCTACCTGGGATCATATGTGAGAACGAGCGAACGGGACATCAAGGCTAGGAAAGCACTTGCGTGGACTGCAGCTGACAAGATGTGGCGTATTTGAAAGTCCACAATGATAACTCGCGAACTGAAGATACGCCTATTCAAGTCAACTGTTGAAGCAGTCCTGCTGTACGGCTCACCTTGTTGGTCACTTACAGCTAAGCAGAACAAGTCACTGGATGGCACGTACACACGCCTATTGCGGAAGGTGACAGACACACATTACAGCGTGCATGTAACTAACCAAAACCTCTACGGAAGCCTTCCCCGCGTCAGTGATATCCTCTTAGAGAGAAGGCTACGGTTTGCTGGGCATTGTGCGCGTCGCATAGATCAGCCGGTGAGTGGGCTTGTTCTCTGGCAGCCAGTTGGAACTTTTGTCCGAGGTGGACATGCGCGCATGACGTTTCCACGCCGTCTGATGAAGGATACTGAGATGAACAACATCACCGAGCTTCATCGTTGCATGCTTGATCGAGATGGTTGGAAGTTGAGAAATCGGGCAGCGGTCGGTGTCGTTTAACAACGCGCAGAACAATGAATGAGTCCATTTATATAGGTAGTCCATCATGTTTAACCCTCCCTTCACTTTCCAGGTCCAAAAGCATGAACGAAAACTTCAACAAAATCATTGTCACCAGTTTTAGCCCTTATTTGAATATGGACTATTATTGACAAATTGTGGTCCAAGGTCGGGCGTTGATTCGGATTAGGTGCTTAATTGAGTCATGGCCTTTAAACGGTCATTTACGATATACATGTCGATAATTTTTGCAGCTAGAGAATTTACATTCAGAATTTGCAGCTGTTTAAAATATATATACATTAATTTTATGATTGAAAAGAGCTGTACATGTTCCCAAATCTAGTGCGAAATTTGTTCGGACACAGACTAACCTTTGGTGATTAAATTTATTCAATCACATTTTGAATTGAACATTTTAGCATAATTAGTTGACAAAAATATACGTTATAATTCATAATTTATGCAAAAAAGAGGGAGTTGTCATGAAATAACTTAGCACTTATTTGTTTTGACTGGTGACAGCGAGTCAAACCTATTGTTCGCAATATTGTAAACTGATTGGTTTAGAATGTCCTGTTTCTGTCCTGTATTTACATTCTTTCAGATTTCAGAAAAGTTTTTTTTTTCTTTTTTCGTAACGATAGCACAACTTATAAAAAACTTATTATACAAATGGTTAATATAAGTTCGATACAAAATAACAATACCTAGCTACCTTACGTAAATAAATATACTTCTTGTCGTAATAAATCATTTCAAGCTTGCTCGCAACCAACCTATTGATAACCAATCATATCAACCAATCATAACCAATCATATACTTTTAGCTTTTTCAACGAAATAATATTTTACATCAAGTATATTTCCATCTTGTCGTTCTTGAGTTTGCTCACTCAAGACCTTAAAGACCACATAAATGTCAAGACCTACAAGAAAAGCGAGCAGAATTGAAATAGCGATGAGATTTGAGCAATTGAATATTACCAGCGAACTATTTATTAGAAACCATTAAAGGTTAATCCAAAGTAAATGCAAAACGTTACAAACATGAAAATTAGAATATCCATTAACTGTGCAGTGTGTCTTTTAAGATGTATACTAGAAGTTTGATTGATCACTTTTTACTTTATGGGTATGCGGGTCATGTAACATCTTTGACCTCATGGATATAAGCATCCATGATGCATAGCTGCCACGGAGTTTTAAATAGTTGGTACCTTGCGTGGGTTAACTCACCACTGTTTTCCTCTTACTGGGGTTGGCGTTAGGAAGGGCATCCAGCCGTAAAAAATCTGCACCAGTAAACCATCAGATCAATAAACCTCCATAATTGGAGAAAATCATCTTTTGAAACCGTCCAACCCATGCAAGCATGAAAAAGTGACGTTAAAAGGATGATGATGATAATGATGAAAACATCTTTGTTCTAAAACTCTGTCATTTATGCAAAACAAGAACACAAAAAGAATTCCTTCCAAGAACTAATAGCCAGCTAATGTTTTTAAAAATGTTTGTGGCTATGACAGTTGCCGTTTTAACAGTTTTTATAGTCCATGTTCAGGACTTCTTCAGTTCCAGATTGCTATTTGACAATTGATTTGACTCTTCGTAGACTAAAAATAAAAACATTTCTTAATACCCTAAGACAATTTGAAGAAGATTTATCCTTCATTTAACAGAAGTTTGTCTCTTTGATCAGTTTAAGAATTTTAATCCGTATACAATTCATTCTGTTTAGTGTTTCTTTATCGAAACTACTCAATTCTGAGAAGTTGGTCACTAGAAGAATTGTTAACCATTGATCAAAGGCTGTATCAGAAAACTCTTCCTCCTCTTGGAAAAAGTCGGGGAAAACGGCTGTCTTTTCACTGTACTCAGAGATTAATGAAAGCGATCCACATGATCCACAAGAATTTTTGCATTTATCCAAGGAATCTTTCACAATCTCTGATATAACCTCATTTTTCTCCCTGAACAACTTAAGAATTATTTGTTTATAATTTTGTTCTTCAGTACAGCTGTTGATGACAGATTGTGCGTCTAAAACAGAATTAACTGAATAACTAAATGGAAAGCATAACTTTTGAACATCACTTTGATTCGCTATTTTAGGTGCCCTACGACTAAATGGTCTGATAAACCACCTGATTCCTGAACACTAACATCAAGTCTTGGTTTCTTCGCTGGAAATTCAAAAGGATAAACTGAGTTGCTGGAAATTTCAATGTAAAATGTAAAAAACACTCGTATAATTTTATTATTACTACATCTACACATGAATCTACATCATCACTTACAAGACAATTACACAATTATAAATGTAACCAGATGAATACTTTAGAAGTAACCTGCTCAACTTGCTCAACTCTCGTTGACGTACTCTTGGTTAGAAAGGGAGAGGAAGTTTCTACCGTTCAATATATCTACAAAATGTGAACGTATAAACAAAAGATTAATGAGGTGATTGATGAGACCTGTGGGACGCTGAGTATGTGACACGTATGAGTTTATGAATGATGTAAAGCTATGGGTTGCCATGGTGAGAAAACAAGATGTAGTATGGCATGAATTGATATGTAAAGAATTGCTACAAACAAATACAACAAATACATACATAAAATACAAATTTATAAGTCGCCAATATCAAATGGATCGTCGTCGTCGTTTTCGTCCTCTTCAATCATGTTCAATCTATCCTGCATACACCTTTTGTAAAAGTCTGCATTCCGAACTTTAGTGGGATCTGAAGTTGTGATACCACACACTTCAAAAGAGCGCTTGACCATATCCACATTTTGGACAATATGATCAACCGCTTCTTTTACCCAATCTACAATCTGTTGACGTGTTGGCGTAGGTATTTTGAAGCTTGAGTCGTTTATTGAAGAATCGGGGAAAGCATCGATGACATCTGAAACGTAACTCGCCCAACATTTTCGTAAAACTGCTTTAAATGGCTTGTTTATTGTTCATTAGATTTCGAAATATACAACAAGCTAGAAATTCTTGTACAAAAAGCCATGGAACAATATAAAAATAAACTCAAGGAGATGGAGGAGAAAAAAGAAGAATATTGATTCGAATTTTTTCTAATTTACTGCGTATGAATTTATTTTCTCCTAATTATTAACGCGTGATTGAAAATTCAAAATTTCGTAATTTATTCCTTCCCAATTTTCTACGCGTACCGGTCAAAATAATTATTTTTTCCTACGCGTTAAATTAGAGAAGTTACAGTACCTCCATCTATCTTATAGTGCTTCGAAGCGCGGAGGAGTTTTCTATATCTAAAAAATAATCTTCGTCCTAAATAATAAATTTTGTGGAAAACAGAATTTCGTGTTTACAGACGACTGTAACTAATAAAGATTGTCTTGCTTTACCAAAAGTAAACAAGGTGTCAAGTTATTTCAGGTGTCAAGTTATTTCATGACAGAGTTGATGTTTTAGTTGCAGTAAAAACAAAACAAATGCAAACAACTCCAAAATACCTACAATTAACATATGCGAAAACATCCTTTAATATGTCATTTTTAAAAACTTTAAGCTTTGTTTTCTTTTTTTACTTTTATTATTATTATTATTATTGTTAATCTTTATACAGGACATTCGTTTCAGTTGTATATTTACAAAATATACATTATAAAAACTGTTCTACCAAGGAGTTTTTTAAAATAAGTCATTGAATGTGAAGTTGTTTTGGATGTGTGGAGTTGTCACACTAAAGTTATCCTATTTAACTAATTCATAGAAAGAAAGAGACATATATATGGTATATATTCTAGGAAGAGGTTTTCTTGATAAAACAAACATTAGAGGGGTTAGACTTCAATTATATATACAATTTTATCCTTTTGAACTGAAAAGATTCATGATATTGATAGTTAAATTATTAATTAAATCACAAATTTAGATGTATCTAATAGGTGTATGGCCAACTCGGCTTACCAACTCGGCCTAACTATGAAAATTTGATGTTCCTTTACTATATTCTTTACTTATTTTTCCCTCAATATGGTTATATATTATTGTTCAATCTATCATGCGAATATCAATACATTTGGCCCACTAATGATATCTTTAGAAGACTTTTTGTTGGTATATTACCGAGATTTCCGAACGCTGGCTGCCATATTGATTTGGCTGTGTCGGTTACGTACAAAATGAGGACTCGTCTGTTTGCTTGACGAAACGAAAGCATACTTCGAACTGCGTGTGCCAATTTCGTTGCCAGGTTCAAGATCACCGATAACAGTGTTTTTGTCATATAATAGGCAAAAATATCTATCTAGTAGACCTAGGTCCTAATGTTGGGAAAATTTAACGAAATTTAACGAAGAAAATTAACTTTCTTTCTTTATTTCATATTTGTCTAATCAATGTAGACAAGGCCAAATTTTTATCCTGAAATAAAATTCCGATATATCTGACCAATCAGGACTTTATTCTTTATTAATTCCGCCGATCTTGGTCTAAAAACCTCAAAAAACTTGATTAAAACTTAGTTTGTGCAAGAAACGCAACCATCATGACCCAAACAGTCAAGTCCTCATTTTGTACATAAATTGAAAATCTAGGCCGAGTTGGCCTGTAACCATCTAATATATTAGCTTTTAGATGCGGAAAAATGATGGGATGTTGAAATTTGTAACTTTACCTCAACAGTTTAATATTTTTGTGAGTCTACTGGCTAAATACTTTCTCAGTGTGAACTGCCTTTTTAAATTTTTTCAGTGTTTTTGCGCTTTTGGAATATGTAGATTAAAAACATCTTATTATCGTTATTAACAATCAAATGTAAATGATATGGAACAAATTTGAAGTTGAGATAATGATTTTTAAACATTTCTTGTAAATGGACTTTGACTTCAACTGAGGTGAAAAACTGACACATTTGCCATTTTTCCACCCACCCTACTCTATGAATTTTATATTTTAGTGTATTGAAGCATTTAGTTTCTTTCTTTACCAGCGAATCATAATCCGTAAACATAGCTTTCTGAAAATATTTCTCTTTTGATGCAGTTATAGCATTGCAAACCTTGAAAATATATGTACCGTAGCATACAGTTATTTAATTTTTTATTTGGCATTGTATATATAATTTATATAATCATTTGTGCTTGAGACGATGGAGCTAAAAAATAGGAATCTTGTCACTCGTATTTGTATTTGCCCATTCTACTGATTACATTTCAGTACTTCAATGTTGTTTTGGAGACTACATCACTCCATAGTTCTTTTACCATCGTTGGGTTGTAATATAAGAATATTTCTAAACTTTAATTATATATATAATTATATATACCTTCTAAACTTGTACTCTGCCTCAAGTTTCTTATATTTTTATATATATTTTCCCTATTTTCCGTTATATAGTTGTGTTTTATCTGTTGTATATATTTAAAACTTTATATATATATATATATATATATATATATATACTTTATATATATACTATATATATATCCTAGATTAATTCGTTGAAGAGCAAAAAATGTCTGTGAGTGAAAATGGAGAACCTTTAGAAAAGAGAATAAAAGGTGAAATATACAAACATGAATGAATTTAGCTATATACTCATAAGTCATACTGGGAAAAAATTACATGTATATATATATGTTGAGATCAAGAAAGATCGTTAAAATATTTCAAATTTGTTAAAAGATTCGTAAGCATGTTTCATATATGTTGCATGAATTAAACATGTCATTTATTTCAATTGTGTTAAGATAAACAGAAACCAGTTTCATTTCATAAATATATATAAATAGGATAATGTTTTTATACATTACTAAAAGTAGTTACTACAGAAAGAATTAGCAGAAAAGTTCTTGTCTTTGTAAATAAATTACTGGTTATCTTTCTTGAGTCTTGCATCACCAAAGCTAACATCATAAGTGTACTTAAACACAGATTAATATTTTTTATTGACCTCACAATCGTTTGATTCATATGGATGAAGATTACTGCACTTACGTCACTTTGTCTTCTTTAAAATGTCACGGGACAAATTTTCACTAGCCAAATACACTTTTAACAAGTTTGATCTTTGTTGATCATTGAATGCAGCACAGTTCTTCTGCATGTGTTTGCCTCTAAGTTGAATGAAACTTTTAAACAACCCGTGGCATCGCATGTTACCTTGTAATAAGAACCTTTTTTCATATTTTATGTTACACAACAAATTTTTAAAAACGTTTAAATAATTGGTAACATTAAGTTTTTCTAGTTTCATTTTCTTGGCAAGAAGTTTTTAATACATATCTTTTATTTTCTTCAATTTTCTGAATTTGGACGCAAGGATCAAGCCCAGTAACGCTTATCGTTATGAATAAAAATATGGATATACACATAAACAAGAGTACCAACAACAAAAATATACCTATGACAGCAGGGCAGCTAACACAGCTTTAAAAAATAGATTTTCAAATGAAAAAAATTCACTCACCTAAACTAAATAACGCGCGTGATTACCAACGCGTGTGCGTAAATCTCCCAGATATGTTAGGTATATATACTTATGAAGTATCTAATATACTTACAAAATTTGGGGTATATGTTATCTATATTATAATACATGCAAATAAATCAGTTTTTGGATGGTAAAATCATTGATTTGAACTCTGTATCATCAGCAACAACTGGCATGTTTCATTCAATAAATTCTGTTTATGTAACTCATTGATAACAGTCCGTTTTACTTTCCTTTGTTAGCTGTGCTCGCTTTTTCAATGATAAGAGTGTGATTATTTATACAATTTCCAAAAGTTTTCTATTGCCTTCTGATAATTCTGATTTTAAGATATCGAAAATCTGCACACATATATATAATATAAAAATGTTGATATTAATGAACTTTAAATCTTTTTATTTATATAAACATCTCATTGCATTATTTCATAATAATTAATGACAAAGATAGCACAATGAATATTTTATTTGAAATTTTTTAGAAAATTCTCTGTTGCACTGTTTCTGTGTTTTGATACGTTAAGCCCTATGTTATTGTCAGTACTGTCTAGTCGCTAATCATCTGATCCTCATGTGATATACTTTTAAAAAACTCTCCTTTTTATTGTTGTTACTGCAGTTTTTTACATGTGTTTTATACAATGCTTAAATGTCAACACAATGATTCTTAATCCGAAATATCTTTTGTTTCGTTAATTCTGATTTCCGTTTTTTATGATCATATTTCAACGATGGTAAAAGATCATTTGAGAACACAAACATGCTTTAATCATGCATTTGACACCTCCCCCATGTTGACTTAATAAATATTGTTGCATAACAGTTAACACAGAAGTAAACTGACACTGACACTAATTTTCTACACTGGACAGTTGGGATTTGTATACTACAAAATGGGGCTGCGTTTTTCCTTGTTTTCCAGTTGCGCCAAAAAGCAGGCCACTTCATTAGGTATATACATGTCTAATTTTATGTGGGAAATAAGCTGAAAAGTCATGCATTATTGATAGCTTTCAATAACTATTTTGTTTTCCTGTTTACTCAGAACTTTCGGTGTAGTTTTGAAAGATCAAATTTAAAGACATGTTTCGTTGACATCCTTACAAACACAATCTCACAACGGAACATGAATTTAAATTTAGGTGATTTTTGAAGGAAACAAATGCTCCTTCTGGTCTTCAAATTCGATTTATTATTTGCAGCACAACTGGTTTATGTTTTAATATCTTTGTATTATTGAATACTAGTAGCTTTCTTGGGATGAGTTTAACCTATCAAATGCAGACCCTGTGGTAGGACTTGCTATTTGTGTGACAGAAGATACGATTACCTCTGCAATTCATAAAAAAAGGTAAAGCTGCTGGTCCTACTGGCATAGCTGTAGAAATGCTGAAAGCTGCTGGTGATGGTACCGTCCCTCATATTACCAAACTGTTCAATCTCATTGTTCATCAACATGTTGTGCCAGATGACTGGAACAACTCATTCATCATCAACCTATATAAGGGTAAACGTGACCCTGTTGATCGTGGTAATTTTCGTGGTTTGAAGCTTTTGGAAGTTCTTCAGAAGACATTTGATAGAGTCCGGTGATTATCAGACACAAGTATCAATAGATAACATGCAGTTTGGTTTCATGTCTGGTAGGGACACCACAGATGCAAATTTTATATGTATTGCATCAAATTCAAAAGAAGTATATTGGCAAAGATAAGGATCTTTTCTTCTCCTTTGGAGACTTGGAAAAGACTTTTTGATTGTATACCCAGGAAAGTGTTGTGGTGGGCCATGCGTAAGCTAGGAGTCGAAGAATGGATAATTAGGACATGATGTGCCTAGATCTTGTGTTAGAGCGTCTTCAAAAGTTATAATTAAAGTAAATAGGCCTTACAATCTTTTATTTACGTAAGGCTTATGTCATGGTTTTTGAAGATTGAAGCTGGAACTTTATCTGTGAGAAGAATGAAGTGTAGATCCTTGTTAAGCTGAAATTAACAGTTGGTGATGCTACCTCCCCCTTCACACACCTGTTACAGTTCTTTCTCATTATTTCATTGGTACATCGGCATCCATGCGGTCAGTTCAAAACAAGTTTATTACTTAAAAAGTTATTTAGGATAATGATAATAACAATAATAATATATGATTTAGTTGTTAATACTAACAGTCCATTGTCATAATTTTGGTCGCTAACTTCTTAATATATTTTCAGATATTAACTAACTAACCTTTTAACAAGTTAACGTGCAATGGCGCAGATGATTTTTCGACGTTATTTTTGCTGCTGCCGTCGTAGGCCGTACGAGATAGGTAAATTTATTAAATGTTACTAATTCTTGTTGTTAATTAAACTAATAATATAAATACTGTAACAATAATCACTTAAACTAAAAACCACCGTTTATAAGGAAAATTAACGATGGTGACCATCTAGTTTTGTTTAAGTGTAATTTCTGCTGGAATGCAACATTTTTCTGGTCGTTCTGTTTTTTTTGCACAATTATAAATATACAATTAAATATGATCAATAAAAGTTCCTTACGAAAAAAGGATGGTGAAATTAAGACTTGGGAAAAATTAAAACATATTGGTACTTGGTGGTGTAACCCCTTGGATTGTAACCGTTCTAAAAGAACGGGAAAACACCTTGTTGCTAAAGGTGAGACATGAGGAGGAGTTTTCTAAATTAATCACCGTTTCAGTTTGCAAAATTCTCGTTAAAATTGAATGCGCAGCAAGAAATCATTTAAACTAATCGCAAATTTTTGAACAATCATGACAAGACATGTTTTTGCAACCATTTTAAACCCATTCCCAAATTCATTCTTGGTTGAAGTGGCTTGCGGGGTTAGCATTTTCCTTGTTGAGCATATTTTCAAAGCATGTTTTCTGAGCTTCAATGAACTCCAAGCAACATTGTTCCCGTTTTTCATTTTTCTGCTGATTAACGAATTTGGAGTTGCTAAGTTGCTAAAACATGTCTTGTCATGATAAGTTGCTGTAAAGATTCCAAAATTGATTTGCTTTTGGATTCAATCATCTGGCTTCCACCTTACATGCTTTGGTTTAGACAATAAATCAATGATCGCTATAAATTACATTTGTAGCTGTCAAAAGAGAGAGAGAGAGAGTGATTTTCTGTTACTCTATTAAAAGAAATTATTTGATTCACAGATTTTCTGTTTTAAATGGAAGAGACTATTCTAATGTTTTAGTTGATGCAGATTCAGATGAAGTTGTTCGAAAGCCATCTGGGAACAAGCCGTTGAATGTCCATGCAAAATGTCGTGGCCCAGTTTACCCCAGGAATGACACCATAAAACGAATGATTTTCGACGATAATTTTGTTGATTGGAACACAAAGTTTGAGCAGTATGCCCCAGTGGAATACTCGGCTGAAAGTGTATTGGCGAAGCCATTCTGGGCGGATCCTGAACACAAGTAACAGTCTTTTTGTTTTCTTTTACACTGAGATTATCTATGAATATCATTTTACTGAGGCGAACGTCACAGTTGCAATATATTGTTCAAAGGATTCATTAAAAGTTACAAAAAATTTTGAAAATTAATGGAGCCACAAGGTGCCAGACTCTGTTTGTGCAAAACATTACTTACTGAACAACTTTTAATGTTTCTTTTTGAAAACCAAACAAATTTTCTTTTTTTCTCGTTGCTGAGACCGTTAAAGTCTAGGTTTCGTTCTTCCATTTTAATGTTGTGCGCAATTTAAATGGGAATTTACTTCACAGGAAAAACAATACAAATGTTTACCACATTATTTTCCCGCTTTAATTTAGTGAGGAGGCCTTTAAAAGCATAAAGTTCAATGAGGTGGATGGAAAAGTGAATCGGGTTAGCCACTTAGGGAAGTACGACATCCAGGAAAATGGTTTGCCCAGGTAATGGTAGTTTACTTGTCGGTTTTTATTCTTGCAATTTGTGCCTTTTTAAAAAAGATCTTTTTTGACAATGTAACACAGGGAGCTAGATTCAGGAACAGAGAATCGTTGTTGGTTTATAATAATTTAACGTTGTTAATGAAGGAATCCATTGGGACGAACAGGGATGACTGGGCGTGGTCTTCTCGGAAGATGGGGACCCAATCAAGCTGCTGATCCGATTGTCACCAGGTACTGAAATTAGATTTAATGGCTAAATAAAGCTGTTTTTTTTTTCAGGTCTCCAGGTTTCATTCTTATTTCTTTAAAAATAAAATTTGTAATACTTTCTAAAATTCTGAATTTTAAGCCTTGCGTGCGTATCTCTATGAAACGGAAGACTCGAATGTAAAGTGAGAATGTTGTTCTATTGTGCGTGTTGTTTAGGTGGAAACGTAATGCAGATGGTGAAATTGCTCACCACGAGAAGACGAAGAAACCGATACTCGAGTTCGTCTCTATACAGCGCGCTGATACTCACGAATGGGCGTGTCCCGGTGTAAGTTAACTAACGTTACGTTTGAAATAAAACAACCTCAAAGCAAACGTGTTGTTGGTGTCATGTACTATACACACGAAAGAATTTAACATGGATCTTAGCATCTTCCGTTGAATGACGTAAGAAGTTTACGCATAAACTGGTATTTATTACTGGCAATCCTTTGAAATATGATGTCATTAGACGATTCTTCACCTGTCGTACGCTTTGTTGTATGCACCATGCAAATACCACCTCGCTCATTAACCTTCATTTATAATTGCCGTCATACATAAAATCCAGACCTACTTTGAAATTTTAGAAGTCGTAAGATGCACAATCCTTTCATCGCATCTATGTGTGTTTGCGCTCATATAACATATGGTATAGTTGCTACTAAGCCATTCTCAAAAAAGTACGACATTTGGTGTCCGGGGCCTTTACAAGGTCATTCTAAGCTATTTATTATAAGAATGAGTGGAATTCGTTTTATTTGTTATAAGACCCTGAAATACCATGTGTTCAGATGCTTTGTAATTCTTCACCGGAACGGTCATATTTTAATATCATTTTAATATTTAATATTATTATTTATGTTTTTCAAGTTTCGAATGTCGCACTTTTTTGAGAATGACTCCACTGTATTTTTCTTCGTGTTGATATGCTGATATCGTTCAGGGAATGGTCGACGCTGGAGAGAATGTGTCGTTGACGTTGAAGAGGGAGTTTGGTGAAGAAGCGCTCAACTCGTTGCAGATCGACAGCAAAGATGAAGTGAAACGGAACATAGATGAGCTATTCAAACATGGAGAAACGGTACCTTCCTTGCGTTCAGATTTAAGTCCAATGTGGGTGGCTGTTTGCTATGTGTGTGTGCTAAACATAAGCCTTATATTCGAAAGCAAATTTACTGACAACAAAATGTACTGGCAACGTGCGGAGATGAGACTGGTATAAATGTCCATTCCTGAGCTATCTTGTATATCATCAATACAATGTTAAGAGTTTATTGCATATTGAAAATTCCGATGCATTTTCGTGTAGCTCTACTCTGGATACGTTGACGATCCACGTAACACCGACAACGCGTGGATGGAAACCGTCGCCGTTAATTTCCACGACGAAGACGGAAGTTGTGTCGCCAAAATCCCGTTGAACGCTGGCGATGACGCGAAAGCGGTGCAATGGCTGTCCATAGACACTAAGCTGCAGTTGTTCGCCAGTCACTCTGATTTCATCGAGAAAATCTGCCAGAAGAAAGGCGCTTATTTTGAGAAATAAATCATTTACATTATTGGTAGTGGGCTTGATTTTAAAGCATTATTTTTCACAACTGTTTGTGAACAGTTAATTTATATTTTACACATTTTAGCGATATTGAAATTTAAATATTTTGTAGATCTCTTTTTTGTTTAATAAACGAAATTAACATAAATGTTTTATTTATAAGTCAGTTAAAATGGACGTGCTAGTGCGTCGGCGCAGCGAACTTTTTCTAGTACCTTATGCATCGTTGTTGGCACCGTTTGTGGTATCAATAAAAATGACAGTTCGAGTTGTGTAAACACAATGTTTGAAAGTGATGTTTTTAGTAGATTGTTTTCGTATGTAATTTGAGTTATTTTGAAGATCCTTAGTATTTCTTTGAAAACAAACAAGGAACGGTTACAGGCCTATCAATAATGGGCGCGCGATCACGCACGCTGTGGAAAACAGCACTATAGATCCAATGCCTCACGCGCGCGATCGATAGCGCTGGTAGAAAATATTCATTGAAAGGCCTGCGGTTAAAATCACTTATAAATAAACAGCTAGTTCTTTTCTCTAATTTCTGTATTAAAATAGGCACAATTTCTCCTGCACATGGAAGTTTGTGTTGGTGCACCTTTCCAAGATTCTTAATTTAACTCAATGTGGTTTTAACATCTTTTGTTTTTGTTATAACCCCTCCATCTATAATGGCTTAGTTGGATAATTTTTTTGTTTTTATAGCAGAAAGGGCCGGGATAGCTCAGTTGGTAGAGCGCTTGCAATTCTCACGTTGCAGTTCAAATCCTCCCGACTCAGCGAATGAGTAGCGCCCGCCTCAACAGTTACAACCAACGTCTTGGGTTTTTCAGGTTCGAAGCGTTTTTAACTAAACGATTTGGTGTCATCAAAGGAAATCGAACATTTTTAACATTAAGCATAACGATGATGTTGACATGAGATCTCGAAATTTGCATGGGACTGTAGAGGTTTCACAGTTAGCAGTTCACAAGTAAGTGATAGGCGAACCTTTATATGGAGGATGTCATTGATTGAATCAAGCAGACACCAACATACAGATATCCATCCATTCCTAGTACACGTGCGCAAGTTTAGATGATTTGTTGAAGCTGACTTCATGGAGAGGTGATAAGGAGGAGAGGGTGGGGTACTTCGGTCTATAACCAGTAGAAACATTCTCTTTTTTAATTCTCCACGTTTGATGGTAAGGAATGTCAACGAGGTTATATAGAAATAGAGACAAGAATCGTGTTTGAGTTGAACGTTAAGACTAGGTTTATCCAATTGATGTGAAGGGCCTCTTTTACCCAATTCAAAAGGGTTAGAGACGGTATCAGTGTCAATATTAAATGAATCTTTAGAAAGGTAAGTGAAACAGTTCTTTTCATTGGAATAAAGGTGTAAAAAAATATGAGATATGCTCGTCAATTCTAGTCTTTAAGTGACGAGTTGTCTCGCCAATATAGCTGGAACCACATCCAGCACATGTGAATTCGTAGACTAGCATTGACTTCATATCAAAAGCGATTAGGTCTTTGTTAGAGAAATATTGGTTAATTTTAAAAGATGTAAATACTAGTTTCATGTTAGTGTCTTGTTTACACAGAGGCGTTTAATTAGGTTTTGATTTTGTTTGAGGTTTCTTGGGAGAAATTTTGAGAGTTTGAAAAGGTTTTCAAAGTCAGGTTTTAGATTAGGGTCTTTCCTTGCGTAGATATTTCCTTGATTAAGATATTTTTGATGTTAGTTTAAATGGGTGATTTAGGATAAGCGTTGAGAGTTAATGTACCGTAAATGACCGATTAAACGCATTGGGCGTTTATTTTAACAAACAAATTTTACCTTGGGCGTTTATTCGGGAGGGACGTTAGTAAGGGAGGGGCGTTAATAAACAAAGTCCATCAACAAAAGTAATATAATCGAGAAGATGTACGTCGACTACATGATATCATCATCGAGGAGGTGGAATGGCTGGGTCGCAGCCTCCATATCTTCTTCATTAATGAAAGAAAAGGGATTGGTATCACCTATCTCCTCGTTTCTCATTACAGCTAGTTGTGCTTTTAACTTTTCTGCTCCTGCCTCACAAGTCGTACCCTCCTTAAAGCAATGTATTTGGTCATCTTCAGAGCTATTTGTTGGGAGATTTAGGGCTCCTTGAACGACTTGGCAATCATTTCTTTCAATAGATGTGACCACGATTCAAGAATCCACTGAACAATTTTCCGCCGTGGTGCTGCTTTGATATTTCCAGCTTCAGGAAATTCGTGTAAACCCTCTGCTAACCACTGGTCGAATTTTTCTGTAATGTAGGCTTTGAAAGATTTATTCCAGCTAACATCGGGGGCTTGAATATGCTTTGTGCACCCCCCTGAAATGACAGCCATGTGCACTTTTGCAGATTGTAAGGCTTCTTTGACACTTTCCATTATGTGACATTGGAAAGAGTTCCATACTAATAGCCGTTTTCCGAAAGCAAGCGATTCGAGAACATTCTTTACATAATGGAGAGTTAGCGCTTCGTTCATCCAGCCATTCGCTGAAGAAGCAACAAAACACCGACCTTTAAACTCTTGATTCAATATAATAGGACTGCTTTTCACGTTTTGCTCCCTTGAATACGACCAATGGTTTTAATCTACTGTGAATCAAATAAAAGCCCATGGACGTTTATTTTAATTTTTCCCTATGGACCTGGGCGTTTATTCGGGAATAGGCGTTTAATCGGGAGTGGGCGTCAGTTCGGGAGTGGGCGTTAGATCGGTCATTTACGGTAGTGGTTACAATGTTTTTGTGGAAGCCTAGCCAGGAATCAATTACTTCATAGATTCTGTCACTTAAACATTTTATGATATTAATTTTGTAAGAAAGCGGAGTGAAGCTATTGAAGTTTAGGAGAAGGCCAGTACACGTTGGTTTATGTTAGTTATTGTTTTGTTGCTAATGTTAGTGATATGCGTGTCGAGAAAGGTTATTTTATTGTTGTTGTTTCCATGGCAAAGTTAATATGTGTGTGTTGGTTGTTTAGGTAGTTAAGGAAGTCATTAGCTTCATCGTCAACATAACGGCGATAAAACGTTAGTTTTTTTATGGCAATAGTTCTTTACCCATCATCCTCGTTAAAATGAGATAACCCTTTACAAAGATCCCCTCCAGCGCCATGGTTGTGTCCCCCGAGATGGAGAAGAACACTAACTTAGTGAAGACCTTTCATCCGTCACCATCTTCACCAAAGTTGCCAAAAACTAAAGTCAGAATACATAGTGAAAATTGTTTTCTGCTTTTTCCCCTTAAAAACTAAACCCCTTTATGACTAATATAAATTGCATAGTGAATGATACCCCTTATGGCACCCCAGGCGTCTAGGGAATATTCATGCCAAGTAACGTCCAAATCGGTCCATAGGTCCAGGATGAGTTCGATTACAAGCAGTCAGATATACAGACAAACCGACAGGCAAACAAACTTAAGTTTTATATATTAGAAAAAGTAGATTTTAGATGTCCCCTTGATAATTCGAATTATTTCCTCGCCATCCCTCACATTTTGAACAACTGTACAAGGATGACAAAGAAATAAAAAGACGCTTTTTCGGCAAACAACACAGGACTTCTTTTATCATAAAACTTTAGTGACTTTATTGACTTTATTCCATTTTTTCTATTTCTACTGTTCACTGTTCATAAGTATTCCGAAGATATTAAGCACAAATGCGTGTCACCATCATCGCCATCCTCCACTAAAATCGCAGCATTTTTTTTCTTCTTCATCATTGGACATTCCTTTATCACGTGTCCTATTCTTCCCGCGACCTACTCTTCGCACATTCTCTACTTTCTTAATTTTAATACACGCGTTTACAGTCTCAGTTCCGGTCTTTGTTTTTATGCAAAATCTCTCAACAATCATATTGAGAATTGGTCGAAATTTTGTCTAGAAAACAAAAGAAAAGGTTAATAATGCAGACCGGAACTGACACTGTAAACGCATGTATTGCGATCACGCAGCATTTTTATTTTAAGTATATATAAACAAGATTTGTAATTTTTTTTTATTATTCTGATGGTGGCTAGGACATACCGAAACGCGTTAACACAAAATAAACTCATCTACTTTTCAAAATGAACGCGCAAAGATTATATACAGTACAAATCAATAAAGCTAAGTTTAATCAATGTAAAATGAAAGAAACACGTTTTTCTGTATTGCGAATGAAAGAGAAGACGTAATTCATTCATGTTTCGAAATAAAACACAAAACAACTGGTTTTTGGAAATTTTGTTTTTATGTAAAAATGAACGGGAAAACATAAAAAATTTATCACACATGACTTTGTAGAGGAGGCATTCTTTAACGATAAAGAGCAATATTGTTTTTTATTTTATTTTTTCGTTTGCGACGTCGTATTTTAAAGGCTATTCATATATATTTCAATTATTGAATGTTTTCCCCTTTGTTTGCGAAAGAAATCAGTAATCACTGCTGCCATTTCCCGGCCTTCATTTGCTGATGAAGAGGTCAATTGTAAAGCTCTACTGAGTTCGGCAGTCAAACCAAGAACACTTCTTCAATGCATACAAAAATAAAATTCATGTTAGTATGAGGAGTTCTTCAAAGTTTCACCGTTAGATATTTCTCACTTTAATAGCAATAATCAAGAGAAAGAGGGTTGTTATGATATAATTTCTCCACAAAATTTTCCTCGAACCCCAAAAAATTTGAAAGGAGAGGAATATTACAAAAAGATGACCAGCAGCTGTGTATACCGTTATCATTATTCTGCCATTATGCTTTTTGTTTTGTTTTTATTTTACTCCCAGGCTTGCCTTGGAAAGTTGTGACATCATCACCAATTTGCAAAATGTAATTTTTCTGCGCGAAATATTGTAAATATATTAACCGTTGAATGCTGAAAATATCAGTTATTTAATTGAATGGACAATAAAGAAAGAAAGATTAATATGCCAAAAAACCATCCGAGAATCAAATAAAGAAAATAGACACACAAAGCTGGCTAACATAGCTAAACACGATTTTAATTTTTCATATATCTAGCAACCTCAAAATGACTCTCAAAACAATACCAGAGCTTTTAGTGCAGTTAGAGTATTTGCAACGCATGGTGAAATTTACAATCCAATCTCTTATTGGCCTCAGGAACCAATCAAGATCTGAATCTGACTTGATTTTCAATGAAAAAACTGAACTTGAGGTTTGTTATTTTTCGAATATTTGAGTTGTACATTTAAATATTGAAACACAAGCTTTGACAATAAATCATGACAAGTTGGGTTTTGCTTTGTACATTCGTTTTAAATATGAATACTGTCAAATATTAAATTGCGTTAATTTGCTGTTACAAGACCTCAAGCAATTAAAAAAAAAAAATGGATCATTGAAAAATGATATTTGCTTCCCTATCACAGTTATTTTTTTATTGCAAAATTGCATTTAATGTTTATATATACCCATTTTGGAAATATAATTGTTATGCATATCAGTTAAAAAGCAAAAATTCTAAAATATATATTTGAATTTGTAACACATGGGGCTTATGCAGATATGCTAAAATAGTGCCTTAATTGTCGGGACTGAAATTGTATTCCATCATGCATTGCTACTGACACATTTGACTAAAGATATACAGGAATTCTTGTTCTGCCTTTATCTTTAATGGACATTTATTTTTAGGGCAAGTTGATGAAGTTTTACGCAAAACAAGTAGTAGCAAAGATGAACTTTGGACCGGGTATTGTTCATGCTGAGGCAAATGTGCGTAAATATCCCTGCATTGAACAGTTCTTAATAATGGCTGATGTTGCAGAGGATATGATACAAGTAATTGTTTATTTTTTCTCTAATTACCTCTACTGAGTAATGGAAACTTTGTGATACAAAATGAAAACCAAATGAGTATTTTATTGGTTGGTTAGTGTGAAATATAATATGTATATAAATATATATATATATATATATATATATAAATTCATATATTTTTGTTTAATATTTTTTATTTTGTTGACAGGCAATATCGGAAAGATGTCAAACGGTTGAGGAATTGTGCTTGTTTTCTGATGAGAAGTTGCGTGGTATCTTCTACAGCCACAATGATGATCAGGTGTTGGCTGACAAACTCTTCTCCCAGTACCGCAGATTGAGTATGGCATTGAAGATTTTGAGACATTACGTTGGTAGGTTGTTGCTGAAGTCTTCCGTTTTGTTAGGGTTGGGGCTAGACTTCTTACACTTAATTTTTTAATATTTTTGAAGGATTCATTTGAAGAGAATAATATTTTGATTTTTTCCTTTCTTTACATGGATTTTTGTGATCTTCTAAATGTCTTTTTCGCACTGTAATCCAGAGCGACTGCAGAATGGTGAAAAGACAGCTGAGTTGAAGTGGTCTGGTTGGTTCGACACTATCCCAGAGACTCATTCCCCGAATACAAGAGCATCGATTGCATCATACTTGTCAGTTTTTTCATATTCACCCAATGGCGATGATCGCAATCTTTCCTTCTCATCGACGATCAGCAGATCAATCCCTCCGAGTCCCAATCCATCGCGACATCTTTCCACATCAACAATCCCCCGAAGTAAATCCGACGAAGCAAGTGTTGGTGAGATCTTGTTCTTTTGTAACATTCTTTTTTTATTCTTGCAGAGCTATGAATGAATTTAACGTCCCCTGTCCAGAATGAAAAAATAGTCATGGAAAACATTTATTTTACACATATATGTATATTATATCCACACAAATATTTAGACTTTAAGATTACAAGGAAGATCTTGCCTTTAATAGTCTTGGTTCATGGTAGAATCGTCACTGAATTCATTGAATTTTTACCACCTTTTGCAACCGGTTGCAGGGTTGCGCATCAAAACGGAAAGCACAAGTAGCATTGGAAGTTCAGGAAGCACGACTCGTTATCAGGTCAGAAAGTCAAACTTGCAAACGCGGCCAATGGATTTGATTATTACTCCGACCGACCCTGAAACAGATTCTGACCATTCCAAGTCAAGATCATGTAAGAATGTCATTGCACCATTATTACAGTCTCGTTTTTTAATTTGCCTGTTTTAAATTTTTTGTTGACAGAAGATACAAACTTAATATTGCAAACTATATTAATATTCAAAATTGTTTTTCTATTTAAATTGTTAGTAAGGACGTATAAAAATGTAAGCCAGGTGAAAAATTTCATCAAAATTTAACTTTTTATACATGTCAGACAATAGGTAAAAAACCTTACATTTTCACACTGAAAACCTAAACATTTCCTCGTTCAATAGCATCTCCCAACATGGTTTCTTTTTCTTTTCCTAGCCTCAATGTCCCAATCCCCCCGAACTCCAGTTGCTAACTCTAATTTCTCGATGGGTCATTCAATTAAACACCGGTTTTCTGGCAAACAGCTACTTGTCTCGCTTGCCTGTGATTACTGCAGCAGAATTATGTTTATTGGACTGAAATGTAAAGAGTGTAGGTAAGGTTGTTACATAAGTACACCATTTTTTAAATAAAAAGCAACAACAAAAAATAAGCAACTCTAAGGTTTTATTCGTTTCAAAAGAATTTGTCATCCATTCCAGCAGTAACATTTGTTCTATTGTTTTTTATTCATATGTTTTCTTGTTACAATTGTTACCTTTAGTTATGTTTCTTTTCAATATAATATAATAAATAAATTAAATAAAAAATATATTCTTCCTTTTCTCCATTGTCAAAAACTTAGGAAAACATTAAGCAACTTAAGTTACAATTTTTACATAAGAATCAAGTAGCTTGAGTTCTACCCAAAATCCAAAGTTGCTTTATAAAAAAATTGTGTATAATTTTGGCACCTGTTTTTCTAAGTAGTTTTAAACATCGACCAACTAGTTTTAATAATTGTTGACTAAATGTTATATATTTAAAGACATTGTTTTCTTTTAGCTTTAAGTGTCACAAGAAATGCTCGCGAAAAGCCCCACCATCTTGTGGATTGCCCGAATCGTTGGAGAAGGCTTTTCGGCAAGTTGTGCAGAATGATCGAAAAGTTGACGGTGAACACCTTTTCATCATATCGCCGCTGTCTTTTGCACATTTTACGTTTGAATTTGATTCAAAATTTTGTTGATCATTTAAGGTATGTACTCCATGAAACGCACAATATCTGAACCGAATGAGATACAGCATCAAATACACATCCTAAAGCCTGAGCACCACAGCCAGGGCAACCTTGTGTACAAAATAATGAACACCGAGATGCAATCCGCTGACTCATTTTCGACGGTCTCTCTCACATCATCCGCATCTTCGTCGCCGTTTCCGCCGGATTCACCGTGCGACTCCCCCGCTTGTTACTCGACCGCCAACAGCGAAAACTTTTACTTCACAGGTGAAATTTTTTTTTCATTTCAACCAAAGATTTAGATTTTTTGAATCTTTTAAAATCAAGTTTAGAATTGTTAACGTGAGATGTGATGACCTTCTGTCAGTCATTGTCATAATTTTGTGGGATAATAATTAGCGTTATTCTCCAACTTTCTTTAATTAAATATTAGATTTAAAGATGCAGAATGAACAGTAGTCACGATCTATTCTGCGTTCCGTTATATACATAGGGGCAGAATCACTCAACGGGGCGTCGCTGGGTTTGACAGACACGATCTCGAGTACGACAAGCACAGTCAGCACAATCAAAAGGTATGTTGAGTGTAAATGTTTGTTGGCAAGCTGGTGAGATATGAAGCAAAGGAGATGTTGTTATGTGGACAATTATGCTTTCTAGTCAAAGTACATAAATTCCATATTATTATTATTCGATAAATATTAAATGAAATAAAATTCTCCTCGCAAAGTAAACTTTCAATATTTGTTTGTTTCAGTGAATTTTCAAACGACACTCTTATTTTATCGGAGGGAAGTTTGAAGTCTAAGAGCAGCTCCGATACGAAAAGCTCAGAATCTGTATGATGTCCAGTTTGCTTGTCGCTGTGCGAAATGCATTTTTTCTGTTTGTTCAGACAATACCCTGCGATGACGATTGCTCTTGTGCCGCCGATGATCTCCATAATCAAATATCTGATGTCCGTCTCCAACACGTCAAGCTAAGAGTGAGAGAAAATACTTGGACACGCTCACAATCTTACCAGTCTTATCTTACAAATTCGGCCAATTTTATATTTACGGATATGTTCAAATTTTATATTTCTGCAGTTTACGGATATGTTCAACTATGATTCACAGATATGTTTATGTCTTGATTGTTTAGGAACGGGGGAGTTTGATATCGGAGTGGGTTGTGCCCTTTCAAGACATTGAAGTCGGCGATCTCATCGGTACTGGTCGTGTTGGAGAAGTGTATAAGTAATGCTTAGTTATGTTTAGTGATGATCTTTTGGTGTTCGGCTCTCTACACTCTGAAACTCCTGCATCACTTTTAATAACATTGCATATAGTTCGCAGTGGTTCTTTCCGTCTTATGATAATTGAAGGAATACCTCAGTTTATGGACGACCCCATAATTGCAAATTTGTGAAATTTAAAATTTTTAGTGGACTAGTAATTCTTTTGTTGTTCTCGTTCTTTTTACGTTGGTTCATATAAAGTATACGTTATATAAAAGTCTCACAATCGAAATCACTTTCCTTCTAAAAATAACACTATCCATACCTCATCTTTTTTCTGGCATACAATAAACTTTGCAGAATCGATGATCTTTCTGCATTTAATTTCTATATCATTCGACTAATTCGTCATTACGCAAGATCCAAGATCTATGTATGTAAGAATTCAACGATAATGGGCCTGTCCCATAATTGTAAACTCGTGAATACAACTACCAGAATCCCTTGCGTTTTAACTTTTAAATCCTCTAAATAAATTGAACTACTAACGACAAAGATTCATTTCTAAACACAAATTATTTTAACTATTAATATGATTCTATTTAATGTGTTTTCAAATTAAAATTCGTTTTATTCAAAGATTTAACGCAAAGGATTCTAGTAGTTTCTACTCATGATTTTATTATTATGGATGGAAACGAACAATTAAATGACTGCTGATGATTCATGTTAAATGTAACACGCAGTAAATAAAGGAGTTTTCTGTTCATCAAAATCTATGAAACTCTGCAACAAATGCTTGCCTTCATAGAGCGAAATGGCACGGGGAGGTTGCTCTAAAGATCTTGTACGTTAAAAACCCGACGATTGAGGAGAAGAATGATTTCAAGTACAAGGTAAGTGTTCTTGTGAGTTTGTGGGCTTTCACCCTACACGTACACTTTGGTTGGTTTAGGTCCAGGTGTTACGTAGAACACGCCATGAGAACTTGATTTTGTTCATGGGGGCGTGCATGGAACCACCCACATTTGCAATCGTATGCTCGTAAGTTTTAGAATCAAGAATTTTTTTTTGCTATTTATTAATAGATAATTAATTAATAATTATTTTTTTTTAAAAATAAAAACAAAACAACTAAGAATAATTGGGGCATATCATTATGTCAATGAATCATCAAATGATCAAACCTACGAGATTATTGGGGATATCATCTGTTGAAACCCAACCCATGCTAGCATGGAAAATAGACGTGGACAAATGAAAAAGAAGCCCCCTGCATTTGCAAAAAAATACAAAGAAATAAAATAATAAAAACAAAGAAATCGAATTAATAAAATGATGATAAACATTATTCTATTAATTATTGTTTTATCTAAATTTAAAATTTTAAAATGAGAAATTCTTTTCCATCTCTTCTTCTGATCCTGTTCCCATGGTCAAAACAATAAAATGACGATAGCTCGATAATACTTCTCCAAACTATTCCTATACCATCCACTCGGATTTCATTCACTCAAACAATATTTTTTATTATGTATCTTCAGTCTTCTAATTATTTAAAACTTTACTTTCAACCATATTTCCTCGATTTGAACGTCTTCAGGCTGTGCAAGGGGTTCACGCTGTTCCGCCATATTCACATGCGGGGCGATAGGTTCGAAGATAGCAAGCTCATATCCATCATCCAGCAGACAGCGCAGGTAAACTGTCGCTTAGATGTCAATGTGTTTTTATGTGTTGAAATACCTATTCAATCAACTTTTCTTTTGCTATTTTAAATACTAGATTGATTGATCAATATTTACTTATCTCCGATCATTATTCTTTATTGCTGACTCGTGCAATTATGCTCCGTAACTTCGTTTCATATTGTTTGTTTTCTCTTTGCAAAATTGCTCCTGGCCTCCTGCCGAAATATGTTTTTAAATGGCGAGTTGAATAGGCAATGAAGATTCATCGTTAAATATTTTACTGCGCACGACAATGTTGTTACTTTGCAACATTTTCTGTGATGCTCTCTCTCTATCAATGACTCTTAACTCTACTGTTGTTTCAGGCCATGAGTTATTTGCACGCCCGTGAGATCGTTCATAAAGATCTGAAAACGAAGAATATTTTTCTCGAGAATAACAAAATAGTTATTACAGATTTCGGTCTGGTGAGTGCGGCCGATATCAAAGAAATCAACAAATCAAGGTAGAACCGTGGTCACACTTGTTCATTGTGATTTCAGTACGTTTGCTGTGCTCTTATATTTTGACCGGGAAATATATCTCGTTTCCAGGCCCTCGAAACTGCTAATACCACCACGTTGGCTTTGTTATCAGGCGCCGGAAATCATAAAAAAACTGACACCCGATAATCCTGGGGCGGAGGTTGCTCATTACACCAAAGAAACAGACGTCTACGCGTTCGGGTAAGGGACGCGAACAATTTAGTGCCCAGTTTCTCTTATTTTTACTGTTGTAGTGTTGTTTGGTTTGAGCTGCTCTCTGGCACCTGGCCTTTCGAAGGATACTCAAACGAGTGCATCATTTGGAAGATTGGTAAAGGTACAAAGCAACCGCTGGCAGGGTTAGAGATATCCAGGGAAGCAAAGGTAAGAGCAGAATGCACTGAGCTTTTAACGGATTTCTTGTATAATTCTTCGCCCGAAAGTGGTTCACGCGAGCTTAAGGCGATCCTTTGCGCTCGATACGCAATGGGATTGGCTTAAATCACACAGCTGTAAAGCTAGCCATACTTGGCGTAATCTTAGGAAGCTGATTAGAGAAAAATTCGTTACTCTAGTGACTAAATCGAAAAATTCGTTACTCTAGTGACTAAATCGAAAAATTCGTCTAATCAACTTTCAAGATTATATCGAAAGTTTCGCTTCTTGCGAAAAATGCGCTACATTTAGACTTAACTGTCAATCAGAAGGCAAGGAATATGCCGGATCTACTGCCATCAAGCACTACGTTGATCATTAACATATATGTAAATAACGTTGTCTGAGCGTATAGTTGGATGGTGAAAAGGCCACACTCTAAAGTTGATCATTGGTCGAAATATTAAAATCGAACAAACTTTCTCTTCAATTCACAATGCTTCTCACGATTCACCGTTTACATGTATACGTCCTGTGAATAAAAGTGTGTCATGATCGCCTTTACTTTTTCTACCAACATTAGAATATTAACTGATTATGACACGTTGCCATAACTAAACATAGTATTTTAATATGCAAGTAATTCACCTTTTACCATTTTTTTTTCAGGATATCTTATCTTTGATGTGGGCCCTGGACCCCGAGAATCGCCCCCCTTTTAAAATGCTGCTCAAAGCTTTCGAACGGCTCCCAAAACGGAAGTTGTTAATACGCTCGCCCAGTCAGCCCACTTACAGTATGACTCGATCAGCCAACGCCCTCATCATTTGATAACCATTAACCCTCTTGTAAATATTTGTATATTGCATTTTATCTCGTACTTGAGTCTTAAAATTTGGGTTTTGGACGAAAGCTTTTCGATTTTTAATTCTTTGTGGAATAATTTTAATCTTTGAACTGTTTTAACTCTAAGTTATTTTTGTACAATTTCTTTTTGAAGACAAACTTATATTGTTTTTCTTCTTTTTTTAACTTTGTTATTGTTTATTTATACGTATAATTAAAGAATGACAATTAGAGTGAGTATTTTAAAGTACGTGTACACGCGGAAACTACGCGACGCGCGTATCTTAAAGAAATGGCTACAATGGTAGTTAACCGGAGTTTGTATCGATTGGATTGTTGGATGTAAACTTCTATTTCATAATACTCTGTTGAGTGGCCAGCCTGGGAAAAGTAATTTAAAGTGAAACTTATCTAGAAGTCTAAGCTGTCAAATACACCAGTAAAAACACATACAACCAAGTTGGCGAGTAACACATACAACCAAGTTGGCGAGTAACACATACAACCAAGTTGGCGAGTAAACAATGTTTTTTTACGTACATGATAAAAACAGTCCGAATATATTTTAAAATGTGAGATAAACTCTAAGAAAGTTTTTCTTAAACCATTGTCAGAGGCATTTTCATGGAGCTTGAAATATCGATAAGTTAGAAAGATGCTGAAATTGGTGGTATCTTGTTGTTGTACCGTCGACATCAGGTTTACATGAGATATGGTATGTTCATGTAGCAAGGAGTAGAATACCTCACATGAGTAATATTAGAATACAATACCTCACATGAGTAATCAAATCTACGTCTTACTCATCGTTTAATAACCACAGAGACAATCAAGCTTTTATAAAAACACAATGACAGATTAAAATTCTACAGGCGATCAGATGCATGCTATTGTTAAAGCAAATCCAGCTCACGGTTTTTGTTTAAACGAAAACGGGGGTTTGTTTTGTTTGTCTCTCTTAGCTTTTCAATGTGCAATTCTAATTCGTTTCCCCCGGTTGATTTATAAGACGTGTCCTAGATTTGGGTGTAGTTTTGGATGATTCAGTAATAGATGACAGGACGAGGAGCAAGAAGGATGAAGCTCCTGATTTTCGTTATATTAGGTAAATATGTTTCTAGATTCTCAAAACATTTCTCATTGTATAACAAGATTTCAAAACTTCACTCGTATATATTCACAAACTATCGTGGTTTTTCAAATCGATGTTCTTGAAATTAAATTTGTAATTTTTCCTTCGTCCTTACTTAAGGTTAAAAAATGTATCGTTTTTGAACTTCTTTGGCGAATGTTTCTTAACAATAATTCTGACTGTCTAAGCGTTTAAATATTTTCCCAATCTGACTCTCGAGGCGCTTACAGTGGGAGCCAAAATTTATAACGAGTGACCACGGGAAATAAGAGAATCAAAAGGTGAAAATTTTTATAAAATCTTAAAACGTTTCTTAAATTTGTATAGACTATAGATTCGCATTTTTTCTTTTAGTTGTACAGTACATCCCAAAAATATCTTCTCACATTCCTTTCTACCATACCATATACTTTTGAGACGTGCTGTACGTTCATTTCTGTATTTTCATTCCTGTCTTTATTGCACAGGACATATTTATAGCCATACTATTTAATACTGCAATGTAAATCCTGTATAAAGATTCAGAATAATAAAAGTTTATGGCCAAAGTTTATACATGTCAGGGGCGGCTACGGGGGCGGGGCATGACTTTTTTGCTAGGTAAAGTTGTTTTTTTAGTATTTACAAGAATTTTTCAATTTCAATCCTATGTGTTATTGCGCGTGACACATAATAGTAATTCATTTTCACACTACAATAAATGTTATTTAATTAGGCTCACTTTGTGTTTGTTTCTCTCATTTTTCACCACCTACCATGTGTTGTGCTTTCGTTATTGAATGATACCATTACATTGCGCAAACATTCGAGAGGAAAGGAAAGCTACAACAGAATAGCAGATTGTTTTCAACGGAAGAAAACATGAGTCAAAATAAGTTAACTGAGTACTTCAAAACTGCAAATAGAGATCGTTCTAAAAAAAGATAAATGAGAAAATTAGTAAATTAAACGAAAACTAACAAGAAGAATACCGTAATGCAATTAAGCGCCCACCCTCGTATAAGCGCCCCCTCGTATACCCCCCTCGAATAAGCGCCCACCCTCTTGGTTAAGTTATTAAATAAGCGCCCTCCTCGAATAAACGCCCACTCCGCACGGAAAGAAGAAAGGCAACGGAACACAGATTTTTTCTAGTTTTCATTCTTATTTTTATTTTCCATTTTTTTATAACAGGAAAACTTTTTTAAAAAGTTGCCGTAGAATTAAACGAGGTGACGGATTGTGGCAACTTGAAGGCACCCCCGAGAAGAGAAGTGGTACAGTGGATTCTGGAATCATGGGATATGTTGACGAAGGAAATGATTCGAGATTAATTTGTTTCTTGTGCAGTGACTTGCGCTATGGATGGAAGCCAAGATAACTACATCGCATGCTTCAAAGAGGGTAAACCTTCTCACGAAGGCCGTACAATGCTGAAAGAGCAGTTTGAATATGTGAATACGGAGGAAGCAAACCCGTTTCAAGCCGATGAGAGTGATATCGCTGACGCGAGTCCAGACATGTTACTCATCGACGAAGACAAGGAGGGTGACGAAGATGTGGAAATAGATATTTTGTGAAAGAAAAAAAAGTGTTTCTATTAAAACCCGCCTTTTATTTATGTTCAATTTTTCTCAATCGAGGCATTACGGTAAGCACAACAGACTACGACAACTGTAGAATAGATGATTGCGACAGATGTACCGTCTCACCCTTTGCCTTCGTTCTGTTTTCCTAAAAGAAAAATTGGAGACTGAATCTGAAAAATTGAATGCGATCTTGCCTATCTCAGTGGTTTAAACAAATCCAATGGTGACATTACGATAAAAGGTATAATTTTATATGCTTCAATCAATTTTGTTTTCTATTGACAATGATAAATGCTATTTTCATGCATTCAGTTAAAGGATTTACACAATCAATTAACTTATTGGGTAGGTCATGAAATTCCTGTTTTCCTTTTAATGTTTAGGAATGATGCTGTGTTGTGTTTCTACTGTTACACTCAAGAGGACAAAGGGAATCTAAGCGATCAATCAAATAAAGATTATGCCTACTTTAACAGAGGATTTTCATCGTGGAAGAAAGCTCCAAAATGTTTTTGTGAGCATCTAAACCCATCTTTCCATAAAGCTGCGTCGTCCTACCACCTGGTTGCACCTCAGTGTTCTGATGTTGGAGAAATGATCGATTCTCAACTCGAAAGAAAAGTGGGACGAAAATGCCTTCTTGATGTCATTCAATCCTTAAAACATCTTGGTAGACAAGGCATTGCGTTACAAGGACACGGCAACAAAGATAACTTTACGCAACTCCTTTATCTTCTTGGGACAAAGGATAAGAACATGATATCAACGGGAAAGTGGGTCATTAATATAACCACCATGATGTGCAAAACAAGCTGCTGAATATCATGAGTACTCAAGTGCTACGTGAAAAGTTGGATGTAGTTTGTGATCGTAAGTTCTTTTTGATTATGGCAGATGAAGGAACTGATATCAGTAACATTAAACAACTTTCAAAGTCATAGTCAAAGCACTCAAAGACATCTTAATGAGATGTTCCCTCGACCTAGACGATTGTCGAGGCCAACCTACGATGATGCCAGTAATATGATGGGTAAGCGTTCTGGCGTCTCAACAAAAATATCCGAAGAACAACCTAAATCTTTAGCTACTCCTTGCCATAGCCACTCATTGAGTTTTACGGTCAACTCTCTGACCAAGGAGTGTCTTATTCTTTGAGATACCATGGGAACAGTCGGAGAAATTTGCGTTTTAGTCAAGTATTTTTAGCGAGAAAAGATACTTGGAAAGATAACTGACAACATCGAGGGAGAATTTGACGAAACACAACAAGCAAGTAAGTTAAACAAACTGTGTGTTACAAGGTGGACAGTTCGAGTTAATTGTTTCAGAAAGGTCATTGAGAATTACGAGCCACTTTTAACTCTATGGAAAAATGCTTAAATGAAAAACTCGACACTAAAACAAAAGCTAGGATAATTGGCTGCAAGAAGCAAATGGAATCTTTCTCTTTCTTCTTTGGCTTGAATTTGGGGCGCAAGCTTTACTCACACACAGATAACTTGTCCAAAACACTTCCAAAAGAAAAGGTGTCTGAACTCAAGGGAACTTAACTTGCAGGTCTGGCAGTGAAGGGGTTGCAAGGGATGAGGAACGACCGTGACTACGAGCTGTTTTATGAAAGGATGACGAAAGCAGCAACAACTATTCCAGATATTTCAACACCAGCAGCACCCAGAAAACGAAAAAGACCGAGATACGATATCTTGCAGTTTGTTGAAGGCAACCCCCAAGCTACTGGCGAAGGGTATTATCCGGAAACGTCACACGCGCACTTCAAGGCGATTTACATGGAAGCGATTGACGTCATTGCAAGTTCTGTCAAGGATAGGTTTAATCAACCGACCTTCAAAGTTTTTAGCCATGTCGAGCAGCTTTTACTAAAAGCAACCAAGAAAACCTGTATTACAGAAGAGATGAAAATCGCTGAGTCAAGTTTTCGAGGTGATTATGACCATTCATCACTCCCTTGAGAGCTCGAATTACTTCGGGTTATCTTTAATTCTGCCGAATCAATGAATTTTGGAGATATCGTTGAATGTCACCTGAAAAACGAATGCTGATAAGGAATGTTGTTACCATTATTCGATTGGTTCTGACAAATGGTACAACTTCAGCAACTCCAGAACGATCATTTTCATTGATGCGAACACTTAAACATGACTTCGCTCGACAACGAGTCAAAAGAGATTGAACAGTCTTTCTATATTGCAATCTTATCAGTTGATCGTTGATAAGCTGTCGTTGATCAAAGTTGCTAATGAATTCGTTAACAACCAACCAAATCGTCAACAAGTTTTTGGTAAATCTACTGATAAAGATTTAGGAATATTGAGAATGTTAGTGATTTTTGTATTATTTACTAGTAAGTATGTGAATATTATCTTTTGATATCAAAATAAAAATGACTTCTCCTTCCACTACTACACCATTTCTTATGTAAACAACACAGAAAAAAGCATGTAAAATTGAAATATTTTCGAACAGAAATATTTTCCTTTCAAAATGTTTTAGCCAATTTCAAAAATTTTTGCGCTTGTCAAACCCAACCAATGTGGCACCTCCTTAAGTCACTAAATTGCTGGCCTCTCCACTTTTTTTACTCGCTCCTGCATGTACAGTACACTCCCGATAACTCGAACCACCATGGGACCATGAAACACAGTTCGAGTTAACGAATGTTTGAGTGATTTTTATGAGAAAGTATTAGGGAAGGGGATTGCAAAACAATTCGAGTTACCGGGAATATACTGTACTCTCTCTTTCAAGCGTTGCAAATACAAAAACTCAACTTTTAAATTCTTGACATTTGAAATGTAGGTTTTGCACACAGCGAGCATGTTCCATCGCCAATTCGAAATGTTGAGGTGACTGAACCGATCAACCCACTGGAGAGCGAAGAGTATAGCTCAGCGGAGTTTCAGACCTCAACAGATAACTTGGTTCACGGATGCGCCAAACTACCATATCGTGCTGAATCGTACCATTGCGAAGATGTCTGGTTGAAAAATCAATTCAGGTATGTTCCGTATGCTGACATAGTAAGAGATTTTCGTACTTTAAAATCTTCTAAAACTTTCTCAACACTAAATACATTTGAAGAATATAACGCAGTACTGTACAATGCTCATTCCACATTATTTCTTTTTATAAGCAACCCAGTTGCTAAGGCTTCAACCCTCAAATTAGCCAAAAAATTTCAACTCTCAGCCGTGACTGTTAGTCAAAACTACAAATTTTCTTAAGTATAAAGACAAGATTTGAAAAAATACATAACGAACTATTTACATGTACACTGTAAGTAGACAGAAGAAAAACAATTTTTCGGTGATTTCATGATTCGGTATCACAGAGAAAAAATAACCTTAGCAACCTGTTAAACAACTTTAGCCCTGAAAGTGAATCATAACCTTAGCAACCTTAGCCCTGACCCTGAAAATCGAGTTGCTTATAAAAAGATTGCTGTTTTTCAAAAATCTTATAGTGAAAGGAGACAAAGACCGGAGGCAGTTACGCTGGACTTTTATTACCACCATGGTGATAAAGATGACATGTATCAGAATCCGTCATGGCGCCCAGTTACTACTTGGATTGAGCACTTGACCTATTATAAAATGCGAATTTGTGCTACAACGGTTGAGGGAAACAAATACGCTTTGAGCAAAGGAAGGATCAGGTGGTTGGCTATCTACGGTGGATCTGGGAATGGTGAACGGCGACATGGTGTCATAGATGATATACCCGCCATGACTACTGGCAAAAAATGCTTTTACCATTCATTTGGCAGGGTAAGATTGTTGTTTAGTTTTAACAAGAATGCTATCTCGAAATATATTTCCTTTATTAAATAAAATGTTAATGACTTTAACTACTTTGCTGCTAACAACTAAAACTCAAAATTTTCAACTTTTAGACTCAAGCATTCATACTTGAGCCGCACATCAAGTTTACAGTGGAAACCGAGGGGAAGCATACAGTGTATGATGCGATGGTTGTTTGGGGCAAGGGCTTGACCGCTAGCGGAGTTCAGATTTGTATGAAAGAATTCCATCAATTCTCAGGCTACCACACTAATCTGAAAATTGTAAGGAGATTGATTGCAAAAATGGCGATCATTTAGCCTCTGTATTATCTCTCGTTTATTAGCACTGGTTTGCCACATTAGAAAATGGTGGCACTGAACGTAAAGTGGCAGTTTTCGACCAAGGTGAAATCTACCCAAACGATCATGACAATCTCAACCACTTTTATTGTAAGGTAAGAATCTTTTATCAATAGCGAAAAACCGTTTGAGTTGACTGCAAATCCATCTAATAAACGCACGTTCTCAATTTAATTGAGTACACAATGACAATGATGGGTGAGTCATAATGGTACTTGAAACACGCCGCTTCACAAACGATTTCTACTTTTCAGAAAGTTCCTTTGCCACATGCATATTTCCCATGTGCGGCTGTGATGGTGCAGGCTTACGAGGCGCACTTGGACACATGTGAATCGCCAACGATCGCCTGGGTGGCTGTAAGTCATTTATTTTATTTTATTTTTGTACTCTCAATTTCACCACAAAACAAAACTCAAACAACAACTCGAGGTTAAGGGTTGCAATTTTTTAAACGCAATGTTTGATGTTTTACGAGATCCACGGCCCATCTCAATTTGTAACCCGGAATCATGAAACCAGTCCTAGAAACTCTAGAATCAGTCACTTTGTCGCAAAACAAACTGAGCTCCAAGAAACGTGGCAAGATTCGAACTAGGGACCTCTTTGTTTTAAGCGTTGCTAATCCTATTCGTTTTATTAGAATATTGATGCGACTGGAGCTACAGTGTGCTATGCTGACGAGCGCGGGATTATGGACCGACGGAAGCTGGAAATTCACATCGACGTCATAGTGATCGGAGGTGAGGTGATTTACGCATATTGTGTTAGTGGTTTCTAATTGGTGTTTTATTAGAACGGGACCAGTGCATCTTCAAAAACTGTCCAATCAACACTGAATGCTACCACCCAAACGACTCCCCAACGGAAACGGCTTGCTCGTGCCCCAAAGTGTGCCCTGCAGTGTTTTCACAAGTTTGCGGGACCAACATGGTAACCTACAGCAACTTATGCATGCTTGAAAAGGACGCTTGCGAACACGATAATAAATTCAAATTTGCTCACGACGGACCGTGCGAAGGTAATGGTTTAATATACGAACAAACATATAATTTTCGTCTTACTCTCTGAATTAGAGTGGTTGAGAAAGATCAACAGTTGTATAAGTGTTCTTCTTATGTACTTACAATTTTAAATAGCTTAATTAATCAAATGTCGTGTTTTGAGATTCATATTGATGTACAGCCTTGATGATTCCGGTTTTAGCTTTCACGATAAACCATGGGATATCAGAATTGGATCTGGTGGACGGGTGCGGCGCTTTATACTGCCGAGTGATCAGCACCGGAAATATGGTTTGGTATCCGGACGCCCACATCAATGTTCAGGCTTCCGTTATGTGGTCCAATAATCTTGATGACGACTGTCACCATGACGCCACATCGGTTTGGGTAGAGGATGTTACACCTAACTCATTTAAGGCTTGCGTGAAAGAGGCTGGGGGTAAAAATCTCAATAACATACCTCGTATCAATTGGTTTGCTTACCAAGGTTCGCACGAGCATGTAAGTGTATCTCTTCATCTCCCAGTCCTTTTATGATTTAAGTTGGTACCAATTTATTTTTCTCCTTTAAAGCAAGGTATTGTTTTGAGAGAAAGAGTGCAGTTAAATTAATCAAAATAGTTTCTAATTCTTCTGTTATGATTAAGGTTGTATCTAGTCGCATGAAAGTTGGAGAGTGGAGGTTTGGAACGCAATGTGTGCCTGTCCACAAGAGTGTCCGGCAGGAGGATAAATATATAGAAGAGATGGGAGATGACATGAAAGATATGGGAGGGGATATGGGAGATATGAAAGATATGGTAGATGACATGAAAGATATGGGAGATGAAATGAATGATTGTTACGATCGTGATGACATGAAGCGATTCGCCAGTCGCGTGCTTTCGAATCTCAATGAAGAAATCACTGAAATGAGATTGAGAGAGATGATGAAAGGAATGCATGCAAAGAAGTTCAAACTGGAAAGCGGGGTAAACATCATCTCTTTATAGGATTTTAATCAATGTAACTGGGATGGCCGTAACTTAAATTTCCTGTGTTCTGTAGTGAATTGTTTTTGCTTCCTTGTATATTTTACCGAATACACGAGATCAAGTTGTTGATGTTGAAAATAGTACCAGCCTCAAACTAACGTAAACGACTGATAAACGAAATATGGGAAAGCTGAAAAAATACAATTCTTTTTGACGCAATATTTAGATAATAATAGTAATTATATTTCATAGTTAACAAGTTCATATAAAAACATTACATCGAAGCCGACATGTGACCCGATATCGTGAGGAATCGATGTATGCAGTTGCTCTAACACTTTTTCATTTATACCTCTTAGATGACAATGAATGGCGCAACGTTTATGATGACAGTGGAGCACATGTCGGAAAAGTCAGACAAACACCTCAACGCATTAAACGCATGGCTTGAGTATGACACGGAGGAGGGCGAAGCGTTCGTATGCATGCGAGACATGACGAAGGGCGGAGAGGGGATTGAAGATGTATACATCGTAAGTGGTTGTTGAACACTTGATTTCTTAATCTCAAACATTGCTGCGAGTATGTATTTAGGACCTTAATAGTATAAACCACCACGTTTTAGCACTGGACGTTGTTCAATGGATCTTTCATCGACTCGCTTGGATACTCGCGAGAAGTAAACTTTTTGCCGAGTTACTCGACACCAATGTTCGATAGCCGAGCCTTCTGTCAGGAAGAAGAGTACCACCTGGGTTTGGATGCGGTTGATAGCGCTACAGTCCTCGTGTCGTTGAAACATAGCATGCCAACGCACGATAAAGGTTTGTTGAAGATATCTTTCTCATTCAAATATCGCGTTCCTTTGAATGCTTTAAAAAGATTTCTAGTTAGGATTTGTTTACCTTACCCATAACCAGTCAATCAAAAGTGGAAAACCGTTTGAAAATCATCTTCACAAAACTGCTTATAAATGCCTTTCATTGAAGAATAACATTTGACGGCGAAAGTATCCTTCTTCCCGCAAAATTGCTAGACGAAAATAGTTGTATCCACTTTTTGTGTACATGTAATATAGAAACACTTTTATATGCACGAAATTATTGAATCTTACGAATTCACGTTAAATGTATAGGAATGATGGAAGATGAAATGTACGTCATGAAGAACGAGGAAATGGCATCATGGATGTTACCCAACATGCAACGTAGAGGAATGTCTGGTTGGAAACCCAACAGGAGGGTGATGGAAAACTCGCAGTACAGCGCCTGGGTAGAGGTATGTTATCGAAGTTGGTCTAGTGGTCTAGAACTGCTTGTAAGCTGTTTTTTAGGGAATGAACTCGACTCATTTGAAGGTGTGTCAGATGTCCGTGGCTCACAACCAACATTACGCTGGAGTGTCCGTTTCTCTGTTTGTACTGCCAGGTAAATTAAAGTTATGTGCTGATTTTAAAATTAACTTGGAACTCTCTCCACAGCGCGCTGTTCATCTGGGTATGTCTACAGTGATGGGAGATGTAACAAGTACGAGTCTCAATGCAACGATGCTGATGGCGCCAGAAACTTTTGTCAGTCGAGACAACAAACCGTGGTGACACCTCAAGACTACGTCGATCGGTATCATCTCAGTTATTTAGCCGAACAGAACGAGGTGTTCGTTGGTAAAACACGATCGGGCTCCATCTATCTGAACCACGGTAAAATTTATATCCACTTAATATATTCTCTTAAAGTTTTTTGCTTGTAGACGGCACCCAAGTTCGAAACCTTTTCTGGGTAACGCCATTGCAAGCCGACACAACTAGTAACACCTGCGTAACTCAGTATGGTAGAAGCAACAACTACAGAGACAACAAGATCAACTGCATCTCGTGCCGCCCGTACGCTTGTGGTGCACGTAAGTCAATGTTTACCAACTAACTTTCTCTCTCTTTCATTTGAACATTTTTTTACAGCGGCTCCGCGACTCAGCTGCAACTTTCCTGACGGTTTTGTGTGCACCGGATTTGGTTTAAGGTGCAGAAGGTTTGGATTCAACGACTACCGTTGCAGTCCGTAGAACGACACCACAATCGCTGATACTCAATTTACCTGGTGTAATTTATGAAGCGTGTTCAACCACATTTGTTTTTTCGTTTTTATCACGTTTTTTTCCATTTGCACGATAAGATAAATCACAATGTACTTTTTTCGTTGTAACCCCGTAATAAACGAGCACTGATGCATGGACGTAGACTTTTTTCGTGGCCTAACTCTTATTTTGCGTTTCATCGGAACCTATTTCCTTCAAGAAATCAAAACAACGGAAATTTCCAATTTTTGAAACGAATTCAATGAATAAGACGCGTTATTTTGCGCTCAACATTTTACTCGTGTCCGTCACACGAGTACAGCATACTAGATTTCCATTGGTCAACAGAATTTATTCACGTACAACAACAATTACAAAGTGTTCAAATCGCTGACCCCGTGTGCGTACGCGCATTGAATTGTGGGAAGCACACAGCCTTGTGGGTGTTTCTCGTAAAACCAACAAACTTTCGTTTTACGTTTGTTTGAAGAACTACGCGGGTTACCATGACAACACCTGTAATCTCTCAGAGACACGAAACCTGACGCCACTAGAAAGAAATGGGGTTTTGAAGGTTTATTGCGTCACAATTGCAATCAATGCTTCGTTATTTCCAGTTGACTAGAATATCGGATGTCACTAAAACATGTATATAAAACAAAATAATTGAAGTGGATAGGAAGTTCAAAAATCAAACGCTTTCCCTTTGCAACGGCAGAAACGATGTTTCAATCACCCCTTACTGCATAGTAAAGCTCGCATTCCAGCTTTATATCGTCTCACACTGATCCTTAGCATATTTTGAGGCTGAAGAAACACTTTTCTTAAGCATACTGAGGCTGAGACAAAAACACCATCCATATCAACAAAAGTGTGTGTACCTTTAAAAACATAGCCTCTGTTTTTAAGCAATGTCTGCAAGCCACCGCATTGATCTTTCAGAGCATGTAAAGTAGTGCGATCAAACAGCTTCGATAATTCGCTCAAATGGACCTCGGCTATTGGTGGAAAAAGGCGGGAAGTAGTTTTATTGGCCTAGGTACGGCCCGTCAAAGCCTCCGCTAGCATACAATATTATGAAAACATATGGAATGACAATGTATCGGTGATTTGGCTTACCTCCAGGGTTCCATTCGCACAAAGGTACATGACAACTGGTAACTCTACCGCCGAAACGTCCACCATTCGTCATCTTTGCCACCCCATCCGCCACTAACAGCCTCTCCACGATCGCATCTGCTATTCTGCAGAGTATCACGTCATCAACTCTACTGCAGTTTTTCGGATCGTTATTAATTATTCTGGGTGTGAAGCTTTGAGAGCTTTTTAGTAAACTGTCTATTTGTAGTTCGACGCGATGCACTTCACTCTCCGCGCAGCTCCTCGCGCGCGCCACGTGACAAATCTAAATACAAAATTGAATACATATATACAAAACAAAAATAAATTTTTAATTAGCGCGGATGAAATTGCATTTTACAGGTCTACAAATCACTTTTGACGGCAACAAATTTTTGCAAATAAAACTATATACCGGTTATGTAAGACTTGTTTACAAAATATAAAACACAGTTTTTTCTTTCTGAACTAAGAGTAACAATTGCAGTGTTAGGATGCGTGTTATTTTACCCGCTTGGTGGAGGGGATTCTCAATACGTCCTGCTGAATAATAAAACCACATTCGTCACCAACCCTTCGGATGTATTCCAAATAGGCCTGGTACTGAGAAGACTTTGTGTTCAATCGACGAAACTGCAATTCACAAATAAATAAAATGTGATATAAAAAATAAAATTATTAAAAACTAGCGGACGCATCGAGCCCGGAGCAATGGATCTTTTTAAGTAAGATAACATATATGCATGCCGATTATGAAAATGCATGCAGATTATGAAAATGTATGCTGATTATGAAAATATATGCAGATTATGAAAATGTATGCAGATTATGAAAATGTATGCAGATTATGAAAATATATGCTGATAGTAGTAATGACGTGATAATCTATTTTGTGATTATGGGTATAACTCAAATCAAATATATCAATGTAGCAAATATTGTTATAAATTAAACGTACACAAATGAGTTTTCGTACAAGTATGTCCTCTCTTGTCTACTTGTACTTTCCAACTGACTTGAAATAAAACTACAACAAAATTTATACCCAATCTCATGGGAAAAAAACAAGAAAAACCAGTTATACAAGTATATACACAAAACAATCACGCGGCACGCGACGTCGACGCGCAATAATGACCCTCTAGATGCAAAATACCAACACAAAAAACGAGCATTAAAAATAAATAACGTAACGTGTTGACATAAAAATGCTAGAATTTTCTACAATATATATTGGCATTATTGATGTAGCGAAATAATGAAGCTCGTCACAAAACTGCCTGTTTGCAGATCGTACTTAATTTCCCTGCATGCCTTGCGTCAATCAACAAGAGTAAAAACGTTTTTTAAAAAAAGTTCACCTTGGAGTAAAAGTCAAACGGACAACACGGCAGAAGAAAATATCGAGTGTTGTACGATGACCTAAAGTAGAAAGATTAACAAAAATAAGGAATCAAATCATATATATATATATATATAAGAATTATAGAAGTTTAGCATTTTGTTTAATAAATGAAATGAAATAATGAAAACACTTAACTCGCAAAATGAAAGAAATTATGATCTCGAAGTCAATGCTAAAAAATATTTTTCACTCCAAATAAAACTGGTTGTATTGGCCGTTACCTAGCTGCAATAACTGGTATCCATGGTGTCAATTCGTCTGAATGGTTGCCAATGATCCAGTCCTCCCTAACGACCAGGGATTGTGGGTCAATAGGAGCCTCCTAAAGATACAAAAATTTTCCTGTTCCTTAACCTTAGTTCTTGAAGGCTATTTATTATACAAACAAAGTTCACAACAATAAATAAAAATCTCTCAATAATGTTTAAAGAATGAACTATACAAGTATATGGTAACCTCCAATGTAGTGCCTTCACCAAACAGCCCCCATATCTTCCTTCTTGCAACATCCACACCTCGTCCCGGATGCTACTAAACAAACAACTCTCTAATACGGTCGCTTTCAACCATATCAAAAGAGCGTAACGGAGACCTATGCTTATGCTATGTTCCTCGTTTTACACGTCTGCATCTTAGCTTGAATCATTTTAATCAAGTAGCGTTTCTTTACATCTGCAAAATTTATATGAAAAAAATAGTAGTAAACACAATGGCTTGTCAATGTCTACTTGTTCTTTGAAAATATAAAACGAAGAAAAGAAACCCTAAAAATTATTAAACTAAATTAAATTAATTCATCACTTTAAATATATTTATATATATACTATGTTTACTTGCATAGAGAAAATTTCAATTTCGCCTATCTCACTTAATTAACTCATAATGGTCATGGTCGAGTGGTTTACAGGTGTCAGCTAGAGCAGCTTCATTGGCTTATAAAAACCCATGGAAAAGTGTTTACTCACTCCTTCGGAGATCAACAGATGAACAAGTAGCCCGTTACCGCAACCCAAATCAACAAATGATTGTTTGCCTGGTAGACAGTGAACTTTTCGTTCATCGGACCAAAGAAGCTTAAACAAAAACAACTGCATTTCACAATACCTTCTAAATGAGCACTTACACAAAGACAACAAAAATGCTATACAAAAAAAAATGAAAAAAGGGAAAGACAAATCATAAATATATGAAGTCATAAAAGTTGTTGAGTTCCACGCAAAAGCTCAGCTCAAGCTACATACCAGCAAATATGTAGCGATTGCAATATCCTCATGAACAAACTTCAGGGGGTCAGTACTCTCTGGCCAGATCTACATATAAAAAACAACTCAATCAACTTATGGTTTTCACATTTGACTTTCACCGCAATAACAAACAGCTCCATTATATTGAAAAATCTACAAGCTGAAAACATAACCAAATAGGGGGTTGATAGAGCCAACTAGGGGCTTGATGATAAAGCTCCTGGTTTCTACAGGTAAGGTCTCTAACCATAAAAAATACAACATTATTGATTATAATAGTTGTCATATATATCAACTGCATTGAGTATTTTATTATTTACTACGCTTATCAGTTGTAATTGCGTTTTTTATTGGTTGAAAATGTTATAAAAAAAAATAAAATACAACCAGGTAACATCAAATCTAACAGAAATGTTTTTTTTGCGTTTTCCTACTTTCACGAAATAAGCAGCATATTTCTGTTTCAGCTTGCTGTACACTCTGGAATATTCTTCGATGTTGATCAACGATACGGTCTGTGTTTTACGAAGAGGTTCAGAGGACTGGTGCGAGGCTAGCGCCCATGCTCTCAGTTTCGATAGAAGTGTTTGTGTGAGCCACGTGTCAGAAAGGAGCAATGCAGACGGGTGCGTGGATCGATCAAACAAACAATGAATTGAGCAACCCAGACTGGAAATAAGAAACATTGGTGACACAGCCTAATATACCAACAACAATCATCTAATTTGCAAGGGGAATTATAAATTAAGAGCACATTTTTGATTAGTTTAAAAAGTAAACAAACTGTAAAATACAATTGTGTTTTTTTGCATTTTAAAGTAGGAATCGTCATGGTAAGACTGTAGCGTGTAAGACAGGTGTTGCATTCTACATCGGAGAGTGTTTGGAGCAGTGCATTATGGGAACAAATGCGCACATATACACTTATATACATACGAATTGTACCAAGTGTATTTTGAGTCTACATCTTGTTGAAAATAATAATGTTTATTAATCCTCGTAGCAGAGCAAAACATCTTCTAAACAAATATGAACTTAGGCATCTCTTTTCATGTCATTTGCCTCAGACTTTTAATTAGTCTAAATGTGTTTAACGACGTTTATCAAATGTGTTCAGGACTTCCAGGACAACAGTGTACATATTATATATAATCTTGTATATATTATTTACGACTGAGGAATTTATCCTGTTATAAATATTTGAGAATAACTGTTTATTAATGTAAGGTTTTTTAGGGTTACTACGACCTATAGAGTCCAAAAATACTCAATATAATATACAACTTAAACAACAGGAACTCTGTATTACTGTATTGATAAAACAGGCATTCTTAAGCCCACTTGAAAACTTTCCGTGTGTATAAATTGCCCTTCAATAGCAGGTGAGAAATAGTTTTGACAATTGATTTTTAAAATGAAATCACATGTTGAGAGAGCTGAAGGTTATGTCCAAGGGAGAACGCATTCATCTCATTGGTACATCACTTTCCTTGTGGGATGAAAATTAAGATAACTAAAGACAGAAAATGATTAACGAACAACAAGAAGTTTTAATGTTATTTAAGCATTGCAAGCAAGTGGGGAGGTGGAGGGGGAAACAATTTATGAAAAATCCAACTTGGTCATAAATAATAAATAATCTCATATATATCCAAAATAGGTTTCAAATACATATAAATATATCGGACAATCTTATTTAATTCTTAATTTAATATTATATAATTGTTTGAATATTTCTTTTGAAGTTGAAGTTTATATAATAATAATAATAATAAAATTTTTGTCTCAATAAACACAATAGCTAAATTCTTACCGTTTCGTTTCGTTGTTGTAACAGATGAAGTAGCTCTGCTGGAAAGTGGTCACACGATTTTCAATGGGTATTAACGGAATGAACAATGCTTCAACGCTAAACTCATCTAAATAAAATCAATTAAACTGTACGATCAACAGCACACGTAAGGCCACAGAACGGCTTCCAAGAGGACAAATAAACATTCCTTCAGCACAGATGACTATCACAAAAAACTCTTGTATTCATATAATTAGAGCTGGCTGGGTTTAAAGCAGATCAATTGCACTGACCAGCTGAAACTCTGTACAACAGTTACTCAGTCACTCACTGGGTTACGTAAGAGATTTTATTACGTATTTGTTAGGTTATTTATTAATGGTTTAAATTATTGGTTAATAACGAGTTAATACAAGCACTTTGATATTTGGTTTACTCACTTCATGTTTACCGCAATGTTGCATTGGTATTATGTTTGACTCTACTTACGTACGCAAATACAAAGAACTTGCTAAGACCATCTATTTAATAAGAATTTTGGAAATTCCATTGCAATTTGACATTTTTACACATGTCAGACATTTGCAATCTTACACATATTGCAAGTCTAGTCTACATCTCATGTGTCAAAGTTGAATCAAGCAACTCAATGAGCTGGATGAATATCACAGAGTCTGAGAAATTTCAACAGCGACAATTAGTAATAACAATTATTAAGAGAGAGATTTAAGTAAGTCAATTTTAAAAAAGTACCGTGTGTTATTAGAACAATTTCGATAGTTATCCCGTGGCGATTCAAATCTCTTGGCACCATCTTTCTTACAATGATTTGTACGTTTGTAGCAGTGAGACAGTGGCCACACACACCAAACAGCTCTTTCAAATCAACAGAAAGAGAAGAGACCTGCAGGGCTTTACGCAATGAGGCCTCTGAAAATACTCCATCCTCATTAACGTTGTGCAGGTAAATGCATCCGGTGAGCTGGCGATTTACAACTTGTGGCTTTAAACACCAGACGGTGATAGCATCCAAAACTGAAGTCGCTGACGCCTCGAAGAAAGTCTCATAGTGCTTCAAAAACATTTATCTTGCTTGAAAAAAAATGAAATACACAAACAAATGGAACGGGAAAGAGTACACAGAAACACAGAAAACCGTTATTGGATATAAATATGACAAACTGAAACAATGCTTAATTAAATTAAGCCACAAAGTGAATCTTTGTTTTTTAGACAACTTCAACTGGAAATAATCTTTAATTCTTTTTTTCTAAAATAAACATTTAACAATCGGGAGGTTTCATTTCCGATCGAATGATCTTTCACCGTTGAGATTTTTACTGCAAGTTTCCATTTTTTACTCTAAGACTTCTGTGATGATGCCAGTACCGACCGTTCTGCTTCCCTCGCGCATCGTAAATCGTAGTCCCTTCTCGAGTGGGGTCGGGTGCATGAGGGAAAGAACAAAGCTGGCATCATCCCCGGGCATCACAAACTGCTTGCCTTCATCCAGCGTGATGGTAGCAGCCACATCTCCTGTCCTCACATACATCTGCGGAGTGTAATTCGAAACAAAGGGTTTGTGGCGTCCACCTTCCTCCTTTTTCAGAATGTAAACCTTAAATATACATCACATTAATGACAATGAAAGCTCAATAAGGAAGCCAATTGACTTATGCCACATTCATCAAACTGCCATCTAAAGGCTAGAGGTTTTCATTCAAGAACCAGTTTAATAATCAATCAGTCCTAACAGTAACCCTTATTTTTGTTTGGATTGCATAGTTATTGTGGAATTAGTATATCTTACCTGAGCTTTGCACTTTGTGTAAGCCTTCACAGTCCCTGGGGCACAGAGAACCATCCCCCGTTTCACATCTTCACGCTTAATGCCTCGTATAAGTGCCCCTAAGTTATCACCCGCCTCACCACGATCCAGTGATTTGTGAAACATCTCTAGGCCTACTCAAAAAAACGTTTGCGAAGTAATTTCGTTAAACAAAACCTCTTGCTGTTTAAGATGTTATTGAAGTAGAATCCCCTACCGGTAGTTACTGTTTTCATCGGTATGATTCCATGACCGACCAACTCTAGTTCATCGCCTTTCTTGATCAAACCACGTTCAATGCTTCCGGTAATGACAGTACCTCGACCCGGAATAGAGAAACTGTCTTCGACTGGCATCAAAAATGGTTTCTCCAGATCTCTTATCGGTAGAGGAATGTGCTCATCAATAGCCTGTAATTGATTCTTTTTTTAGGTGATAACTTACATTCTTTAAATAACTTATTTACATTTGAAATATGAGGCGATTACAGATCACTAATCAAATTTCCAGTTTTGTCAGGAAAGCGAACCAGTGTTTAATAGGGCCTATCAATAAAAAGGGTGCAAAAAAAAAGCTACAAGCGCGGCAAAACATGCTTGTAGCTTTATTTGCATGCTTCTCGAAAGACGCCTCAGCTCCCCCTCATTTTTTATTTTCTGAATTTGGATTTCAGCGCCGTATAACGCTTATCGTAATTGATAACAATATTTATTTATAAACTTTAAATATTAAAAAAATTATATTAAAATAATAGCGATTGGCCGCATGCCACACATCCCCGGAACTTTCAAAACTTTTGTAATTGCTTTTGCTATTAAATTCTTCTTACTATACTTGAATAATTGTCTTAGGGTAATGTAAATAATAAAATTTGTGATGCAAATTAGCAAAATAACGTATATATATACAGTCAAAATTTTGTTATTTTTGTTTTTTAAACGAAAACAAAATTGTCTTTTTCAATTTATTCTTTTTGAATAAAAACGAAATTTTGACTGTATATATATACGTTATTTTGCTACTGAGATGTAATTTATTATTCATTATATTTCTTAAAGACTTTTTTTTCTTGTATATATTGTTGATTGGAAAATATAATTGATTGATGTAAGTGACTGTTTGCCATACTTAAAAGACAGTCAAATTTTTGTGATACCAGAATATTTTAAAAGCTTTTATATAGACTTATGCAACAAAAATTTAGTTATAAACATAATATAAAAACAAAAATTAAAAAGCGTAGAGCCGGTTAAATATTTCTTTGTATCGGCGCTGCGCTGGCACTTTTAAACATTGTTTATTTTTCATTTTACAACAGCAAGTCACCATGCTGCAGTAAAATATTCATTGAAAGGCCTGTTCAATATAGTTGTAAAACAGCATAGCTCAACTGTTGCAACTTACAGCAACCAGCTCCCTGATCTTCTCCACTCCTAACTCGGGATTGGTCCCTTCCAAAGCACACAATGCAGATCCGTAGATGATTGGTGTGTTATCGCCGTCATATCCATACTCCGTCAATAACTCTCTTATCTCCATTTCAACCTGACATGTGAAAACAAAGAAGGATCAAGAAAGTTCAAAGTAAAGTAAAGTCTCACTAATAATATTAAGAGCTTTCAACACAATGTGCAAAAAATCTTAATTTCTGTCGTTGAGATCGTTAAAGTATTGAAAGAAGAAGATAAAATTGACTTTTTCTTGGCCCTGCGTTTGTTATGAAAACAAAAAAAACATATGATCTTGATGAAGAATTACCAGTTCCATGATTTCGTTGTCTTCGATAACATCAGCCTTGTTGATGAATACACACAGGTTTTTCACACCAACCTAACATGTAGAGCATTGAAATTCATTGTTATCTTCTATTCTTTCTACTTTACTATCAAACATTTTCAAATTATAATATATTACCATGGTCTTTACACATGTTTGTTAAAGGTGGCAACAATATTTACAATCACTTACTTGATTGGCTAAAAGAAGGTGTTCCCTGGTTTGAGGCATCTGGCCATCAGTTGCCGCAACAACTAAAATTGCGCCGTCCATTTGTGCCGCCCCAGTGATCATGTTCTAAGGAAGATTTTGAGAATGGAAAAGTATTGTGGCGATTTTCTAGGGGATTCAAAGGGCAGGGCTGGTATAAAAACTAGAGTACGAAATTAAAAATCAGATTTCATGATTCAAAGTTTTTTCTAAAACAACATATTTATTTTCTCAATAAAATATAGCACAAAAGTTTACTTTGATGTAGTCGGCGTGACCAGGGCAATCGATGTGTCCATAATGACGGGTGTCGGTTTCGTACTCTACATGAGCAGCATTGATAGTAATACCACGAGCTCGCTCCTCTGGCGCGTTGTCAATATCCGCATAATTTTTAAACTTTGAATCATTGCTTGTCGAAAGAACTGAAATTTATTCGAGAGGAAAATCAATTCATACAAAATAAAAATTGAGAATGAAATTTGAAAAGGAGAAAGTGTATTGTGTGATTTATCCATATTTATGCAAAAAACCTTTGTAAAATTCTTGCTGTCATTACGAAAGAATGAGCAATTAAAGTAAAACAAAGAAGCGGCATCATTAAAAAAGTAATGCATACATATCAAAAAATCTGCACACAAATTATTGTTTAAATTGCTATTAAATTCAATGCAGCAGAAATACAAATCTTAACTCAACGCATTAGGAAAAAAATTAATAATAACTCTCTTTATCGAAATTATTATTATAATAATTATTGTTATAAATAATTTTTATTTATATTAAATCTCTTTCACATTAAAATGTTTTTCCGGATTGAAATTATTTATTATTAGGTGTGTTTGTTTGCCATTCGTTACTGAGTGAAAAACATGTTTGACTCTTTTAGCAAATTAACCATTTGTATCAACATTTGAATGAGTTTGTTGAAGTGGGTAGTTAATAATTAATATCAATTAACATCTATGAACTAAGAATCATTATTCATTGCTACATTAATAATTCACCTTTCTTAATCAGTGCATGACACCTCAAGTTTAATGACCTCACAAAAACATTGTGGATTCAATAGAAAGGTAAACACAAAATATTTGTTATGAGTTTAAACGTCAAATTGTTCATCTTTGATATTTAAAAAGACGGCCTAAACATTGAAATAGAAAACGTAAAATAGATAATAAATTAATAGTAAATACAAACCTTTAGTAATGGCCGCAGTCAGCGTAGTTTTTCCGTGGTCAACATGACCGATTGTTCCAATGTTTATGTGAGGTTTTTCTCGCGAGAATGTTTTCTTTCCAACAGCTTCAGCCGCATAGAAACGAATTTGATTGGCTGGAAAATTAAAATTAACCAATGAAAAGATAACAAAATTAAGGTAGTAGCTTCATGTGATGTAGACACCAGGGTTCAAATTCAACATTCCACAAATAAATTTGTATATTTGGGAGGTTAAAATCTTCGAAGAGTTTCTACACAGAAAAATGCAAAGCTATCCCAGACATTTTCTCATACGTGCACGCGCACGCCTCCACACACGCCTTAATCTCCTGAGGCGTGCGTTTAAAAGCTCTCCTCAAATTATTTTCTTTGCGTAAGGCGTGCGACTACTCGCACACCTCAAACATATCACGTTTGTTTTGTTTAATTTTCAACTTATTTCGTACTGAACATTAAACGCTCCGAAAATCTCAAAATTATTAAATTAAACAAAAACTTAAACAAATTTACATTCACATTCATTTGAATGACCATTAAAAACACGATGATTGTTGTTTAGTGAAGTAGTTTACAACATTGTTATGCTTCTTCTGTATGCCTAAAGTTGTTACGTCGAAAGATGCGCAAAATGTTCAAGTTTCATTTGTTGATTTATTGTCAACATCAGGGTGTTAGCCAGGTCTGAATTTCTTACAGCGTTTTGTCCGCATTGGGAATTTCCTCCGTAACCCTGGCCTCCCCAAGCCAGCCCCCATCTTTCGACTTAAAAGTGCTCTAGATTGGCTATAACAGACAAATTGAGATTAATTGATACAACTCCTACCTTTAAAACTAAAGACTTTTTCGTAGCGTATTTTATTATTATTGGTTATGTTTTCCTCAGAAAAAACTGCCATTATATAATTTAAACCATGCAAAAATAACTGCATTTTAGTTACAATTTTTATTATTTCAATTCATTTCAGTCCACCAACGAAAAATTGTAAATAGTCATCACTTGATAACTCCGTCATTCCTAACCCCTGGAAAACCATTTTCATTCTGAAGATACCTTACATTTTAAGCCAGATGTGAGACTGTAAAGACATTTTAAAAATAATTTTATATTTGGGGTTAGGGCGGGATAAGTAAAAAAAATTCTAACATTTTTAACGATATCAAGTCGATTTTTTATATGGCTTTTTAGCTACATATAAAAGACCTCAAAAGTGCTATTAGTTTTTGGATTTAGGGTATGTTGGGGTTAGTGACGGTTATATGCAAAAAGTGGACATTATGTATGGAACAATAACACCATAATTATTACGAATTAAAATTCGAACTTTTTATATCACGCCGAGGATGGCTTCTTCTTTCACGTAGAAATTCACGAAGTTTTAATGGTCAAAATTACAGAACTTCTTTGCTTTTGCATTAGCAAAATATTTCGAACTTTGTGCCCAAATAAAGTATTAGGAGTGAAAATATTTCAATTCTGGTACTTGATTTGAAATCAGCATCATTTAATTAGTACACCTACCAATTTTCAAAGCAAACTGAATATTTTAAACTTTGAGCCCGAATTTGCCCAAATACGGTATTAGGAGTGAAAATATCCCAATTCTGGTACTTGATTTGAAATCAGCATCCTTTAATTAGTAAACCTACCAATTCTTAAAGCAAACAGAAAACATAATTTTTTTTACATTTTTTATGATTTTGTTTGTATTTTGTTTCGGTTTTACCGTATTTTTTTGCTTGTAATTGGGAATTTTGAGTTTGTTGGCAATTGGGAATACAGCCTATACCGCGATGCCACAAGGCTGGCTAACACCCTGAACATGTTTTATCTTTTGATTTTCTATCATGTTACAGAGTAGTTATTCTGCATTGGTTTGTCTTTGAGTTGAAAGAACCTGTAGTGCATCATGTTAGCATGTCTGTCAGTTCCTTTTTAAAATATTCGTGTTGGCTGGGTTTTAATTCTCTAGCCAATTTCGTTTTAAATAAATAAGTTTTAAACGTAAATTTCGAAAGGGCTGGTTTCGAGTCGGCAGTTTCGAAGCGTAGTGCAATTGAATTCTGGTAGACTGTCTGGAATTTAGATATAAAACTAATATAGACCGTGTTTAAGTCCACGATAAAAAAAATGGAAGCAAAAAAATGTAATTCACTCACTCTAAATACTGAGTTTGATTAAATAAACTTATATTAAAAAATATTTATTGCGGTACTCAAAGTATCATCAATACATTCAGCTAAATAAGTAAAACTTATTTACAAAAAGCCTTGTTTTAAAAAAATTGTTTACAGATAACATTGATGTCGACAGACAGAAGTGTGTATGTTACTATGGTTACTAATCGTATGATTAGAAGAACTGAAGAAAATAAATATGCTGAAAAAGATTTTTAAAAACTGATAAATATGTGTTTTAACTGATTGATTATTCAGAAGAATTCAAATCACAAAACCATTTTTTATGAAAGGCTTTATAGAAGAAGGCAATGTAAACAAAGAAGTTAAGGCTTTGAGAGTCAGTCACTTGTACTTGACGCTTCGCCCTCGTGTTTGGGGTTCACGAGCATGAACGTCCCTCACTTGTTTACAACTTTTAAAAGATAAACAAGGCGTTTCATTTCGAGGTCATCAGTAACATATACGGCAAACAATAGTAAAATAGATCGTTTAAATTGTTGTAACCGAATGTCAGATGCTTTGTTGTTTTTTAAATTTTCATAAAAATACAACAACTTTTCAATAATAGTCGCGAAAAGAGGAATATTTTATTAAGTATTTTTATTTTATTTTTTATAAAAATGTTCTGCGTTAAACATCGCATACGTAAATCTGTGAATATGTAATTATGCCGTAAACAACCAAGTCAATGTATTTTCAGATTTAAAGCCAAACAAGATATGTTTTAGAAGTAAAGACCATTTACCGCGCAAGTTTTAAATGACATAAATTGAAATGTCAGAATTAAAAAATGAGATTAAAAATTTATCGCGCGTCATCGCACGCCTAGACAAATTCAGGCGAGCGGATATCGCACGTCTGAAATGTTTTTAACTTCGGTTAGGCGTGTGAAGCACCACACGCCTAAATTTTTCTTATGAGAAAGCCTGCTATCCTTCCTTAGACATTCAACTTCAAAACAGCCGAATAAATACTTTCAACAGTTTTTTCTTATTCTAGTATATACATTTACTCTGAGACATTTCTGAAAAAACTCTTCAACAATCCAACTAGAAATATCATCGAACAATATTATTTGCAAAACATTTTCAACAACGGAATAATGCAAACTCAGGTTGATTGAGAAAGTTTTAAACCAACATGTTATACATCTATGAATTTCGTACATTTATGTTTACCTAAAACTTTTTGTAGTAGTTGTTGCTGTAAGAACTAAAAAAAGAAAGAACTCGATCAACTTTCTTTAATTCAACTTCCAATATAAAACTGAAACAATCTACAGTTCAAACTTTTATTAAAGGTTCAGTGACCTATGAGACTTTCTAGTTTATATATATATAAAATAATCTTTCTTTAGAATCTACTCAAACATGTTTATCGGGTATAGTGAAACAGGGTAAAACTTCCACCAAAACAACTTTAGACTTGTTTTCAAGACAAACTCAGCAAATAAATTATTTATTCATTTTCGGAACACTTTCACTTTTTCAGTTAAATCTAAAAGTGCCAAAATTGTTTGTTTTATACTTTTTACTCGCAGTTCTCTGCTGAATAAACCAAAAAGTAAAAAAGTTTAGGGTTATTTAGAAAAAAAACTTCCGCCTTCCAAATAACATTTGTTGTTGAATGCTGTTTGAATTTTGTCTTCATACGTTTAATAAATTTTAAAATTTTAAATAAGCAAATTTTTCAACAATGCATAAAACATGTCTCCATTGTGATTAGCATGAGTAAATTCATTTGCAAACTCAATATAAAACTAATAATATAAAATGTAGTTTCACTTATGTAAAGTTATGTAATTCGTATTTGTGATATTTTAGACCCTTTAAATTGCCATGACTTAATTTTTACAAGAGTGCAATGCTGTGCATAAGTTTGACCCTGTTTCAAGATATATATATATAAGGTCTGAACTATGATTTTTCAACATTCTGAACTTATTCAAACATATAAAAGATATAACCTTTGCTTGGTGGCTCTTCACAGCATGACAACAAACTAAATGAAATAATACTATACATGCTCTTTCTCTGTTTTATTATTTAGTAAAACAAAAGTAGTCTTTTTGTTTTTGCTGATATCAATCATCCTTAATATTTTGACATTTAGAGAGGGTTGCTTAATTAAAACATTAGAATGTCCAACTGGAAAGCCAAATGGAAGCTGGTTGTGATAAACTTCGCTACTATAATCATTGTCATTTATATCTAATCTATTATAGTTATAATGCTACATATACTCCCCAAATGAAGTTAGCTAGCTTACAGTACAGTCGTATATATATAAAAACAATATTATTATAATATCATTACAGTACTATTACAACAATTACCTTTTGAAGTAGTAATGCATTTAAAAAATCCTTGCATTTTTGGTAAAATTTTTCGAAGTTAAAATGTGTTTTTTATAGAATGCCTCTGCCAGCTTTATTCACTTGAAGACATTAATTCAAAGCACATGTCCGTTTTGGAAAGTGTTACAGATATTGCTTCTTGTTTGGGTTCGGTTTTCAAAAAGTTTCTGTTCTACAAAATATGACAAAACTAAAATGTTAGGTTTTAGGATGTTTGACATTTGGTTCATATGCCTTATTCCTCCGCAGATGGACCCTTAGCATGGGCTTATCTGTTGGAGGTTTATGCGCGGGTGGAAGGAATATAATTGACAATTAATTTTTAATGAAAACGTTTCTTCTGTTTTTAACAATCTTTTGAATTGGAGTCAGTAGAGGACTTTCAGCAGAGGAGTTCTCATCACCTTCCTCATAGCTCATCTCTTCTCACTTTCTTCACTGCTATCATCACTTTCCTCAAACTCATTTTCTGGCGCGGGCATTTCGTAGACCACGGATGTTGATTTGGTGGTTTTGCTGACCTATCTATGTTGTTAGATATCCATATTTTCAATATATCGTTAAGAAAAAGGGGGAGTTTATCTGCGGGTATGGGTTTAGCTGAGAATGGGTTTATCTGCGGGTATGAGTTTAGCTGAGAATGGGTTTATCTGCGGGTATGGGTTTAGCTGAGAATGGGTTTATTTGCGGGTATGGGTTTAGCTGAGAATGGGTTTATCTGCGGGTATGGGTTTAGCTGAGAATGGGCTTATCTGCGGGTATGGGTTTAGCTGAGAATGGGTTTATCTGCGGGTATGGGTTTAGCTGAGAATGGGTTTATCTGCGGGTATGGGTTTAGCTGAGAATGGGTTTATCTGCGGGTATGGGTTTAGCTGAGAATGGGCTTATCTGCGGGTATGGGTTTAACTGAGAATGGGCTTATCTGCGGTTAATACGGTTTTCAAAAAGGTAGCAAGCATTTTATTTTAAAATACCGCAACTAAAGTATTCGGTGCTTCATTTAGTATATTGCTTTCGAAGACAAAATATACCTGCAGAGAAGATGCATGGAAAGTCTTAAGACTGTTTCTTTCCTTACACAAGTTTGTATTCAGAACATATATTATTAGAAACATCTAACATTTTCCACCGTAAGAGTTTCGTTTCCAAGAAGTCTGCAATGGATTAAACAGCTATTTCAAACATTTTATTTATGTTAGGAACCTATTTAGCGGTCTTTGTTCCTCATAATTTGAGATGATATATTTTCAATTTTCAAAACACAAAAAAAGCGGAAACGTTTAAATTAATCTAACTTCATGATATTGCTACGGTTATGTGCGGAAACACAGACTTTAATCATCCCGTTAAACCGTGTCCCAAATAAGTCGGACTTTCTCTTAGTCGTACCGAATTTATATGTTCCCTCGGCCAAAATACCCAGCTTTATATTCGATTAACTCCTAAATTCGTAAACTCGGAGCAATTTCCCTTGAGGGTACAAGTAGTGAAATATATAGCTAACTACCAGAGAACACTCGTTTTAACGATATTTCTTCGGTTTAACGTTACATTTCGTTGTAACGGTTTTTCCTTCTAATGAAATAAGGGAATTTACAGATGAAATTGTGCCACAGTATTGCGGCTATATCTTTCGGTTGCCTTTAAGCACTTCATAACATGCAAAAATTAAACTTTTTTTTTCAATTAAATATACATTTTTAGTGATTTCGCTATGGGAGACAAAATATCAAAGGAGGATTTGAAAGATATACAAAAGCACACGAATTTTACGGAAGCCGAGATACAGGAGCAATACTTGCGCTTCAGAAAGGATTTCCCGGCCGGATACATGACTGGTGTCGAGTTTGAATCGACCTACTCGAAGCAAGACTTGAAGAAGTCATTCAACAGGCTCAGAGGAAGCGGGAAATTTGCTGCTAAACATATATTTCGAGTGCTCGACGTTAACGGAGATAATAAGATAGGTACTTTCGTATTTCATAGTTGTTCTTGCAAAATATTTAGTAGAACTAAACTAATATTTATCTCTTAATTAATAAAAGTGATATGAAAAACAATGGAGGCAAAAGGAATGCATCTGAACTGTCCCAGAAGATATATACATACATATACAAGGGACTCTCGATAGCTGCCTCTTTTTTGAAGTAATCGCATGCTTGGTTGAAAGCTAAGAGGAAAGTTCAATCTTTGGTATTGCTCTAAATTTGGGTAGCCAACCAAACGATTTTTAAAACAAGACTACAGTACAGTAGAGTCACGATTTAACAATCATGGTATTTAACGATCATGGTATTTAACAATCATGGTATTTAACGATCATGGTATTTAATGGTCATGGTATTTAACGATCATGGTATTTAACGATCATGATATTTAACAATCATGGTATTTAACGATCATGGTATTTAATGGTCATGGTATTTAACGATCATGGTATTTAACGATCATGATATTTAACGATCATGGTATTTAACGATCATGGTATTTAACGATCATGGTATTTAATGGTCATGGTATTTAACGATTATTGTATTTAATGGTCATGGTATTTAACGATCATGGTATTTAACGATCATGGTATTTAACGATCATTGTATTTAATGGTCATGGTATTTAACGATCATGGTATTTAACGATCATGGTATTTAACGAGCGTCTCGAACAAATTTTAATTCCCTTTGTCGCTCTATTTCGGTCGTCGATTTTACCATTTGTTGTCTTCCTTGGGGCCTGTTAGATCGGGAGTAATTTCTTTTTTATTACTATGAACGCTATTAATTATGTTACATACCAAACGTGTTTTCATTCTTTTGCTCTTCGCAGTCATTCATTTCTTTTCTCGTTCTCTTCTTCCCATCACAATGAATTTGTTCACTCTGTGGACGCTTGAGATGGTAAATCTACAAGAGAAATTCTCATGATTTACTATTATTACTATTATTACTACTATTTGAATTTAATTTTTATTAAATAAATTAACATAGGACTTCAATTTCTGTAGATTTCCGCGAATATATAATGGCGCTTTCATTGACAACCCGCGGCACGGTGGATGAGAAGGTTAATTGGGTGTATAGCGTATGCGATCTAGACGGTGACGGTTTGTTATCCATTGACGAGATCTGCAAACTCGTACGAAGTATCCAAAGCATGGAGAAGAATCCGAATAATGTGCTAAACGACCGGAAAATTCATGGTATATTTAAGACGTTTGATCGAGATGGAGATGGTGCTGTGACTGAAGCAGAGTTTCTAGAAGCTTCGAAAAGCAATCCCGCTTTGTTAGAGCTTGTCACTGGACATTTACAGTAAAAATTCTTCATTAAGTCAAAGTACGGCACCTATCACTAACACCAATATTGTTATAATATTAAATATAATATTATTATAATAATATGTCAATTAATTTGTTCATAACTTTTACATATATATCTTATCAGTTAAATGTAAATATTTAGGCAATCATGATTCTATGAGGATGACTTCGGATCAAATATTTTAATTGTAGAAAATGCAAATAGATAGTGATCGGATCCACGAGGGATAAATGCAGGCGTCAGCAAATATAAAGGTTGATAAATGCAGGCGTCAGCAAATATAAAGGTTGATAAATGCAGGCGTCAGCAAATATAAAGGTTGATAAATGCAGGCGTCAGCAAATATAAAGATTGATAAATGCAGGCGCCAGCAAATATAAAGGTTGATTTCCGCACGCACACGTGTGCCTGACAATTTAAAATGCAGTTTTCAGAAGAAAGATTTAACTTTGAGTAGGGAATTTTATTTACAACTTAAAATTCAAATAACCCGATTGGTAACGCGACTGCACCTATCTTAATGCTGGGCAGGACTAAATCTACAGGGTATTTGCAGTACTTATAGCCATGGAAATAGTTCTTAGTTGAAGAAATTTATTGAACATTTGTAGTCCAAATTGAGCAAACATATTCATAAGTACCAACTACATTATCGCAGTTTAAGTGCGTCCAAAGGTCACTGCACCCAGTTGACGTCCTCGTTAGCAGTTGAATCATCTTCTTAAAAGTAAAACTGACATATCACTGAAGTTTCATTCTCCAGTTGTCGCTCGACAGATGTTCTTTCTTCGATTGCTAGCTTTTTCATGACTTTTAGGCGCATTTTTGTGTGGTTGCTTTGTTTGTGTGAAAATGATCAGGCGTTTCCCAAAATAAATGTTTTGACCGCAATGCAAATCTGCGTGGAATTCTGTTACACCAGAAACTTTCAATTGCTTTCAGAAGGAAGGAATATCTATAGAAACTCTGGAAATAGCTGTAACTGATGCAGATGACACATTTCAAGAATTACAAGAAGAAATCGATACTTTATGTCACGGGTGCAGAATCTGAAGTTCTTTTGATGAGCGCAAAAATCCGAGTGAGATTTTCCGACGCTAAAGCGTTTTAAAACCACTTTGCAACCCACTCACGGGTTACCTTACCAACTCCTCAGCCCATCGACCCATCCACTACTCACTAACAGATCAATGTTCCTATCTCTCGCAGTAAAAACAAATCACGGTTTAGTCTCCCTTCCGACGACTATTTCACCCTTCCGACGAGCATTGTTCTCGAAGATCACATATTCTGCACCTATGCTTTATGTTAAATCGGCAAAACAGAAACTTTGTTTCATTACCTTTTTGGTTTAAGCTCACTAATATTTGCATTTGTATTGGCATCTTTAACCGGTGATAGCGCAATGGTAAGGCGTTCCGCTCTTAAAGTTTCTGAGTTCGAGACCATGCTATCACACAGTTGTTTAGTAAGCGGTTATAAATAAAAAACGCCGTATTTCATCAAAAATAACCGTACCATAAATGGGAGCAATTAAATACACTAAAACTCCGCGTTGAGGTCTCGGTGATCATGCCTAATGAACGTTCTAGGAGCCTCGTTAAAAGCATACTGATTGCTATTGATTGTCGCTGACGTCGACACCTACGCTGAAGCAATTAAGCACTAATTAGATATATGGTTAGTAATAAATAACTCATGAGGTAGAAAGTTTAAATTTCTACGTGCGATTTCGTGGGAGCCAATAAGCAAGTTCAGGAGTAAAGATGTGGCTGTCAAAAATCCTGCATATCATTCTTATATCTATCAGGTATTTAGTAACTTGAATTCTCTCTTATGATTACTACTGTAGTAGTGAATTGCTCTAATCGCTTTCTATCAATACCTTGCAAATATTGATAACTAGCTATATGAACCTCGTGAAAACTGCACTCGTTACTTCTATGATAACCTGCCTTAGTATGCGTTGTGCAGATACCGTAAATCCTCGAATTGGCCCCCCGGGGGCTAATTAATTTATGATTTTTTTGAGTGGGGGTTTATTCGAGGGGGGCTAATAAAAAAAAATGTGGTATGACTAACTCAGAAAAAAGATATATGCATATGTTCATCAATACTTCATACGTGTTCAGTTCAAAATATCACTGTCCTCGGCATCATCGATTGCTTCAAAAACATATTGCAAATCGAAGTTGACACCAGCAAAGACATTGTGAAATTGCCTCTTTTATATTAGCTGTACTCTGTTGCTTATATTTTTACTTGTGTTTTATTTTACAATTTTATTAAAGATTATAAGATTTATAATACATCCCAGAACTGTCTATTCTTCTGTAATTCATAGCAAAAGATTATGGGTGTTTATAATAAACCATAAGAGGGTTTAAGTAAACAAATTTGAGCGGGGGGGGGGGGGGGGGTAATAAATTTAGATTCAATGATGGGGACTTATTCGAGAGGAGGGCTTATTTGAGGGAAGGGGGGGGGTCAATTCGAGAATTTACGGTATGTCTATCAAGTTAAAATTACAAACAAAACAAATATTTCGTTAACCTTCAAATCGCCTGCCATCCCGGAAACTCTTTTTCGAGACGACTTTTTCGATTAAATCCTGTCCCTTGGTCGTCCGCTGTTTTCCGTTTGTTCTCTCGCAGTTTCATGTGTTCAAATAAATACTCATAAGTGGTTTTAGTGACACGACACGTATTTTTATAGGTAGATAATAGAACTTACGAACATTCGTTAACTTGAACTACTTTACTCGGTGCCATGGGGGTTCGAGTTATCGCGATTATATTGTATATCACAAATCTACAAACATGTTTTTGAAACAACATTCGCTGTTTAATAACTGTTTATTTTTAAATTTTCAGTAGATCTGTGAGCGCAAACAACTTGTACAAGCAAAGCACTGAGAAGTACTTCTCAATTTCGATGAACAGTTTGGTGGACATATTCTACAGAGGTGTTACTGGCATCCAGACTGTTAAAACCAAACACAATTTTGTCTGTATGGAAGCTTGTGCGAGGCTACAACACTGCACGTCTATAAATATGTCACCTGTGAGGAGCGATGGAACGTTCGATTGCATCCTTTTAAACGTAAACCCTTATAATACTAATGCCTTCGAAAAACGAGACGGATGGATCCTGAAGCGCTTCCCCGTAAGTGATTTTATTTGCTTTAGATGATTTTTGCGATATGCAAACTGCAAGGGGAACGAATTGCAACCTAAAAGGGGATTTTAGCTTAAAATCCGAATCCAGTCATGGATTATGTGATGTTAGGCCTCAGTACAGAGAAATTAATCACTCAATCATTTTTAAAATCATGCAAAAACACTTTTACAATCCAGGAAGTATGTTTTAGAATACACCGTGCGAACAAAATGTTTGCAAAAACGTCGCTAATTGCAACCCAAACTACTCCACCGACAAAAACACTTGTACTTGCTACTTTTCCGCTTACGGTAAGTATTGCGAGAAATTACTTCCAAAAGTCACATGCGTTTTGAAACTTGGTAAACAAGACGGTGCAGAGAACGCAGTCACAAAGACATTGCCAGGCCCCAATGAATGTATTATCTTTTGTTCGGAATCAAGAAAGACCAACGAAGCGATCAATTACGTTGGTTTTGACGACTACACCAAGTTGTGTGCCTGTCGCACGGCGCAAGATATTCCAATCTCCCCTTCATACAATCATTGGTATTGTTATTTTGTGCCTATTTAAACTTTACACTCAGTACTTGTTAATTTACAATTATATGCAACTCAGTTTGTGTTAAAGTAACACGGGAGATTATTAATTGCACGAATTGTGTCTTTGTTAGCATAAATGATGGTTGTTCATTTCGCATATTTACCTTCGTTCCATCCACAGTTACAAGCACATTGACACATTTACAACGCTTGTTTTGTATCAATGTTGATGTAGAATATAATTTAAATACGCAATATTAAAATGACTGGAAAATTGTATGTGTCAATAATATTTGATGTTTAAAATAGCCTGTTTATTTCCTTTAAAAGTGGTTTACGCCAGAAAAGCCGATGAGCTTTATAACCATTTGTACACGATCTTAGTTTGCAGCAGGCAACGTTTTACCATTTCGTATCACTGATTGTTTTTACACTTGGAACAGCTGAAGCAATCAGCACCAACTGAACACGTCACAAATTAAATATTCAGTTTGAATAGCATTCAAAATTTCAACTATTGCAAAGGCGTCATATAAATGTTTGATTGTGGTCCGTAATAAATTAACATTCAATATTTATATTTCATTAGTTATTAATTTGAACGGTTTTTGCTAACTGTAGAAATGTCTTCTTCCTAATTATTCAGGGCCGTAACAACTTAAAACTGTTTGGGGGGGGGGGGGGTCCAACCTTAAGAAAAATCTTTAGGATATCATAAGACTTATCATAAGGGAGTGGAAAAACCACCATGGTTGGCCGACGAAGAAAATTTTCTAATCTGAAAGCTCTAAAAACACATTACCTTATTACAATAAATTAACGGAGCAGTTTATTAACAACACATGTTTTGTAAGTACATGAATTTAACGCGGTCTTAGCTAAATCACATTTTTTATGCATAAAATTAACGCGGTTATTAGGGAAATCATTTTCAAAGTCATAAAATTAACGCCGTTCAGGAATAGGGAATAAAATGAAAAGTTTTTTCTTTGTAATTTTATATTTTAACGATTAAACAAACGGGTTCAAATCATCCACATGGCCGTTTCTTGCATCTGCAACAGCTTTTATCACGCCAGCTGCTTTCCAGCCGTTGATAATAGTTTGGCGTCCTTCGGCTCAAGAGCTCAAAACTCAAGAGCAATGGATGCACTCAAGCGACAAGTAGAAAAAGTCTCGTTTCCAGAATATGGAGAGTATTCTGACGACTCTTCGGAAATCCTCAAAGAAATTATGGGCAATCCGCAGGAAGATAGTGAAAATGAAGAGAGTGTGAGTGAAAGTGAATGAAGTGATGTAGAAATTAATGAATAAAATTAATGAATTTAAAAAAAAAATAAAACTATTTAACTAAGTATTTTTTTTTACAATTTTATGGCTTTTTAAACAAAATTAACGGTCCTAAAATTACTAGAGGCAGAAAATCAGTGAATCACTAAATTTACAGGTCCCAAAAATGAACGCGGCATAAAATTAACGCGAAAAAGGCCAAAATCTGTTAATTTCAATTCAATTAATCTCCAAGTATTTGCGTTATTTTATTATATATATTTTTTTAGTTTATTAATTTATAGTTCAACGACTCTTAATCCTAAAGCTCAAATTGGTTCTCGATGATAAAGTCGATTTTGATCTTCTACGAGATTCCACTTTTTCATTAACTGAACTTTTCTTTTATTTGAAATCAAACACGTATCAATGTTAATGTTATTATTTTTATTATCATTTAATCATATTTTTGTGCTACATTCTAATATAAAGAAGAAAATTGTAGTTATGAAAAAGAAAATATTTACTTGAACTAAAAAAAAATTATATGGATGTTTATGAAGAAGAACCTGCAATTTTTCTATTATATTCAATATATATTCATTTTTTACATTCACTACCTTTATCTTTGCTCGTATACCTGAGGAAACAAATTACCTTATGTTTCTAATAAGAGATCTGGGCCCAATACACCATTACACCACGCAAAGTCATGCATCCAAACGAAAGCGTTCTACAACGAGCCTTACTGACAGATAAAGAAATTTCCGAACATTTCGCTTCAGAGGAGATTCGCATCAAACACCTATGCTCACCATGGCGCAATATGTTCAAAATTGCTACGGAAAACCATCTCGTCTTTTTGTAACAGGAGGCAAAAAAATAACCCTCTGAAGGAACAACGCAAGGTTACACTAATTTTTTTATAAGCAAGACTGTGAAATGACCTTACGGTAGCTATGCTTAACAATTTTACAATTTTTACCGTAAAAATATGCTTATAGCTATGCTTATGTATATGGAAACCAGGGGTAGAAACTATGCTTATATGCATATGCCGGTAATTTCCCTTGAAATGTAAATTATATACAGTATATAAAAATCTTTTTCTTGTATAATTTTTAGCTTTGTTTTAAATTTAACTCATATCTTCTGATCATTTAATATTGTCTCACTAAGCCCATTTTACCCTCTGTCTCTGAATAACTACATTAAGCTAACTTCAAAACAAGGCATTTTTAAATAATTGGGAATTTTGTTCATACGTCAGCACTTTTTACCGTAATTATGCTTATAACTTTCTTGCTTATAAAAAAAATAGTGCATCCGTTTGCAATGCCTGTTTATGTAGTAGTAGTCGGATTCTACTATCGATTCCATTAGGGAGCAGTTTTACCAGAAATAACGGAAAAGCAACATTGCCAAAGAAAGAACAAAGACCTGAAGATCAACTTGAACTGCTACGAGAAGCTATGACATTTGATCAACGCAAAGCAAATGATCTATCATGAAAAGTGCTTCTTCGTGGCTCACATCGCTTCCATTGAAATCGGAATGCTTTGTTCTTAACAAACGTGAATTTCATGATGCAATCCGCATGAGATACCGATGACATCTGAAGTTCATGTAATTTCTTTGTGTACAGGAATTTCAAATCAAGACACCATTACAGCAGCTAAGCGGTGAAAACCTCCCAGTAAATTCGAACACATCGGAAGAAGCCAGGCTGGATTTAAGCATACTGGGCTTTTGACAAAAGGGACAACGTGCATTTTTGACGTGAGGGTTTTCAACCCATTTACACCATCCTACAGAAACCGGGAGTTACAAAATTACCTTTGCAACAAATGGACGAAATAAGAAACAAGCCTACAGTCAAGCTGTACTACAAGTCAAGCATGGTTCATTCACTCCGTTGATTTTCGCGCCATACGGTGGAACGAGTAGAGGAACAGAAAAGCTTTTATCAGTGTTATCTACACATTACGCGACCTTCCAACTTCAACAGAAATAAATTGGATTGATACAAAGTTGTCTTTTGCACTTCTTCGCAGCGCAGCCCTTTGTATTCGCGGTTCTAGAAATAGACGATCCAAAATAGAAGTAGACACAGCAAACATTGAAATCGCGGAAAAGCAACTAGTCGAATTAATTAAGTGAAAACAATTCTTTTTGTTCGTCTTTTAGCGGCAGCCTTCATGTATAGAAACAGCGCTAAATATTTTATTATATATTTTATCAAAAAACCGTTATTAATTTACAGCAAAAAAACATTGTTCCGCAGATTTTTATCGCATAGAAACGTCTGTCTTGCTTCTTGTTTTAACAAACATGTTATTGTAGAAGTGCATTGTGGGTTGATACGGACTGCTGAAAGCGCTTTGTAATAAGCGAATCATGAAACGTTGCTGTTGACAACAACTCTTTTTATCTTATTTTGAATGAATGAAAGTTTACAGCAAGTGAGACATAAGCTTGCTTAAAAATAAAGTCTGAGACAATTAAATTGCGAGTAGCGAACGTTACATTTGGTCTTGCAAAGAGGTTAAAAGGTATGTTAGGTAATTTTGAGAAAATATTCAAGATTTTATAATGTTGATATGAACGCACTCAGTAATCTAAGAACTTCCTTACCTTTGAATTTTAACATAAAGTAATTCATTGTTCTGTTTACCCGAATAGCCAGTACATTATAATACCTACGTCTATTGCGCTTGGCGTATGATTATTTCCTACTTTAATGTTGTTTCCATCATGAATTTTTACAGCGTTTCATAGGTTTGTTTTGTCAATCGGCTATGCATTTAGATGACTGAACGTAAAGCTGTTGTTAAAAATGCCGACATGTCGGAAGAAATGCAACAAGACGCAATTGAATGTGCTACCCAAGCGATGGAAAAGTTCAACATTGAAAAAGACATAGCTGCGTACATCAAGAAAGAATTTGATAAAAAATACAATCCAACTTGGCATTGCATTGTTGGGAGAAATTTTGGGTCATACGTGACTCACGAGACAAAACATTTCATTTATTTTTACATGGGACAAGTAGCTCTTCTACTTTTTAAATCAGGATAGTTATGCAAATATATCTGTAAAAATGTGTAATAATGTTGTTTGTGTTGTTACGTAAATGGGAACCTAAATATGTAAAAATCAGTAACGTATTTGTAAATATATATAGCTAAGTCTCATATTTTCTATGGAACGAATAAAGTTATTCTCCCAACTTGAGATTTTGTTTGTGTGTGCGCAAAATGGTTATGAAGTTCACAAGCGCTAATTTATTTAATAAAATGTGCAAATTGACCCATCACTTACTTGCTAATAATAATGTCAACCTGCTTTTTGTGTTAGTCATAGCAGTACAATAAAAAATAGTATACATATCCTAAATCTTTCTCGCAGCTCGTTTCTTGATGAGATATAAAGTTTGCTTGCTGTTTCATCTGCTGAAAATGCCGATATGGACTTTTTAAACCTAAGTGCATAATTTTACACATTTCAAAGTTAAATTTCATTCTCCAGGAGTTTGTCCATTCTGAAACCTTAAAAATCTTTTTGAAGGTCAGAAGTGAGTCCGTAACACAGTGAAAGATCTTGATGTCATCTGCGAACAATGCAGTACAAGTTAAATATTTTTGAATGTCGTTGATGAAGATCAAAAAACAAGATCATCAGTCCCAAGACTTCCTTCTGAGAAGCACGACACCATTTAGACCGAGAACCTTCATCTGATACATGGTGATTGGTTAAAACGTGTTTTAGCCAAAAAAAGATATTGTCAGTAATGCCCAATGATTCAAGTCAAGATGTTTGTGGGATACACTGTAAAAGCTTTAGCGAAGTCGAGATACGCAATATCAACAGACATATTTTCATCTCGAGCTTCAGTCTAGACGTCCAAAGCATACAACAAGTTTGTAATGATTGGTAAAAAAACCGTATTAGTAAGCTGTTAGAAGAGTGTACTTCAGAGTCAGTTGAAGGACGTTCACGTGCAAGAGATCCTACCTTATTCGTACAAATTTTAGCGTGGGGAAAATTTGGCGATTTTGGTCTGAAATCGCCGAGTTTAATTATTTTCTTCCATCGCCAAATTAAATCCGCACCAAATTTAAAATATTTTTTCTATCGCCAAAATAAAACCAATTCAACTTTTTGTTTACGCACACTTTTCTAGACAATCTTACAAAAGAAATATGCAAGATATAAATAATGAATGTAAATATATAATGATTATAAAACTAATCAATAGTTATAACACTCCGTTGTTGTACGTCTTTCTTATCCTTGTGTGCCTTTCTATTGGCACCCACTGAAAAAATGTTTCTTATATCTTGGTGATCTCTACAACCAACGTTTGTAGTGTTACTGCTCCGCCAAATTAAATCCACGCCAAAAAATCATTTTGGTTCATCGCCAAATTAGATCCAGGCCAAAATTTGTACGAATATGGTAGCATTTTTGCTGGAATGCAAGTTAAACGTACAGGCCAGTAGTTGCTGACAGAGGTAGTGCTCCTTTTTTAAATAGAAGTCTCATTGTATCATCTTCCAAATTTCTGGGTCAATACCTTCGTTTAGTATTGACAGTGGTTCTGCTATTTCATTGGATACTTCAAACAGAATACGAGGGTGAAAGTTGTCAGCTCCTGCTGATTTTGTGGTGTTAAGGTTTTTTGAGCTTTTCATGTACAGGAGAGATCAATGTTTTGATTAAAGGGTGTTGTGGATTTTGTTATTGAATGTGCAAAAGGTTTTTCTTTTTTTGGAAAAAATGCTACTAAAGAAATCGTAATTGTTGAAACTTTTCATTTGTTGCTTTGAAGTCGTCCACATAGTTGTGTTCTTTTTAAATGTTTTCCTTTAGCGAATAATACTCTTCACTGTAAAAAACAAAATTTCTGGCTTTTGTGGTTCTTTAAGCAACTTATGTTTAAATTTTTCTCGTCAAATTTTAGTATAATGATTTGTGGAAAATTCTTTCTACGCGATGGTGAAATCAACCTCGATTTTAAAAGCTTTTGTCTGCTAAAAATAAAAAAGGTATATTTGAGAAAGTACTTTTAAAGTATTTTTTTAGGTTGGTTATCGATTGATGCAGGTGGTAAACTCTTTTCATGTACAAAGTGGATTTCATCTGCTTGAAGTAAAAAAGTAGGTTTTTTGGATAAAACAAAATCACTTTGAAAAATATGAACATATATAAATTTACCCTCCATAAGTAAGTAGCACGGGTGCTTATGTCCGAAGAGGTCAAAGATGTTACATGACCCGCATACCTACTGTAAAAATACAAACGAAAATGAATATTGGAGTTTTTTTCAAAATTTTTCATTTAAAATTGCTCGAAGAATAATGGCAATGAATGGACTTTGAAGGGTAACATGTTTATATATTATTTTTATTTTAGGATTTTGTGGATACAGTCAAACATTTTAAAAATGTTTTGCGCTTGTGATATCCTGGCAGTTCATCACAGTGTAGCGTTGCCAGTCTATAATTTCCGGCTTTTGTCAACTATGACAAACGGTCCTTTATATCTTGATTGTATGGCACGGCCTGCAGTGGAAATGTTTATTTTTTTGACGAAAGATATACTATTTTTTGCATAATAAATCTATTCTAATGCTTTTAAAGTTAATCAGCCGAAAGATTTTAAATAATCCTGAAATTTTAATACATTTTTTTCTTCTGCCCGGTATTTCTAAAACTAAAACTATTATCTATTTTTATTTCTATTTTATTTTTATGAATTAATTTTTTTTATCGTAATAATATTTATATTTTGTTTGGGCGGCAAGTTTTAGATGAATAATTGAAGCTTAATTGAATAAAATAATTATACGATAATCACTAATACCTCTTTAACGGTCTTAGAAATATTTTCCAGTTCTTTCCGATTTTTATCGAAAAGGTTCCCATATTCATCATCAGATGATGACTGACGTTTGAATTTATTCTAAATCGCAATACCGTAAAGCTTCGATTAAGCGCCCCTCCTTGAAAAAGCGCTCTTCCTAAAAGCCAAAATATTAAATAAGCCCCCCTCCCCCCCTCCCGTAATCATAATAAATACTTTTTACACAACCATGTCTAAAAGTTCGTCCCAATTTGACATGTTTTCAACGATGACTTTCCTGAAAATACAAGTAAATGTGTAATAAATTCAGTAACAATGCATCAATGCATCTTCATTTGACTGAGGACGATAAACGACCGTCGTCTTCTTTCTATTCCTAGCAATTTATACATTTCGTCGTTTAACTAAAAACTAACAAAAAATCAGGGAAAATTTAAACTTCAAAGCTGTATGAACCCTGTAAAATCCTTTTACTACATTCAGTACCTTGTTATTAAATTTCAATCCATTGATCGAGATAATTACTTTAAGAAACCCAAACGAAGATCATATTAATGATACATTTGGCTACTGTGGCTGCCTCTTTATTCGGTATGGCGTACGCAACAGGATATTTCGTAAAAAGGTATGTACACGTTAAAATGTACTCGTCTCCCTGTTTATTTAATGACAATTTTCCAATCAGGTCAACACCCACTACTTCCCACACAGGAAGTCTATGTAAAACGAGTAAGTGTATATTTCCTACTAACACGGTTTAGTTTTTTTCATTCATTTTTTTTTTCATTCATTTCATTTCGATTTCAATCAATACAATAACGTTTAATAAACTTTTAATAAACATTTTAATAAACACAATAGAAAAAAGTTTTGTATTGATCAGGGACCCGTAGAAGGTTAAAATAAACATTATCATCAGGCCCCTATACTAATAGTAATTACACAAACACAAACACAGATCTTTAAAATAATAATTTCAAAAGGAAAATATATAATAGTAATAATTCAAAGAGTCAGATCAATAAAATATAACTTCATTTTCAAAATCTAGAATTTTTCCTTTTAATTTTCTTTTAAAAGTATTCATGGCGAAAATTTTTTTTTCTTCGTCTGTTAAAAAATAATTCCAAATTTTAGGACCACGATGTAATATTGAGAATCTTGGCAACCTTGATAGTCCAGGAAACTGAAAGTTGTTTGAGGAAAATCTTGTTGAATAAACATGTTCTATGTGAGAAAAATCATTATTAAATGTTTTTGGAACAGTTTTCATATTGACATGGTGCATAAAAATAGATATTTGATAAAGGTTAATTTGCATCACATTGAGAACTTTAAGTTTTTGAAATAAAGAACGCGATGCAGTCATCCTATCTTTATGAAATATAATACGAAGAGCTTGTTTTTGTTTAAGGAAAACCTTTTTTAACCCAGTTTTGTTAGAACTACCCCAAGCAATATTGGCATAGCTAATGAAAGATTGAATAAGTGCAAAATAAATATTTTTTAAACAAAGAAAGTTAAGGATTTTACTGGCTTTATATAGTAAACCGATATTTTTTGAGATTTTATTTTCTAGTATATCAATATGTGATTTCCAATTTAGGTTTTCATCAATAATCACTCCTAAGAATTTCAAGTTTGACACTCTGCTTATTTCAGCACCATCAATCTGTAGTGAGGGCAAAATGGGAGGGAGTTTCTTTTTCTTTTTTTGGTTATGGAAGAGCAAGTATTTTGTTTTCTTGATGTTTAAGGATAATTTATTTACTTTAAACCAAGTGCTAATGTTTATAAGTTCATTGTTAACCGTGTTAAATAACAGGTTAATATCTTTCCCGGCGAAAAATAAGCTAGTATCGTCAGCAAACAAAATTGGGTTTAGTAAGGTAGAATTCGGTAGATCATTCACGAAAATTAAAAATAAAAGTGGTCCAAGTATTGAACCTTGCGGAACCCCACAAATTACAGACTCCATTTCCGTGATACCATGTTCAGTTTCCATGAATTGCTTCCTGTTGAAGAGATAACTCTTTAACAAATTTAGATTATTATTACGAACTCCGTAAAACCAAAGTTTCTCTATTAAAATTTCATGGTTCACTGTATCAAAGGCTTTTGCAAGGTCAATAAAGACACCCAAGGTGAATTTATCGCTCGCAAAAGACTGATGAATTTGATTAACGACTTTAAGTATCGCATGTTCTGTAGAAACATTTTTTTGAAATCCAAATTGATTCATATAAAGTACGTTATTTTTTATTAAATGAGATATTAGTTGATTGTATATTATTCTTTCGAGGATTTTAGAGAAACATGGCAATACGGAGATGGGTCTATAGTTAGTAACTTGCTCTATGTTCCCTGATTTGAAGATAGGTGTTATTTTTGCAATTTTTAGTTTATCAGGAAAAATACCAAGTTTTAAAGAGAGAAAAAATATAAGATTTAAGGGTTTGACTATTGCTTTGAAGACAAAGTTAACAACATTAGAACTGATATTATCAAATCCCGGACATTTATTCAATCTTAATTCATTTAGTGCTGCTTCAATTTCTTCTCTGAGTAATGGATATTCTTGAAGATTTTCATAATTTCCATAAAGATAACGATGGAAATTCGTATTTTGTTTTGGAATTGATCTAGCCAAGTTAACACCAACATTAGCGAAGTAGTGGTTAAAGATACTGGATATTTTTTCGGCATTATTAAAATTTACATTTTCATGAATAATTTGGTGGGGTAAACAATTATTATTAATTTTCTTCTTTCACTTCTTTCATGATGTCCCAAGTTTTCTTAATGTTGTTTTGATATAGTTTCAGTTTTTCTTGATAAAAACATTTCTTTGCTTTGGATTTCTTATTTTCAAAAAGACATTTAAATTTTTTATATTTGTTCTCGTTGTGTATTGATTTCTTCTTCAAATATTTTTCATACAATTGTTTCTTTTTAGAGGATTTAATGATTTCGCTATTAATCCAAGGGCTTTGTAAAGTTTTAAGTTTTATTTTAATGTTTACTTTCGGGAGACAGGTATCATAGGATTCCAGGAACTGATTTAGAAATTGATCATAGGCCAAATTTGGGTCGCTTAATTTCATAACATTTTCCCAATTACTTTTTGTTAATTCATCATTTAATTTTGCGAGATTATTTTTGTTCACAAATCGTTTCGTAACGTATTTTTCTTTTTCTTTTTGTAATTGGTTTAGTTGAACCTCGCTTATGAGAAAAATTGGAAAATGATCTGTTATATCAGTTTTGAAAATGCCGGTTATATGATTATCAATGAAATTGTTGGTTAGTATATGATCAATAATAGTTTCGGTATTCTTTGATACCCGAGTAGGCTTGTTCATTACAGGAACAAAGTAGTGTGAAAGTAACAAATCCAGATAAGACTTAACCCTTGGATTCGATTGATAATCAAGCAAATTTATATTAAAATCCCCTAAAATGTAAACAATCTTATTTTCTTTTTTTTTGGGAGCCAGTATCTTTAAAAATGAATCTTCGAAAATGTTAGTGTCACCAGCCGGCGGTCTATAAATCACACTGATAGTAATATTTTTACATTTCAGATTAATAATTTCAATTGAAAGGGATTCAATATTGAAGGTATTAATGCATAAATCGGGTCTTTTTTTAAAAATAAGTGTTTTATGAATAAACAGACAAACTCCACCTCCTTTTTGACCATTACTACGTGCTTGATGTAAAGAATTATAATTTTGTAGTTCGTACATGGTTGAGTTCCCTGGATCATCAAGGCACCAAGTCTCTGTCAGAGATATAATGGAAAATTCGTAATTTAAATTTGCTAAAAAATATTTAAAATCTTCAAAAATTTTTTTCATGCTTCTGATATTAAAGTTTAACATCGAAAGAGCATTTTCATTGAAAGTATCTTTTTTTAAAAAAATTGTTAAACTCATTTGAGGAATAGTACGAAGAATCATTAAAGTTATCAAAATAGTTTGTGTCTGGATCTTGATTTGAATTAAGAAGGATTGTCTCAGAATTAAAAGGGTTAAAAATATTATTTCCACTGTTTGTCATTCTTGATAGGTTTCAAGCAATGGAACAGAAGCATAATATATCAAATAGTTTATATAACAAAATATGATTTTTTTTACAATGTCCTTTTTTGTTTAAGATATGTTCATGCAAAATCGGATTAACATTTAAGTTTACAAAATACCTTTGGGACTAATTAAACGGTCTAATGAATTTGCAAAACAAATTACTGAGAAAAACAACAAAAAACAAAATAAACGTTTTATAAGAGACAAGTTCGGCAAAAATAAAACAAAAACAAAGAAGAAATAAAAATTTATGCAAAAAGTACAAAATTACTACCTATATACAAATTAAATCTTTCAAATCTTCTATAGACGAAAAAACTTTGAAGTTACCCGTCTTCAACTTTACCTTTAAACGACAATTTACGTCAGCACATACAAAATCGACCGCTTCCATTTCCTCCACCAATTTCTGTGCTTCGCGCAACAAGCAATATCTCATTTTTGTCAAGTCGAGGCGTATCTTAACTTTAGACTTTAACTTCTTTCGAGCGTTGTAAAGCAGTGTCCGGTGACGAAAAGTAGTAAAGCGTACAATTATCGACTGCTTTACCACTCCATTTACATTTATCTTAGGACCAATTCTATGTGCTCTATCAATTACATTCTTCGGGATTTCAACATCTACTTCATTGGCAATGTGCTTGACTTTCTCCATCAAATCTTCAGGTCGTTCGAGTTGACAACATTCTACCCCCTCTACACGCAAACATAGCCTCCGACCATACTGTTCCAGTTCTTCTTGATCAACTATGTTATCGACAATTTTTTCTTTCAATGATACGACATGTTGTTGCAACATCGCAACCGTAGAATTAAGTTCTATAATCTTTTTATTTTGTTCGTTGATCTTTTCGACAAACTCCTTCTTTATTTCTTCGATAAGGTTGTCTCTTGTTTCGCTAACAATATCATTCTTTAGCTTCTCAAAACGAGCATCAAGGTCAAGAGACTCATGTTTAGATCTTGTAGTTGCCATTATATTATAAGAAATATTTTGTTAATTTTATACAAAAATAATTTCCAGCTTCTTTTCCGTGACGTGTTAGTTGTCCGCCATTATGAATTTTTTAAACCTACTTTGATTTACACCAAATTGGTGTAAGTTCAGTGGCAGGTATACTGAGAGTGGTGTTTCGTTGACATTGCTCGCAATTTTTTACCTTATAAACAGGATTTGAATTGTTTAAAAAACATATATTCTAAAAATTACCCATTTCCGAATATTTACGCCAATTCTACCCCAAAAATATTTGGAAGTAACTTTTTCAATTGTTTTAGTTTCTCTTGGATGGCCACCTATCGGACTTGCGTGCTCTATACATATATCATTCCTTTCTTCTTTATCAAAAACCACTTTCAGCAGACATTTGCTTTTCGATTCCTGTGAAGGTCACCATCTAGATTTAAATCGAAAAACTCTATACTAAAATAATAGTAGAATCTCAAATATCTTGTCTTATATCAGCGCATAATTTAAAAATGTTTTAAAAATTAAACGTGAAAACTTTAAAACGATATATAGTATACTCCCGATAAGTGGGACACTCAGGGGACCAACGAAATCTGTCCCACTTAGCGAATGTCCCACTTAAGCAAATGCCTATATTAGGTTAGGAAGTTCAAGGGACCGAGGAAAACCGTCCCACTTATCGGGAGTATACTGTATCAAATTGAAGTTTCGCCGTTCATTAGAAATGGTTAAAAAACAAAAAAACTCTTCAAAGTATATGATTTTACTTCAAAGCCCGAATAATATTTCTGTTTAAAGACACAGTAGTCTTTTAAGGGTTATATTTTAAATAATATGTTCAATATTTCTTAAATATTTAAATTCCATCTTTCGGCGAAAACAACAACTTTCATAGAAATGATATAGTTTCAAATAATCACCGGTTCCTGGGGTTTTTTGTCTCGCTTAAACCAGTCAAAATAGAAATTGCCATGTTATTCTAAAAGCCATCTTATTCTATGACATGACAAATCAAGACAGATTATGATTGTTTACAAACAGATAATCAGCCAGTTACCGAAAATATTTAAAAACTCCTGGTTTCACGATTTGCTTTTTTCTTCTACCTAATTTATTATTTATTAAAGAGGTTTTTTCTGAACATATTGTTGATTGGAAAATAAAATTGATTGATTGATTGTCTTTTTATTTCTCTCTGTCTTCTTTATTGTTTGATATTGTTTTCTTCGTTATTACTTTTCAATGATCTTCCTTCTTTCGTTTCGTTCTTTTTTCCTTTCATCTTTTTTCTTCTGCCCTATTCTCCGATCCGACTTGCGCGCGCATGTTTTCCCTAACGCGTCCGCAAATATCGCTGCAGGGAAAACAAACTGCTATAATAAGAAAGACAGCGTGGAAGTAGAAGCGCAACCAAAGAATTTTATTGAAATATGGTGTTAAATTGTGCGGCTTTTGGTTGTACTAACCATAATAGGATGGAAAATAAACCTAGATTCTTTAGGTTTCCGAACAATAACCCTGAGTTACGACGAAAGTGGATAAATGCTTGCAAAAGGAAGAATAAGGATGGAACTGACTGGAATCCCACAACAAAGCATCTTTATTTATGCAGTGATCATTTTGTTGGAGGTGAGTATGTATATTATACATAATTATTGTTTTTAAGACTTTTATTTTCTTTATTTTTAATTTTATTTCTCATCTTGCTAAGAGTTTGGACTCAAGTGCAGTGTGTATTGTTTTTCTATATCCATCACAAAATGTTTCTTTTTTTCTTCCTCCCAGTGTTTTACGATATAATGTGCCCTCTATTTTCTTTGGCATAATAAGATGTTTTGTATATATTAATTATTTTAGGCGAACCAAAACGAGAAGATCCAACTCATCCAGCTCACATACCAACAAAATTTTCATTCACAAATTCATCAACTTGGAATGAAGATAGCCAACTACGCCGACACATTTCAGCCAAAAAAAGAACATTTTCTCAATTGAATGAAAAGTCAAACAATCAATGTGAGCCATCTGATCTGTCAAATGATATTGCATCTGGAGCAGTGAACAGTATTGTTACTGAGAATGCATCAGTATCTTCTGAGTGGGCAAATGATGGAAGAGTGTTGGAAGAATCATATATAACAGAATTGGGAAATGTTATCAAAGAAAGAAATGCTCTAAAAGATTCTGAGCAAGCTTACTTCAGAGAAATTGAAAATTTGAGAAAGGAAAGAGACGCTGCCAGAAAAGAAGTTGTCGAGTTAAAAAACAAGAATTTCTCCTATATTTCATTGAGAAAGGATTTGTTTAAATTCAAATATTACTCTGGGATCACTGCTGAAGTGTTTGATGTTATATTTTTGCATTTAGAACCTAATTTACCAGAAAATAGTCGATGTAAACTTAGTGCCAGGGACTAATTATTCATGACACTTATGAGGTTGAGATTGGACAATCAATTTGAAAATTTGGCTGATATGTTTCATTGCTGCCGAAGCTCTCTGAATGACATTTTCAGGCGATGGATTGATTTAATTTATTATAAACTTCTTTTTGTTATTCGCTGGCCAGACCATGATGCTAATTTGAGAACATTACCCAACGTATTTCGTCAATACTTCCCGAGATTGACAGGTATTATTGACTGTACTGAAATATTTATCCAACGACCTCGAAAGTTGCATGCCAGAGCTCAAGTATATTCAAACTATAAAAAACACGCCACAGTGAAATTTTTAATTGCTTGTACCCCTCATGGTTCCATAACCTTTCTATCCCGAGCCTGGGGTGGAAGAGTATCAGATGTTGAGCTGGTCAAACATAGTAGCCTGCTGAGTTCAAGATACCACCATCATGGAGACCAGATTCTTGCTGATCGTGGATTCACTCTCACCGACGAATTTGCAGCTGAATGTGGTGTAGAACTAATAATACCATCGTTTTCAAAGGGTAAAAAACAATTGAGTGCCAAGGAAGTTGAAATTTCTCGACAGATAGCATCAATTCGAATTCATATTGAGCGAGTTATCGGATTAGTGAAAAACCGTTTTAAGATACTAGAAGGTGTTATCCCTATTCAAATGGTGAAGTCTCTGTCTGATGAAGCATCTGAAAGTCTTGTTTCAGGCGTTGACAAACTGTTCTCCGCTTGCTGCATTTTGTGTAACCTTGGTGATGGAATTGTATATAATGAAAAAAAAAAAAAAATCTTTTGTTATTAATGTGATTTGTAATTTGGCATAAAGTAATCTTTTGGCATGTATGAAAAAATAAATAAAAGCACTGTAGTAGTGGTCTAATGCGATTCTTTATCAGAAGGGGCCATACATTTATGACGTCCACTAAAAAGTGCTTAATTTCACCATCACTAGCGTCCAGAAAAGGTGACTATGAGAATCTCATATATATTGAGGACTGGTACTGATTCTTCCGCTTGTTTCACGCTATTTTCTTCCAAACTGCTAGTGTATTTGCAGGGCATCCATCACCTTTGGTCTTATACGTGTAACAGCAGCCATGCTAGGAAAATAAACGCGATAAGCCTGCAGATTTGTTTGCCTTAGATCAGATCATTATAGACACTTGGAAAAGAGTACTCGCGAAATTTAGTACCACTACCTTAAGGACAGAAAATATAAGTCGAGGATAAAAAAGTGCAAATTAAGAGCCGAATTTTTTATATTAAAGCGGAATTAATTAGTGCGAATCGAGGTAAATGACTAAATGTGCGGAATTTATTAGTGCGACTTAGATATCTGAAAACGTGTGGAACTCCTAAGTTTATGGATGAGTTTCACGGAAATTTCTAAGGCTGGCCAATTTTTTTACCTTTGCGTTAGACGGAATTTATTAGTGCGAATTGCAGAGATTGATCAGATTTGGGCGAAATTTATTAATGCGAAATAAGTTTATTACGCAGATCCGGTACAGGCTAAAAGTGAAGATTGTGAGCTGGGAATTAAAGATATCTACCAAAATTATTTTTTTGTGGGCGTCTCAACATAAAAAGATTTGTAACGTGTTCTTATTTTTCTATGTAAGCAAAATTTCATACAATTTTTCTTCTAAAAAAGCTCAAGAAAGTATATACGAAAAATTCAGACCATCAGTTCCATTCAAAGAGTCTAAAAAACTTTTCCGAAATTATTAGAACTGATTTCATACCGGAAGAGAAAAGTTTCCAGTTTACAAAAAGTTGATAAAAAATCTAAATCACATCAAAATATAAACGAAAAAGTTGTTTAAGAAATTAGAAAATAAATTTTAGTGTTCTTTCCTTTTGACTGGTTTTGATTTTCGACAAAATAAACAATACCACTGCTTTTTAGGTACACGTTTTAACTTGACACAGCTTAGGTGAAACCACTCACGTACGCAGTTAGTTGAGTCACAGACAATCCATATTTCGCTGTCATCAGGGCTGTACTCTTTCCCACAGACGCATGTGTACACCTTTTTTTGAATTAAACTTTTACATTTATTGTCATTTTCTAGTTGACGTGTCAGTAACTCAGGCACAATAAAATTCTTGTAAATAGTATCTAGTACCGGCAGAGATGATTTAATTAAGTCATCATCACGAACCACTGTTGTCAGGTATGACCATTTTGGGGTCCAAGTGAAGAAGTCACACTTAGCAATATCAAATACAAGCATCTGAAACTGGACTTGCATATAATATTTGTGCGAATGTTTCAACTGAAAATTCTCATCCAAAAATTCAATTTTTTTGTCCAGCATGGCTTCTGTATTCTGCAATGAATATGGACATTTTATTTCCAAGAGTCTGCGTTAATTGTGGCATTTGCAGGTAAATAAACCATCAGGGGACGCACCAATATATGCACGATTACAGAGTAATTTTAGTCCACATTCTTCAATTTGCAAAGCGACATGATCAGTTGCTTTCAAGAGTTCGTATTCTCTTAATGCATCCTTCTCATGGTCAATTCCCCATTTTAATGACAAAACTGTAGTTTTGCATGGGAATGATTCTTTGCATATGTTTTTAATCAAAGATGGTGCTGGTGCGACAATATTGGTTCTTAACAGACCATATACTTTCGATGCAGTTATGCGGCCGGTACGAACTTCATGCCATGTGGCACATTGTGATTGCCTTTTTGTCAATGAATAAATGTAGTCATTGGTACTGTCATTCACCGTCAGTCTGGTTAGAAGCTCGGCAGCTTCAAGTTTTAATTTATTGATGTCTGTCACACATTCAGAGTTAAAATAAGTTTTCAACGGCTTTGGTAATTTAGCTCTGTCTGGTGGTTGAAATGTTGGAATAAATGGCTTATAAAATTTGGAGTGGGAATGCAGTACAACAGATTTGTCATTTAATTGGGATAGTTTGGTAAAAAAATCACTTTTCTCAGCTTCTGTTGCGTATCCATGCACTATTTTACTTTTTTTCCCTTTAAATTTCTTTACTGTTTTATCAGTATAAAACTTGATGTCTGCAATTGGTAGTGGTTGTATTTTTTTGACGAAACCAACATTCCATTTACATGCTTCCTCTGTACAAGCTTTCTTTGTGTAACCACATCTTACTGCAGCTTCCACCTTGAACAACAGAGCTCCAATATGTGAGCATGACTCTCCCAAACCAGCCATACAGGAGCAGTGAGCAACAACCACACTTGCACTTGATTCATTAACTGCAACCCATGGTGAATGAGGATCCTCGTTAAGCCTCTGAGAGGGTGTGACGTCAGCCTTCAACAGTATAATGTCAGCTTTAGAAGTTTTCTTGTAGTGATAAACTGTTCTTACCCAACCACTCTGGAACTGGTTATGAGCTTCTAAAGACTTCCTATTTTTCATAGCTTCTCGAGTAAATACGCCAGGAGTATTCACCAAATAATCATACACCTCAGGCCATTCTAACGAAGGCCACGCTGTAGGTTCATTTCTCCATGAATCGGCAGGCAACTGGTAAGGACACACATCTATGTCTATCAACTTCAGCTTCGTGTTGTAACGACTCTTGGCTTCTCCGTTAAGAGAATCAATTGAATACAACATGATAAACGTATTGTATGTAGCTTTTAAAAAAGCTGTAGTTGTAGTTGTAATTTAAAAGCAGTTTAAATAAGAAATCTCTTCGTAAATAAGTGTAATCTCCTCTAAAACTGCAGGTAAATTGGCGATGGCTTTGATTTGTTTTCCCTGCAGCAGTTTAACGCATGCGTGTAGAATCAAGTTACGCCATCTTGTGACGTCACGCCGGATCAGAGAATTATTATATCGTAGTGTAAATTAATAAAAGTGCAATTGTGTTTGGTAATCTTTCTCTAATTTTAGTTTCTTTTCTTGTCTTATCCTATTTCTTTGCTTAATCTCTTTATTCTTGTAGGTACACGATTTATATCTTTTTTCAATTTTCCCACGACCATGCCCTTTTCTTTGCATTGATTCCATATTGCTTCCATATTGCCTCACTATTATCTTTTTCTTTGTTATGTACCTGGTGTGATTTAGTGTCTTGTTTTTATTCACACTGTAATCCGTCTTTGATTTACTGCCTGTCATTTTTGTCTGTCTACTTTAAAATCAATCACACTCATATCTGCTTTTTGGTCTTCTTCCTTTCTTTCTTTTTCTGCCTCCTCAGTCTTTTCTTTGTCCTTTATTTCTTTCTTCATTCTTTTAGCTCTTCTCTTTATTGCTCTTTTCACTGCTTTTTCTCCTCTTGGTTGCTTTTTTTTCTTTTATCCCCCTTTTTTTAGCAATTCTTTTGATTCCACTCTAAACTTTTCGTACTCTGCTCCTTTGTATTTGTTTACTTTGGTTGCTTCTTTTTCCTTTATCCCCCTTCTTTTAGCAAATCTTTTGATTCCACTCTAAACTTTTTGTACTCTGCTCCTTTGTATTCGTTGCTTTTCACACTCTCACCATGTGTACAAAATTCCTTTTACACTTTTCCATTTTTCTGTGCTCTGGTCCCCTGATTTATCGTTACCCTGATGCCATTCTCTTTTCTTTTAGGCTCATCTATCAACTTTTTAAGTGTCCAGGGGCTGCATTAATTCAACACTTCTATACCACGAATCTAAACACCACTCGTCAAATGTTGCAACAAATATACCAAAAGTATATCAAAAAAGTACTAAATACCATAAAGATTTTAATTATATCACATAAGCACTTGACAACAACAATCGCTTAAGAAGTAAACAAATTCTACTAGAGAAGCTTAGTTTACAAAAGCTTATTTTAATCATAAAAATAATTTATCTTCCAATCGTTACTTGTAGATTTTAAACTGCCATAAACCATGTCATCTTTAACTCCTTGATGTCTCCAATTGTGCCCAATAATAAAACAGCTTTGTTAATAGGTTTTTGAGAGATTTCTTTTATTTCAGTATAATAAAAGTGAGGTTTTCATTGCTGTGAGAGACGTATTGATATGTTGTGATTGTACCCATGTGATTATAGTAATAACTAAATAAACAATATATATATATAGTGTAATAATTATAAATATAATAGTAAATGTTTCCCTGAACGTCTTAACTGTGCTTGTTGAGGAGTGGTTATCCACAAAATGTTTATAGTGATATATATATGTCAAACATATAACATGCTGCTACTTTTTCTTATTATTCTACTTATTTTCCTCTCACTGGGGTTGATGTTAGGAAGGGCATCCAGGTGTAAAAACATCTGCTCAATGAATTGTCGAATGATTAAACCTACACAATTGTGGGGAATATCATCTGTTGAAAACCCTGTCCAACCCATGCAAACATGGAAACGGACGTTAAACGATGATGATACCAGTTTCTTGATTCAATTTAGAATCTTTATTAAGTACATGATAAGTTGGATCAAGTCTGTAGAAGGTCAAGCATTAGCTGCCTTTGCTGGGAACATTTTGTATATTGCAAAATGTCTCATCCTTAAAAGACAAACTTAATTTGTTCAATAATTAAGCTACATGCTTTTAATCTCAATTCATTAAAACTGTTAATATCTTTTACAGAAGATTTATATATAAAATATGCCAACATTTTCTCCAACATCAACTGAAAATTCTTCATTCGTGGCACCCTCCATCAATAAATGGGACCATCTATCAGATGCTCGAAGAAGGCCCCCAAAATCAGCTTGTGTTCATCGTGTCGGCCCTGCTCCTCGAGAAGACATACTGAAAGATGGTGAAAATGCTGCTGACATTGGCACTTTAGACAGCGACATGGAAGACATACTAGAATCCATACCTGGGACAAGCAAAACAAAGCGTTTGAAAAAAGTTGCAGCTAGCAAAGCTCTTGTCATTTATTTTTCAAAAATGGCGAAAAAAGGCAGCAAAGAAACAGTAGACTTTCGGTTCCTTGACTCGTTATTCCAAGGTGGAGCTGATGTTAATGTGACAGACAAGCACGGGCAGACTGTACTGCACGAAGTCTCACGTAACTGGAACACTGATGTTGCAAAGTTTTTCATCGAACATGGAGCTAATGTGAATTTGGCGGACAAGTATGGTCGTTCACCATTACACCTTGCTGCAGCTGTGAATCACTTTGATATGGCACAATATTTGTTGGAGAAGGGAGGTAGATTAGTAGTGTTAGTTTAAAAAGGGTTTATTTTGTTAAATTGGTAAATGAAAGGAAATCCACCTTGTAATCATTACACATATAGAATATTTTCTGTAACCTGTCTGCTCAATAAAACTATAAACTACTGAAAAGGGTAATTTTGTTTTCATGAGTATTACAGTCTACATAAATCTCTACCTATGATTTTACATTTTATAGCTGACATTCATATGAAGACGGTGGGAGAGCTGCAAAGTGCAATTCACTATGCTGCGAAGTACAACGCTGTCGAGGCTCTCAAGGTCCTCATTGAGAATGGATCGATGTTGAATGATCGAGACTACAAACAAAGGACTCCTTTGTTCATTGCGGCTGAGATGGGTGAGGCATTATGATATTGATCCTATTATTACTGGCCTCTGGTAAAATTATTTAAAAATATAATTGAGACTTGACACCTTGTGTTTTTACACAATGTAGATTCACCAAGACACCTAGCCATCACATTTGCTTTCTATCATTATATGTGTAAATAAGGTTCTTTGAACATATAGTATGGTGATGAAATTTTTCAAAAACTAATATGTTCATAGGTCTATTGATGTATCAGTTTATAGATAGTTAAGATTATTTCAATCAATTTATTGCAAAAGATGTCTGGTTTTTGGTTAAAATATTTGGTGCTACTGCTCACACGTTTTCATGATAGGAAGTTAATATGAAGGTTCTATGAACCGGTCTTCATCTTCAATTGATATATGATTTTTTTTCTGTTTTGTCTAAAAAACTTAATTACTCTTCTACACTTCAGCCAGAGAGGAGTCAGTTCGGTATTTAGTTGATTATGGAGCACCGTCAGGCGTTTATGACGATACAGGAATGTCTGGTATTGCGATGATGGTGGAGAAGATGCCTCATATTGCTCTCGACGCTCTCAATCAGTTTGTGGTGAATGACTCAGCATATCGGAAGGATTACTTCTACCTGAACTTTCTGGAGGGCAACCCCAAAACATGGGAAGAGGCCAATCAAAAGGTGGACGAGCATGGCGTTCCATTGCAGGATCTCGGCAAGGAGAAAAAGAAACTCAAAAGCCAAAAGAAATTTTTATGTCCAACCACAACTCTCAAGGTGAAATTTCTGACAATAGAAAAAAACAAGAACTGATTTAGGATAGGACTTTTATATAACATCATTTCCTCTTCTGTGTATTTCCTTTCTAAAAAAAATAATTACCGTTATAAGTTCTTACATTCATTAAATGTAGTGTTTGTGAATTAAGATAGAAAAAGGTTATTGACAGTTCAAGATCTTTAGATCGCTGTCGAGTTGAACGAGTTTGAGGTCATCATGCATCCAGTGATGCAGCAGCTGATCAGACAGAAATGGCGCTTGTTTGGGAAATGGGGCGCGTTGATTGCCGCTATGATACATTTCACATACATTATGATTTGGACGTGGTCCGCCATATTCCTACCACGTGGCCAGAATGGATATTACGCTGACGGTTCGTTTTGGAAAATTCCCCTTGAGATCCTTGGCGTGCTTCTCACCTTTTATTTTATATTAAAGGTAAGCCTGACCATTTCACTTTTTCCTAAATGTGTTATGAAGAAAGCTGCAATCAATGATGTATACAATCAACTTTTGTAGTTAACTTTGTTGAGTATTTAATGCGGTACTACGAACGTAGTTGTTTTTCAGCAAATTGTTGAGAGCAAGATGTCATTGAGGAATCAGCAACAGTTTCGCACGTGGAGGACGCGCCAATTGTCGCGCGACATGGACTTCTGTCATCCGCGCTGGCCTCAGGAGAAGATCTTCATACAGAGCGAGATGAAAGCGTTGCGCTCGAAGAAGAAGGGCTTGCTCTCCGATCCGTGGAATGTATTTGATCTACTCACGTATATCGCTGTGCTGATTGTCATCATTACGCGTATAATTTACGTCGTGGAAAACGACGAGTTGACCGAGAAAATCCATTTACGCGCCTACACGTTCGCGCTCATCTCTATGTGGCTGCACTTCATGAAATCGTGTCGACCGTTCACCACGTTAGGGCCGTTCATCACCATGTTAGGTCACGTGATGATCGACACGCTCACATTTGCGTTTTTGTTTTTTGAGTTCTTCATCCCTTACACGGTCGGTTTTTGGATTTTGTTCGGTGGTCCGGTCAACGGGAAGATTATTAGGGACGCCGGAGAGAAGTCAGTTGATTGGGAACTATTCAACAACCTTGTATTTTCTGTGTGGCAGGTCACTGTAAATGTGGACTTTAACTTTGATGCAGTGGCTGTTGTAGACAGGCTGATGGCGCAGGTAAGTCATGGTTTAGCTCACATATCTAATAGCACTGAAACTAGTTTTCTTTTGAATTTCGTGAAAATCAAAATGGGTTTCTGTTAGAAGTGCACGAAAGTGAAAGAGGTTGTCGTGATGTTAAGGGGAAGATGTTTTTCGTCAAGAATTTTATCTCCCATTCCTCTTACGAAGCACGGAGACACTTTGTTCGACATGAGTCAATTTTGTAACTTTCCATGGGCCATTATTTTTGCAACGAGGAAACGAGGCTTAAGAAAGATGCTATCGCAAATGTTATAGAGCTATGTAAACGCCTTTATTACGTGTCCCTATTTTTTATCGTTTACATCAGCGTTTATCTATAAAACAACCGTTTATTTCAAGTTAATCGTCGGAAGTGATTTTCTGCATTAACGTTCCTTACCTGTTGATGTAATGACAATCTCTCACTGTGCAAAGCGTTTGGATTAGCGCATATTTGTGGAAGATTAAGAAACTGATCGCGTCGATGTCATTACAAATGCACTCATGGAATGATGCACGTTACGTGTATTGATTACATTTGATAACCAGTTATTTTTTAGGAACAAATAGGTTACATAGCCGTAATTTTTAACTCTTTGACTCCTTTTTCCTTTAGGACTTTCAATGTTTGAAATTGTACCGGGAAAAAAAAAACTATAGAAAAAATTGTTTTTCAATCATGCTCGGATTTTCCTTCCAAATGTTTCGATTCCGTAAAATATTGGTTAAACACCTGAAACTAAATGGCAACAACCTGCAGGGTACGATGAAGCTCAGCCACGTAAATTAAAAGCGCGCGTTAATATTGTGGGACCATGCGGTTTTTCTTGCTGTAAATACAGAAGGGAAATGCTACAGACAGTAGATTTCTCAGCAAATGTCAGCTAATAAATGTAATGTCTTATTGTGTTATTCAGATAATGGTGGGATCGTTCTTCGCTCTTTCCACTGTTCTCTGTCTCAACCTGTACATCGCCCTGTTATCGGAAACGTTCAATCGAGTCTACCAAAACGCAAAAGCCAACGCTTCTTTACTTCAAGCCAATACCATTCTTCAAATCGAGGGGTTCCTATCGAAGAAGCGGGAAAAAAGGGCCAATGATTACATCCAGGAGGAGTGTGGTCCACTGGTGAATATTTTGTTGTTCAGACGGCAAAATAAAGAAAATTATTTTAGTAAATTCAATGATTTCTGACGGGTTTTATTTTATTAGCTTAATATTTCACTTAGAGAAGGTGTCTTCTTCTTTCAGGAAGCCCAACAAGCTCTTGATGAAGCAGGAGTAACGGAAATCGAGCATTGGGACAAGGTTGTTCGCAACGTCGTCTCCAGATTCAATCTCTTCGATGACTTCTTCAAAGAACATTTCAAACAGGGCACCGAGTTGGTGAACGTCACTCCTTCCCAGGCCTCTTACGATAGAGAGTACGAGGAAGAATTGGAAGCATATAAAGTTTATTTGCAGGTGATGACCCGAGACAAGCAACTGTTTGATATTAAATGCCAGTTGTATCAGTTGAGGTGTTGTGCCCTGGAGTACCTCGGTGCACCTCTCCCTTCTGCCCCCAAATACACCCCTCCCCCTGTCCTTCACATGCACCCACCTGTTCGTAAGATCGCCGAAGCTGTTGTCGGGAACCGTCTCCAAGGGAACAACGAAGTGTTCCGTTCTATTATGGACGGGAAGAAATTGGAATCTGATGATGACAGTGTGGATGGAGATGATGCCCTCTCGAAGAGTTGGGAGCAGGTTCACATGCTAACTACCCCCTGAACACCAATCAAAAACGAACCTTTGAAACATAACCAAGGTTTTTGGTTTCGTCTTCATTAAGTAACAATTTCCGATTGGTGGAATGTAAGCCAGATGTCCGTTATCTTTTTAGGCATGTTTTAATGTGTAATCAATTTTTTACGCCCGTTTTTATTTCATAAAAATATATTCCCAAGCTTGACGTGTCATTATTTTCTAGCGGGTAAAGGCAAACTTCGCCGATGCTGGTAAAAATTGTTGATCCATTCATCGTTGTAAACCATGGCGCCCTCTACTTCTCTGGAGCTCGGCGAGATAATGTTATCCCCATAATAAAATTTCCGTTTTTAAGTATATTTTACCTCCCAAATAAAGTACAAGCTATTAGTCGACTCGAAATCGTTGAAAATCTGTTTCCCTCCAGTTTTAAAAAATCACGACACGTTGAGAAGGCCTGTAGTAGAGAACGCCATGTTGTAAACTAGTACAGAGATAATTGGTTCTTTCGGTTAATGAAAAAACAAAAACAATTTCGTTGCTTGACTTTTCTGTTTTCTGTAAATGCTTTTACTTCGTGCCATGTTACATTTTAAGTGTAATTAGTCATGCGTGAAAAATGAGTGTGAAATCTAACTTACAGACAGAACAAAAAGTTCTATACTCTTGATGTGTTGTTTTATGACTGCATTGGATATCGCAAAGAATATATCCCTCATGTGGGCACCGCTTGCTTTTAGCTAGTAATGAAAATAAATTCAGTAATGGACGTCAGGTTGTACAACAACTACTTTCCCGTGAAAGGAATATTTTTAATTGAAAAAGACAAACAGTGGAAGATTACAAGAATTTATTTTACCACCGATAGTTACAACATGCGCTAAGTTGGCCAGCAATATAAAATGGTGCTTCGTGAAAATAATGTCATATAATTTTTAAAATAATAAAAACAATTTATTTATTTACGAATAAATCTCCACCCAAATAAAATGGTGTTAGTGTTTTTACTTGCTTTTAATTTCTTTTTGCCATGGTAGAGTTGGGCCGAATAGGGCGGATTTTTTCTATTCTGGGCCTTTCCATGATTCGCTCGTGCAGCCTTTTCTGCTTCATGCATTTCTCGTTACACGAAAAGGTGATGTTTCTACCGTTGGATTTGATGTTTCGTATCGAAGACTTGATGTTCTGAAAGAATTTTCCCGCCATTTTCGAAATGTTATTTCTGCGACTGAATGATAAGCTGTCGTTGTTTTGAATGAAAAGCATCAACAGAAGTAAAACTTTCGCGTCCATATTGTTCTAAAATAGACCAAATATTGATATATATATATATAGATATATAATATAATATATAATTTTTTTTTTATATATATATATATATATATATATTGACGAAATAACGAAATAAACACTTTGAGATTTCTTTACAAACCAGGATTTTTGTCAATAAAACATGCATGGCGAATACTTAAAACAGCATTTTTCCAATTTAATCTGAAATCCTCATCATTTCAAATATTTCTCAAAAACACAGATAGGTCCATCGAGTTGCACGACAGTAAAACATGTATGACAGTAGAACGAGGAGCTTTATCATTTCGGGTCCCTAATAAAGCAAAACATTTGAAAAATGGTTTCTTATTCAATTGATTTTTAGCAATAAAAAGTTAGCCTATGTTATTTTAAGTAATCGTACTAAGAACGCATACTTTTTTATTCTTTCTTCTCCTCTACATAGATCGTGGTGCGTTCGCGTACAACATCTCCAACTGACGCTTTGTCCGACCTAAACCTAAACTAATAATGACACGTGCTCTTTTTAAATAGTTCCTTTTGAGCTTCTTACAATGGCAGTACAAAAACTTAGTACAAGATAAATGTATGAAATTGCATACCATCTCTGGATTAGCAATTCCATTGCGCCATGGAACAATAACGGAAAATTCGCACCTCAACTAATCACTTCTCTTTCATTAGGTATTCCTTTTGATTTTCGGGATTTTTCTCTCAAAAATAAAAGATTGAAATTCCGCATTCTAAAACAACTTGCCGAGATTAGCACAGATAAGAGAGATTCGGAGTGTTAAAGGCGACCGTTCCATTATCTGCCTTATGTAACGACCACCGTATCTAATATCCGGAACGATGTTGCTCATTCAATAAGCTATAGGCCAAGCGATCCGATTATCAAAAATGTTTATAACCAGCCTTTTGAAACCTTTTTCTGCAACATGGAACAATTTAGAACTGTATTGCGTAAGGTTTATATCTTTTCTTTCGTGTCGCAATCATTTACGCTCAATTTGCTGAGGTAAAACAATTTCTAAGGAATTATTAATAATTATGCCGTCAAATTGATATAAACCATTAACGATCTTCGCTTCCCCTGTTGTTTCAACGGTAAAAAGGGTTCGCCGCGTCTGGTTATTTGCATGTTTTACAAGCGCAGGCGGTATAAAAACCGTGTTGATGTTAATACTCATTTTGATGGATATACCGCTAACTCTAACGCTATTAAATTTTAGAACACTTTTTTTTCTGGTTTGGAGATATTTTGTTCCCAATTTTGTTTGCTAAATAAAGAAAATAGTTATTTGAACAGAAATTTTCACTTTCACAAAAATACAGTAATTCAGTAAAAATATGTCGTTGCTAAGGGAAAGTAGCTATTTCAAAATATAAATGTTTCATTTAACAGATGATAAAAACAAAATTTCAAATGAAAAACCGTCTTTACCGTTTTTTACCGTCTTTATAAAATTTTGTTTGAAATGATATACTTTCAGAAAAAAAATTGGACATTCATAAATCTACAGATACTTGCCATCAAGATTTTCCATTGGCCCAAGTTTCAAGATTCTGACTTATATTTTATTGATTTTTACTGAAATTTTTAACATTGCATCCACCCATGGTATATATTTTGTTGGGTAATTTTCAGCTTATTTCACCCATGATTCTATATTTCCTTATTCTTAGCCGCATTTAAACTAACTGTAATACATCATAAAGCACCAAATAAAAAACCTTTGACACGAATTCACTCTATAACTAATTTATTTAGCACGATGTTGATTTTATGTCATAAAGTATGTTTTTGAGAAAGAGAAGAAGGGACGTGTGAGGAAAAGAAGGGACAAGTGAAGAGAAGAATGGACGAGTGAAGAAAAGAAGGGACGCTACGTAAGAGTTGTTTATGATTGATTGATTGATTGGTAACAAAAGAAATTCTAGTAAAAGGTTTTATCTTTATATATAATATAATTTTTGGAATAACTTCATAGGATATATAATATTTTGACTCGGATGTAATTATCTTCGCCTCGATTATCTTCGGCACATCCTCGATTATCCGGTCGTCGTGCTTTAGTGATTTTCAAAAACAAATCATACATTAATTATTAAATTAATGACAGGACGAGCGAGCGTTGATCATTTAACAAGATTTACCATTGTCGCGTGTTTGAATTCGCGATGGACCTCATTCTAAGAGTCGAAAATCAATATTAATCTATAAAAATCTTCTAAATGTTATTCAACAGACTCTAATTTTAATTTAGGAAACCATAATTGGATTTTGCAACCAAGAATAAAAAACACGGGCCGGCGGGATGGTGGTCCGTGTGTATTTGTCCATAAATCTTTAATTTTTAAAACAAACAACGACCTATCCATCATCAGTAACACAAACTTTGAAATCAGACAATATTTTATTGCTGAAACCGATCGGCCGCCAAATAAACCTAGAACCGTAATCTGGGGTAATTAAAATCAAGATTCTATTTTATCGATAGCAATTTCAAATAATAAAAAAACATTTTAAAAACACAATACTGCGTCAAGGAAGGACCAAACAACAACTTTAAAATACCAGTGGGGGGCATATAATTCGCGATGTAATGCACAAATTGCTTGAACAACATTGACAAAATGTTCCTGTCACTCTATATATACGTAAAATAAAGAATACATACATACATACTCGAAATAAACAATCGAATCAATTACTCGAAATAAACACTCGAATCAGTTACTCGAAATAAACAATCGAATAATTACACAAAATAAACACTCTAATCAGTTACTCGAAATAAACAATCGAATCAATTACTCAAAATAAACACTCGAACAATTACTTGAAATATACACTCGAATCAATTACTCGAAATATACACTCGAATCAATTACTCGAAATATACACTCGAATCAATTACTCAAAATATACACTCAAATCAATTACTCGAATTTCTTGAAAACAATACTTAGATTATTAGAAAATTAATAAACTATTTACATTTTCAAATTATTATTGTGCATATAATACGAGCATACGTATTTACTTGGCATACGACAATAAACCCGCCTCAACCGCTAAATGTTGTAATACATCCTACATCATCAACAAAGCTCTCTTGCGGTTGAGGAATTGTTTTATCTTTCCAACAACGTCCTTCATTGCGTTTTGCACTTCTGGGTTTTCACGCATGTACGTTTCTTCAAACGTTTCACACAAACAACATACGAAAGCCAACGCGAGCATCAAAAAGCAAATCCTGATGCAGTTTACGAACACCATATTTCAAATCGCATTGCTCTATCAATGACTTAATCTGTAGCTGAGCTCAATTGAAATTTAATCGGTCGTTTTGCATTCAAATTTAGCTGACGTTGCATTATCAGTTTCTGAAAGATTTCATTCATTAATAAAACTACATATTTGTAGTTTGATCGACGATACGCGATGGACCGTTACTTAACTCTGCATGGTGGACTACGTTCAAATTTGGTAATGTAAATTCGAAACTAAAATTTTTTTGATTATTATTCTAATTAATATTAATATATATTATTTTTATTTATGTATTATTTATTTTTATTTATTGTTTTTCTCTTTACTATTGATTGCTGTGTTAATTATTTTTGGTTATTTGCAATTACTCATCAAAATCCTTGTTCTTTACAACCTAACGGTATTAGTTTGACTTTGTTTACGGGTGATACTTATTGAATCGATTGACTCATTATTGGTATGTGATGATGTTGTACCTTGTCAAGCACCTATATCGACTTATCGACCAACTTAAGCGGTAAGAGCTTAAAATTGTTTCATCAAAATATTCGCGAATTATTTAGCAACTCATCAATAGGTGGCGTGAATATCTGTAACGTGATTGGCTAATCTCGAGGAAATAATATATATCATATTTCGGAGTGCAAAACTCAATATTTTTTCTTGATTGGCTAAAAAGGAGCGCAAAATTCAATATTTTTTCTGATTGGTTAAAGCAACTATTCCCGGGACTCCTATTGGTTAATAACTGAGTGCAAAATATGACACGTGCAAATGTTTGAATAATGTAATCGTAAAATCATTGAGTTGTGGCGACCTTCATGTTTACGCTCTCAAAGCGTGTTATATAAGATATCATATAGACCTATTGATAAAGTACTACCGAGTTGCAGGATGATATGTACTCCTTACCCAAGCATTTTTGCTGTGCCGCACACCGCTTAAATCTTGTAGCATTCCAGGTCACTCAACCAGCTCTTGAAAATCCAACTTGCAAACGCTTGTATCCGTCGCCGACGGGTAAAGTACAAATGATATGGAATAAGCAGGATTGATCAGTATTGGCATCAGAAAAGATCCAGAATGAGCTAGATGGCCTCTTCGTAAATCCAAGCTCTACGCGGTGGAACCCTTTGTACGATGCAATGAGTAGGGTGCACGAGTTCAATAGAGCCAGCAATCATCAGTCTTATTCTAGTCTATTCCAGATGTCAGACCTGTCACAAAAGATGAAGCTGTATTTCTTGACGAGTTCATCACGGTGATGAAACCTTTCATTCCGATGGTTTAGATATTTTGCAAGGTGATCACACAGCTACTGCTGGTCATCTACTTACATCCTAGAAGAGTAGAGTCATCTTCAAAGCCTCAAATATACTTCTGGTCTTGTCGCTCTGTGCAGACGCTTTGAAAGTGAATTGGAATGTGACGATTTCATTGTGGCTGCTGCTTTACACTCTAGCTTTAAGCTTCACTGGATTAGAGAGGGAAAGGATAAAGATAAACATGACGTACGTATGATGACACCATTAGTGAAGTCAGCATTGCTAGAAATGAGTGAAACGGCTAAGGGACCCACAACAACCACAGCACTAGGCAATTTGAATGTTTTATTTTTGTAAACAAATATTTAGAGTGGATGGCCATTAGAGAGGATTAATGTAAAGATGTATGTTTGAAGAACTTTACATTACTCGTATAAATATAGCGATGATATTCCATGTTATTTTTCATAGTTGATGAACCGCCTGCGAAAAAGTATCTGTTCTGGAGGATGAAGCAGAAGGCCAGTGCTCAGGCAGAGTCAAGTGAACATGTTAGCAAGTACGCCATTTGAGACGAATGGAGTAGATCTAACACAAAATCTATTCCTCCACTGCTACAAGAAGCTTACAGGAAATACAACACTACTCTTCCATCATCTGTGCCAGTGGAGCGACTGTTCTCCCTAGGCAAACGAGTTATGACCCCTACTAAAACACTTTCGCTGATTATAACTTTGAGATGATGGTATATTTGTCAGCCAACGAGGATCATGTTGTAATTATTAACATTTCGAGTGGACTACATGTATGTAGATGCTTTACTCATTTATGTAGATACATTAATCTTTGTTTTTACATTCAGTGCATGTTGGATGCATATAGATTGTAGATTGATTAGCTTTGCATATTTCTTGTTCTAAAATATAGCGTATGGTATACTAATTCAATATCTTTCAGCTTTGATTGTTGTGCACAAAACAGGTCTTACTAATCATGTATAATTGATAATTCCAGTAGCGAAAACGATTGCAAATCTCTATTCTCTACTTTCATGGCTGATCAGCGGAAATAGCGATTCCCTGCAGTCTGCGGCAATAGGGAATAGCGAACTATGTGCTGCTTTTCACACTAGCGATTTGCAACCCTGCATGCTAAGCAACTTGAGGGATTAACAATCTTTCAATTTGTATCAATAAAAAATTGCAGATTACGGTTTAAAAAAATATATATCATTTTTAGTTTCGCTGGTTTTAAATAAAAATTACAAAGAATGATATTTACTTTCCTTGCCAGCTCTTCTATTCCCTTAATATGTTTTACAGTAAAAAATTCAGATCATATCCGATCATGGTCTGTAATACAAAACAGCTCTGATAATATTGCAGTCATTAATAAGTCTGCAGAGCGAAGCACACCTTGTTTACCACCACATACGTTTAATTTTTACATATAAGTGGTTAGAAAATTATGGTAATACGATTAAAACTTGTTACACGCACGTGCAAATTGACACTTCTATTATGGAGACCAGTTAGCTCGCAATTCTGTGTCAGTAATAGTCACAGTTAAGTTGAAATATCCCCACATACATTTCCGCTTAAAGGAAGTATATATATTTTTCAAAGATGACAAGACGTACATAGAAAATGTGTAGCAGGCTATTATTTATTCATTACCTTGATAGCGATACCTTCCTCATATGTTAGAAATAAAGATTTTTATTTTGTATTTGAATTTCAATAACTAATTTTGTATTTCTAAATTTAGTGAAAATAATTGCTTTCTTCCACTCCTGATAAACGCGTTGCATGTGTAATGCAAAGATTTTAAGAGATGGCTTACCCAGGCAAGAGAAAAAGATCGAATTATCATTTAACGCCAACAGATAGCGTGCTCGTTACAATAACTTCCTGTATTCATTATTACTACAAGATGACTTTGTTTTGCGTGATCCATTGACTTTACCCGTATACACGTCTGCTACATAAAATATTTAATCTGTCTCCATCTTTATTTATTGTGGATTATAAATCACAAGAAAACTCATCCAAACTGAATACATATTTTCAATGTTATTTTAAATAACAACTCTGCGAATGTTGGCCCGATTTGGTTTAGGGTTAAAGTTGGCGTTAGAACGCATTTGAACCTACTGAAAAATCTTATACTTTAATTTATACCTGAGGCATGGCCTACTTAAATACTTAAGTAGGCCATGCCTGAGGCTTTAATCAAAGTTAGAATCGTAGGAGATGTTTGCGTGGACACTTAACATTCAACCGTAGTCTACTGTAATGAATATTTAAATCGTTTCTAACATTTCGTTCGTTGATGTGGGCGTGTAAATAAGTTAATATTCTATTCTGATCTAATAAGTTGATATTCGCATGACAAATTTTTCATTGGGTTATACATTATTCTATAAGCTACATACAACAAACAATAATCTAAATAAACCGGCTATTCATATCCGCTTCCAAGAAGCCACTTTAAATATATTCATAAGTGTGATTCTGAAATGATTTGCGATAGATAAAGTCTCCAAAATCACGTCTGAATGGATTGAATTGAGAAATGTTGTCATAATTTCTTGAACTCGAGTATCGATGAAAATCTATATATGGTTGTTCCATTGCATGGGGTGTAAATACGCGATGTGTTTTTATCGGACCGTTGACATTCTGACCTGGATTCTTCTTTTTCCATTTTGTTCGGCGATTTTGAAACCAAATTTTAACCTGTTTCTGGTAAGCCAAGACTGAGCGCCAAGTTCATTCGCTCACATACAGAGAGGTAACGTGTGGCTAAAAATTTATTCTCCAACTCGATTAGCTGTTCATAAGTAAACGCCGTACGGCTTCGTGTTTGCTTAGGTAACAATGTGCCACTTTTCTTTTTCCTTCCGCTTGTGCTCAATTGTTGAGCTAGAAACAAAATAAAACTAATTATCATTGGTGTAGGGTTCGTACATTAATAGAATGTTTTTCTTGTTATATATAAGATTGACACCAATGAGAATATTTCCAAGAAAATCCAAACGATTTACTTTATTCTTATCTCACAACTTAGGAAAGAATTGAAAGCTAGAATAGGAGAGTTTACCTTTTGTACCTCCAATGCCAATTCGAGTTTTTTCCGCACATTTGGTATTTTTAGTACTCTCCAAACACCTCCACGAAAAACATTCAAGTTGTTCTTTAAACGGTGCGTTTCTACTTTTCTCCTTTGGTGACTTATTACATGGTTTTTCGGAACTAAGTAAAACATCGATGGTAAAACTCATGGTTCTCTTGCAGCGTAATATAGACTAAGTTTTCTTTTAAAAAGCTGTTACGTCGAATGTTCTTGATAAAATGTTCGACAGATATATCATTAACGTCTGGCTCCATAAAACCGAGCAAAGTTGTGAACTGCTGGGTTTAATAGATGGTTGGCAATAGGTTTCGTATCAATTATTAAGTCCATTTATAGGAAAAGTTTCAAAATTGCTATTTATATCTAATAAATGAAAACATAGACTTCCCGCGCAAACGGGTGGGCGAATTCTACGTTGTAAAAGAAATGTTCATTTCATGTTCATTTCTTGCTATTTATAGCAAGAAACTTCGAAAGATATTAATTTTGTCTGTTTGTATTGTGTTTGTAATTTGAAACTAATATTAATATATAGATATTTAATACTATGTTTTAAGTTGTGTTTGAATTTGTTGCGAACAGTCGATGGATGTAGCAATTATGTGACCATTAATATGTGTAAGTGATGACCGTGACGCTGATTAACCGTTTAAGCGCCTAGAATATTGCCAACCAATGGGCATATTGATCTATTCTATATCAAATATCTTTCGTGCAGAGCAGCTTAACATTCCTTATGAATATTTCCAATATTATTGCTGTAAAAAGATGTACAGAAATCCTCTAATTAACGATGACTTGTTTTGTTATACTGATTCTTCATTTCATTGTGTTGAAAATCGAGTTGGCTTTTATCCGCCGCGGAATAAATCTTTGCTTCCAATATTCGTGACCACAAACATTAACAATGTTTTGGATATTATCTAGTATTGACCTGTAGTGGTCGTAAAACATTAGGTGGGCAGAGATTGGATGATTCATGAATGAGTATTGAAAATTTTTTTAACTAGACGTTTAGTGCAAAAACTGTGAGAGAATGCTAATTGGATATAAACTCAAACAAATGAAAACTAACTACACATATCATGCAGCTGGCATCAGTTTAGTAGCAACTAATTTCATTTTTTACATGATAATTGTGGAACAAAACTTTTTCACCAGGAATTGTAATAACTAAGAACATTTAAAACTAAGAAGATCATGGAAATCGTTTTCCATACATAACAAGGAAAGTAAAGATGAAAAAAAAACAGTTTAAATATTTCATGTAGTAGACTTATATACTGGTAAATGTATCACGCGAAAAGACTTATCTTGTAATTATTATGAACACAGTTATTGTAATGAGCACGCAATCTGGAGACGTAAAATAAAACTTAGATATTTTTGTTCATCGAACGTTCAACAACGTTATCTCTTTAAATGACTCCATTTAGGGGGCAGTACACTATTTCAGCCAAAAGAAAATTTAAATTATAGTATTGTTTTCATTTTTTTTTTTTTAGTATTGTTTTGATATCGTAGAATTGAAATTTAGAAGTTGTGGAAATAGGTGTAAAAGTTATTTGCCGCAACGTGATGCATCCTTCATGTTTGAAATTTTACTTACTTTAACAACGTTAATTTGCCTCCGTTCATATGATGTTTTATTACAAGGCGGGATTCATCTTTGACTTTTGTGGTCCTAATTTTTTATTATTATTATTAAAGGTTTATTCTGGGCTTATCCATTTACAATAATGGCTCTTCATCCCGTATATATGCATAAAATTAATAAAATAAATGTTAAAATTTTTCAAAAGTTAGTCATTATTTACACTGTTTAAAATAAATTTTTTAGTCAATTTGCAAAATTCATTATAGTTAGTGGAGTTTCTTATATACATTGGTAAGTTATTAAAATGTGTGTATGCATCGTGTTGTAAAGTTCCTTGAATGTCTATCTTCATTCTTCTTTGATGACTACTTCTTAATGAACGTCTTGGCACATACAGTTCAACTGGTGCAATTGCTGGCCAATCTTCTCGGTTGATTGCCTTGTGTGTCAGCTTGAGAAGGTTAAAACGCCGTCGATCACGAATGGGGAGCCAGTTGAGCTTTGCGATATCGGACGATGAGGCAAAGCGGCGCAGAACAAAACTACATGCGCATTTCTGTAAACGCTGCAGACGGTTCAACTGACAAACATTTAATGTGTTGTAAACAACATCATTATAGTCAATTCTTGAGAGAATTAGGCTTTTGGCCAACTGTTTCCTTGTCGCAAATGGTGAAAAGTTTTTAAGTTTGCGCAAAACGACAAGCTTGGCATAGCACGAAGAAATTGTCTCGGTAAGGTGTTTTTCCCACGTGAGATGCTCATCAAAATTCACGCCCAGTATCTTGGTGTCGCGCACACGTACGATTGGTACGTCATCTAGGAATATTCCTGTTGGTCGATCATCCAGAGAGTGACGTCTTGCAAGGTGTTTCGATGAGAACATCATGTATTTTGTCTTTAGCGCATTCAGTGACAAGCAGTTTGTACTCGACCACCGTGCAACGTGTTCGATGGAGTTTCTCATTAACTGTTCTGTTTCTTGTAGGTTTTCGAACTTGCACGATGCGTAGAGATTAGTGTCGTCCGCGTACTGTAACGATTTTACAGGCAATTGATCTTGCAAGTCATTAACATAAAGGTTAAAAAGGACTGGACCTAGTATTGTCCCCTGCGGCACTCCAAATGACAACGATATAGATGCAGAATTGCGGTCTTCGATTTGAATATATTGTTTGCGCTCACGGAGGTATCTAAGGGTCCAAAGTTGAAATGACGGCGAGAACCCAGCTGTTTGCATCTTTTGGATGAGAATGTCGTGTGCAATCGTATCGAAGGCTTTCGAAAAATCGATCATTAAAGCGAGTGTAATCTCGCTAGCCTTCGAGGCTTTAATAATATCGTCTCGCATTTTTAACAGCATGATGTTGGTCCCGTAACCCTTTCGGAAGCCGGTCAAGGTGTCCTTGTATACATGGTTTTGGTCGATAAATTCGATTAGCTGGGATAAAACTGCTCGTTCAAAAATCTTTGAGAAGCAGCATTGTATCGAAATCGGACAATAATCGGATAGGGATTTCGGTTCTTTCACCTTTGGTATTGGGACAACGCGCGACAACTTCCATTCAGAAGAGTATCGATTGTCCTTAATGTAGTTGTTGATGATGAAAGTAAGCGGTGAGACAAGGAATTCGCTAATAAGTTTTATATACCGCGGCGCTATTTTATCGCTGCCTGTGGAGTCGTCTTTCCGGATTGTTTTAATAAGCGCTTTGACCTCTTTGTAGGTTACAGGTCTAAGCTTAAACCCGTTGTCATCGCTGAAAAATTTTATTGTTTGTTCGATTATCGGCGTCGCCACTGGGGTTGCGTCTGTCGTTCGCTTTGCAGTTTCTGCGAAGAATTTGTTGAGTTCGTCAGCATCTTGGGTAACTTTTTTTAGAGGAGGATTCAAAATTTTGTGTATCAAATCGCACCTCTCCTTCGGCTGCTTACTAGAGAGAATTTTCTTGAAAAATGATCGTTTGGTCGTTCGAATCACTTTTTTTAATTTTGCTCTTGTTTTTCGAAATTTTTCCCATAAGGATTCATCGTTATTGAGATGGCATAAATAGCAAAAGTTGTTCCTCGATTTTTGCAGTTCTACTATGACAGGGTCTTTCATCCAGGGCGCAGGCGTTCTTGTCAGTTTTACGCGTTTAAGAGGCGCATGTCTATCAATGCAAGCACGCAACAATGTGGTAAGCATGTAAAGCTGGTTGTCAGGATCGTCAAAAAAAGTTTCCATTTTGTTTGAACGCAAATGATAAGGTCTTCTAGTTTGTCAAGCCAGACAAGAGCATCGGTAGATGGTGGTCGATATATGACACCAACAAGAATATCGCTATTTTTGTTTCGGCCGGCAATCTCAACCCAGATATTTTCGAATCCAGCAACGATCGATTCGTACTCCTTCCGACGTTTATATTTCACGTGACTGGCGATGTAACATCCCACTCCATCCCCTCGCCCATGGGCACGGTTCTGGTAGATGAGGTCATAGTCTGGGATGGATATATAATCGATGAGGTGTTGATTATCGGTCAGCCAAGTCTCCGACATGGTCCGACAAGGTCAAATTTGTACTTATCAAAAGTGAGTTGAAATTCATCGAATGTTGACGCTAGCGACTGGGTATTGAGGTGCATCATGCTCAGGCGATGTCGTGAGGTCTTTAGGTTTTGTAGATGCGTGTCGGCTTGATTTAGAGAGGCATTGGTGTCATTTAGCTTGTGTTGTGAGTCGAAGTTCAAGTCACAATGCGGGAAAGGAAGAACAGTGAACAGACAGTTCTTGCAGGTATATTGTATCTCCTGACGAGGTCGAACAACGTGAGAAATATTAACGCAGGATGCATGCGAAACTTCGAAGCATTTCTCACACACGAGACGCTTTTGATTACATCGTGTTGTTTTCTCGCATTCAGGACATTTTGGCCGCCGCAAAGGTCCTGGATTTGTCTCTATATCGCCGCACTCTATAATGACGTTAAGTGTCGCGCATGTGTTGTTGTAGTAGAGTGCTTTTTTTGATGCTCGTTTTACGAAATAGACGCGTCTGGTGATAGGTTTAAAGTCCGTAATCGTGTCAACGTTCTTGTTTGGGTAATCACGGCAGCAAGATGCAAGACTAATTAGCAGAATAAATAAAAGTCTCTCCATGGCAACGTTAATGATCTTATACTCAGCGACTACGGATGTTTGAGTATTTTTGAAATGGTAGAAACCAGGTTTTTATAATTTTTTAAAACGGATATGATGTTAATGATTAAATGCTGGGGCGGTTCAAACAAACAGAAATGAGAATTTAATTGGCGTAGATGAATTTAACTAATTGGAGCAGATAATTGACGAACGTTTTGTAAGAGGAAAAATGAACGGTTTGTGAAATGAAATGAAATTCTCAACTAAATAATCCAGTACAGTAGGCAATAAACAGAAAAGGGGGTTCCACAATCAAGCCCTATTTCTTCAGAATATGGGGCAGTCCACTGGGGTTAATACCCAATCTTCCGAAAATCCCCAACAAACCAAGAAAAAGTCAAGATGATAAAGCTGAAAACCCGTCGAGAAGAGAGAATATGTTTTTATAAGTCAGTTTATGTATTGAAGTATGATATGCAACTATGAGCGTTCCAATGTAGTTACAAATAAATTGACTTACTGTTACAACCGTACGGAAAAACTTGGAGAAAACAACAACACGTCTGCACTGTTCAGAAACCAGGCTCCAAAAAATCCAATTTTATCCAGGTTATTTTCCTGTCTGGAGTTTCGCGGGAGAATTACCATTCTGTAATGGGGTGTTGCGGAGTATCAAGAGTCCTTTAAGTACGTCTTGTCAGGGATGATTCCATCTCTTAAATATCTACAATGTTGGGGCGGCTTAAGCTCACTGAGAAAGAAAGTCGATTTGGAGAAATTTTTCGATATGGTTCCAAGACGGTGGGTCATACGTGTTGTTTAAAGCACTTGAATGGATTGCGAGGCTTGCCCAGGCTATGTAATGTGGCAGAAGGAATAGAGTAAGGGCAAACATCTCTTTCAGAGAGAATTTTGAGGTGAAGGTTTTCATACATCAGGGGTCGATTTTGAGCCCGATTCTATTTATAATCGTGTTGGAGGTACTGTCGATGGAATTTTGTGTAGGATGCCATAGGAGCTTTTATATGCTGATGGCCTGGTCATAATTGCTGAATCGTTGAATGAGCTGCTAGAGAAGCTAAATTATTGGAAGAAAGGCTAGAGGATAAAAGTATTTGTCGGACATATTTTGATTTCTGAGTTACAGTTGAGTTCTTGAGCGAAACTCATTGCGTAATGCAAGTCTAGCTCAAATGGTGGGTTGTCTGGTGAAGCGATTTTGTAGGCGCAAATGGGTACCCTTAGTACGCCAGAACCTAAATTTTGGGATAAGAAGAGCCACTGTTATATGTGGAGAGTCCCGTAAAAACTCCATTATTATTATTATTATTAGGTGCGAAAGATGCTTTGAAGAAGCTTGCCCAGTTGATGTGAGACCATGTACTGAGGCTTTATTGGGATGTTATAGATAGTTTCGTTTAATTGGGGGATGATGTATGTCCTGGTGGTGGATGTGAACTGGCAAAAATCATAAGAACCCGTTCAGCTAGCACAAATTTAAAGACCTGTTACTATCGTCTAGGAGCAAAACAATCTCGTTACACACACGTGGTAGGCTTTATAATATATGTGTATGTGGCACCATGATATAGGATTCGGAATGTTTGACGCTTCGCCGTGAAGACCACCAACGACGGATGCAAAAAGGGAGAGCAAGGATTTTATGGATGTGTCATATATAGAAAAGAACCAGAATCACCACAACTGAACTTCTGAGATTGCTGTACCTGAGAGTCTTCTTCCAATCACCGATTAAAAAGTGAAATTCTCCATAAGGGCAGAAAAACTGCAGACGACCAAGACTTGCAAAGAAACAATAAAAAGCCGACATGACAGTCTATATGAATGAAGAATGTTGTTATGTTGAATATGATGTTAAAGAAAGTGTGAAGTGAAGATTATGACGAGCTGGTATTTCTGGCTACGTGTATTATTATTATTATTATGTATAAGCTTACAAAAGTATAGACATAATATATTGCCTGTCAGCCTGTCATAAACTAGGGTTATACGTTATATATTAGAACGAGTATCAAAAAACAACAACAAAAAAACAACAAATAAATAGATAGCCACTAATCGTAAACAAACATATCACATCTCCAATGAGCGTCTAACAAATTTTTAAAAGAATTTAGTGAACCGGCGTTTACAATGTTGCCAGGAAGACGATTCCACGCATCGACAACTCTAACGCTGAAAAAATGACGTCTCACTTCAAGTCGAGCATACTCTTTACTCAGTTTAAACGAATGACCACGGGTGATTGACTGATGACATAGCTTTAACGGGTTTTGTTTGCATTTGTAGACGGAATGTAACCATTTATACACTTCAATCATGTCTCCCCGTCTAAATCGGTAACGCATACTTGGAAGATTTACTTCCCGTAGACGTGATTCGTAAGGTAAGTCTTTTAAACCTGGAACAAGTTTCGTAGCCCTTCTGAGAACATTTTCGATGCCACGTTTATCTTTTAACAACCTCGGATGGTATACTGCGCTACAGTATTCGAGGTGTGGACGTACAAGTGCAGAGAAGAGAGTTCTGAAAGAATACTTATCAAGATAGATGAAGTTGCGTCTAATCATACCAAGTAATCTATTTGCTTTGTTGATTTGGGTGGAGGTATGATGGGAGAATTTCAAGTTATGATCAATGTAGACTCCTAGGTCTTTCTCGCAAGTCGTAATTTTCAAGGGGACAGATTTAGCTAATTCGTTGTCATACATGGTATAGTTAAAGGGAAACTTATTGTTACCGAGATGCATAACTGCGCACTTATCAGTGTTGAATCGCATTTGCCACGTATTGGCCCAGGTAACGAGAGAATCAATATCCTTCTGCAGATCAACAGACGAAGATACACTGTTCAAAATTTTAAACAATTTTGTGTCATCTGCAAACATCGATATAGTAGCTAGTATCACATTTGGCATATCGTTCCCGTAGATGAGAAATAAAATTGGACCGATTACTGAACCCTGAGGAACACCACTAGTAACTTGATTCCATGTGGAAAACTCGCCATTGACTACCACGCGCTGTCTGCGGTATTTTAGGAAATTCTCTATCCAGTTAAACGTTTTGCCATTGATACCGTATGCATGCAATTTTACGAGAAGACGCTGATGTGGAACGGTATCAAATGCTTTCGCAAAATCCAAATATATGCTGTCAATGTTTAACCCTGCATCTAATGCTGCGGTCCAACTGTCAATCACGTTAATTAGGTTTGTAACACAAGAATGGCCTGGAACAAAACCGTGTTGATAAGAGCTAAGAAGATTGTATTTTTGAAGGTGAGAAAGAATGTGATGTTTGATAATCTTTTCGAATATTTTCACTACAACACAAGTAAGGCTAATAGGACGGTAATTTTTTGCGGATGTACGATCACCTTTTTTGAACAACGGCGTTATGTTAGCGTCTTTCCACATCTGGGGAAGAACGCCAACTTCGAATACTTTGTAAAATATCATTGATATTGGAACAACGATAGTTTCATTTGTTTCTTTCAAAAAGCGAGGATGTAATTTGTCAGGACCTTCAGACTTTGATACATCAAGTTTGTTAATGTAATTTTTTATTGTCTCTATTGAAAAGTCTACATCGTTCTTCAGATTGGGAGCATCGAAATTGCTGTTGAATTCAGGTATCTCATAGATATTTTCACGGGTGAAAACACTGCTAAAAAAGGTATTAAAAGTTTGCGCTTTTGAAAAGTTTGTTTCTGACGGTTGATTGGCGTCCAGACGAATACTGGGAAATTTTTCTTTAGTTTTTGTTTTATCTCGTACGTAAGCATAAAAGGCTTTTGGGTTGTTTTTTACGTTGTTCGCTAACTTCTTCTCGAAAGACTTTACTGCATTCCTGCATGCGGTTTTGGCTTGGTTGCGTGCTCTGGTATACTGTGAATATGTATCATCATTGCGCATTGAAAGGTAATTTTTGTATTTCTCTTGTTTCGTTTTTATTTTTTCAAGAACATTACCGTTTACCCAAATAGATTTTTTCTTCTTGATTTTGGATTGAATTTTTGGGACGCGTTCATGAATTATAGATGTTATAAATTTGTGAAAGTAATCCCAAGCTTCGATTGAGTTCATGTTGTCTAAAATATGCCAGTTTTGACTACGAATTTCTTCATTTATTTTGGCGAAGTCGGCGCGTGAGTAGATTAAATGTGATACATTAGTCGAGCTCGTTGTACTGGTGGTGTGTATATCGAAAAGCAGTTGTTGATGATGACTAAGACCAATGGGTGCTAGGTGATTAATGTTGGTAATCATATAATTTTCGGATGTGAAAACGAGATCAATTAGAGTTGACATTTGTCCAGGACGATGATGAGTCGGTTTGAAAACATGCTGGATCAAAAAAGTGTCATGTAAACTATCTACAAACATTGATGCTTTTTTGGATCTAGCGATTGGATTGAGCTGGTTTGACCAATCTATATCGGGAAAGTTGAAGTCTCCGGTAATAACTATGTCAGTATAAGAGTTACATTTCTCTTTTAGTTCGTTAAAGAGAAGGATATTGTTTTCGTCGCTACTGTTAGGAGATCGATAGATACAGCTTAGCAAGAGTTTCGCACTGTTACACTTCACCTCGCACCAAACAGATTCTGTAAATAAGGATCCAGCATTTAATTGTGTCGATTCAAAAGATTCATGAATGTAGATTAAAACACCTCGATGGCAAGTTTTACAGTCGAAGTTAGAAAAACAAGTGTAACCTTTTAGCTCGAATTCGGATTTTGTGACATCGAATCGTTTGTTTTTCGGTAATACTTCCGAGAGACAAATCACATCGGGTTTATAAGTAGTTACTATATGCAACAGTTCAGGACGTTTATTTAACAAAGAGTCAACATTCGAGTAAATGCATTTTAGTTTAGATTTAAGGGAACGTTTTATGTTTGCGGTGCTTGTACTTCTTCTGAAGGGGACCCATCGAATTTTTGATGCGGCTTTGATTTTCGTTTTTCTCTGATAATTTTGAGACTCAGCGACGGGCCAGTGATACGAAAAAACCATTCGTTGGATTTATCGTTTGCGATTAACTTTTTTTGTTCGTTCTTCGCTTCTCTAAAATGATCGCGTTCAGCTTTGCTTTTGTCGTTATTGATGTAGATACCTGGCGAATTTTCCTTTAACTTACTGGCGTTTCTAAGAATAGATCTTTTAGTTTCGATACTATTTAATTGCACAAGAATAGGCCTTGGTTTTGAATTCGAATCTCTGGGAGGGCCTAATCGTTTCGCAGAAGTAACAACGGATGACTGAATCTGTAGCTCGCATCCATTTTTGACTAGTTGAATAAAGTCATTCTGTACGTTGCTACCTTCGGCTTCAGGATAGTTGAAAACAATAAGGTTGGATTCTATATTTTTGCGGTGCTGAAACTCGTCAATGACTTCGCGAACTATCTCTTTAGTAGATTCGTTATTGGAATCACTCGCAATCAACGTTTTATTACCCAACATACATTTAGTCACATCAGCATAACTATTAGTGATTGCTGATTGGCCATTTTTGATCTCATCTTTGACACTAGTCACGTTTTTATCAATATTTTCAAGCATGTTTAAGATGGTATTTATAGGAGCATCAGTTATCTGGTTTACACGAACACATTTAAGTTTGCAAACATCGCAAACCCAGAACAAATTAAAGGTTGTTATTGCAGTGCATGCGTCATAGGAGACATTTTGACAATGAATGTGGTGCCAAACTGAGCAAATGTCACATTCAATGCAATCAGAATTGTCATCAAGTAATTGTCCACATTTTTTGTCTTTGTTTCCAGGACAAATCTCTGCGGAAACATTTATATGAGTGTGTGACATTAATGAAAAATTATGTAAGGTTATTAAGGTTTAATGAAAAATTTGTGGGTACAAAGTGTTGAGAAATGGCCTATGGCAGATATACTTCTTCTACAAAGTACCACCTCGACCGCTTGCAGCGACCCTCGTGGGTATGTAGGTTTTTAAAGCTGCTGTAGGGTGCAGTTCTCAATTTATGACTCACAGAATATTGAAATAATAATAATTAGATAATTTTAAAACTGAAAACAGATGTTGAAGAAATGTTTTGATTTTATGATACAAGTATTTTATGAAAGAGTTGATGAGTTGAACTTTTAATTAGATGCAATTATAGTGGAAAAAGGTAGGTAGAAAATAATGAGTTACAGGAAGTTGAACTTTGATGGAAGTTGATGTAATTGTAGTGGGAAAAAATGGTTGGGAGAAAGTAAAGGATGATCAACCAAAACACACAATTTCTGGTACTTTCTTCACTAATTTTTCACTAGGAACAATGAAATTTATATGCCAACAACCAGTAAGCCAACAGTGCAAAAAACCAAAGAAATAAGCACAAAAATAAACCCAGATCAGCATAAAAACAACAAAATGCTAATATAGTTTTGCAGCTTTTCAAACACACCCTTCTACCAAAAGCATAGAGCAATTGGAATCAATCAGCGCTATCAGTGTATGATTTTGAGATGAGAGCTTGGACCCGAAGGACCACCCCCCAACTTCAACAACAACAACAATGAATATGGAGATCATTACTAACGAGAGATGAGTTCCAGAGTCAGTTTCTGTCAAAAAAAGGAATCAAAATCATCCATCAAAACATCAGAGAATTAGTTCATAACTTTGATATGTTACAAGAGTTTCTCGTGTCTCATGAAAATATCGATATTGCCACCTTATCGGAGACTCATTTGAACGAGGATAGCTTTGTTTCTCGCTGTGAGCTGGACGGTTATAAACTGATATATCGAAATCGAAGAGATGGAAAAGGAGGGGGTGTTGCGATGTACTTAAAGAATAATATCTCTTTTAAGCAAAGACACGATCTAGAAAATCCTCTCTTGGAAAGTATATGGATAGTAATTACACAAAAACATTCAAAACCGTTATTGATCGGCTGTTTTTATCGTCCTCCAAAGACCTCAAATTATCTCCCGAAAAATCACAACGAACTATTGCAAGAACAATTAAATGCCACACAAAAGAAAAAAAGGAGATAATTATACTTGGTGATTTTAATGTCAATTACAATAAAACAGCTGAAAGCGTCATCTTTAAATCAATTATCGAGTTAACTGGCTTTAAACAAATCATAAAACAATCAACGAGAATCAGCGCTACGTCATCACCGTTGATTGACCTGATATTAACAAATCGACCATCAAACTTATCAAAATCAAATGTTATTACGTCATCGTTATCCGACCATGATATGATTGCGTGCATTAGAAAAGTAAATACTCAAAGGTACGAACTTAAAACAATTAAGTGTCGAAATTACGCTAAATATGATGCAGTCAGTATGAAAAATCAACTCTTAAACACTGATTGGCATCAAATATATCAATGAACAAATGTATCTGATGCACTCGAACTTTTCTGCGATACATTGAAAAATGTCTTTGATTGACATGCTCCTGTCATTGAAAAAAGGGTCAAAGGAAAAATGTGTCCTTGGCTGACAAAAGAACTTCGAAATATGATGTCTCATCGAGACAAGCTATTACGAAAAGCCCGTAAACACAAAAATGCAGCTGACTGGGACGCCTATAGAAGGCTTCGGAACAATTGCACCAATGAAATTCGTCGTGATAAAGCCAGTTTTCACCAAAACCTTTTAAATGAAAGCTCCGAGAAGCCTCGTAAGTTCTGGTCCGCCATCAAACAAATATATCCTACAAAAACCCTTTCATCAGTAAATTCGAATACCATCAATGCCGAACAGCGTAAAGTCAAAGTTCACCAGTTTAGCCAATATTTTAAAACTGCAATCACATCGCTGAAACGAGCAAAAATTCCTCTAGTAAACTTTGTATGGCGATACAACAAAAGACCTGGTATTCGAACCGCGCAAACATTTACTATGACCATCATCTCAAGATCATTTGTTGAGAAAGAACTTTGCTCGTTAAATCGTAACAAGGCTGCAGGACTGGACGAACTCCCACCATGCCTGTTGAAAGACTGTGCAAAAAATATCTCAAAACCTTTATGCTACATCCTTAACTTGTCCATTAAAACGAGCATGGTACCAAATATGTGGAAATCCGCCAAAGTCACTCCAATTTTCAAATCAGGGAATGCAGATTTACCAATGAACTATCGTCCTATCTCGGTGTTACCCGTTCTCTCCAAAATTCTGGAAAAACCCATACACTCTCAATTACTATCATACCTTGAGAGAAATAAATTGTTGACCGAATACCAATATGGCTTCCGTAAACAACGCTCAACAAAAATGGCAGCAACCTTATTATGCGACCAGATCCGAAGGGAAATGAACGATGGTAAAATGATAGGTGCCATTTATCTCGATCTGTCTAAGGCTTTTGACACCATCGGCCATGGGCTTTTGATCAGTAAGCTGAGAACATATGGTGTGTCAGGTCGTGAGCTGGAGTGGTTCCGTGACTATCTCTTTGGCAGGTCTCAAGTTGTAGAGATTGAGAAAACATTGTCAAATTCTGAACCTATTTTTTGCGGTGTACCACAAGGTTCTATCTTAGGACCCCTTCTTTTCATTGTCTTCTTTAATGACCTTATAGACAATGTTAACGTCAATATTATTAAGTATGCAGATGATACCGTCCTGTTTTATGGTGAAAATGACGTCAAGAGAATTGAATCCGTCTTGAACACCGAAATAGAAAAGATCGGAATGTACTGCAGTGACAACGAGCTCCTGTTAAGCCTCAAAAAGGGTAAAACAGAAGCCATGCTATTTGGTACTCAAAAGCGATTAGCCCTTCATGGAAAAGATCTTAATGTACGTTACAATGGGTCAACCATCACCTTTGTTAAAGAGTATGAGTACCTTGGTAACAAACTTGATTCCAATCTGCTGATGAATTCCAATTTCGAGAAAGCCTATAAACGTGCAAGTGGTCGCCTGAGGCTTCTTCAAGGAGTTCGGAAGTATCTGAACAACGATGCTGCTACTAAAATATTTCATATGGTGATACTTCCATTCTTGACGTATTCGGGTCCAGTAAATTCAACCTACACAACTATACAGAAAGAGCGACTGGCATCTTTAAGCCGAAGAGCTAAAAACATTACAAAAAACGACAACCTAAAGGACGTCCAGCAAGAAATCCAAAAGCAGAACTGTATATTAGTTAAAAAATTCCTGCTTAAAAAATCAAGCAGTGCAACGTTTGACAACTATTTCTCAATTATCAAACACAAACAAGGCACTAGAAATAATGAACTATTAATAAAACTGAAAGCAATCAAACTCGAAGTTGCAAAAAAGAGCTTTTATTTTAATGGGGCTATATATATTATATAATAGTCTCCCTCGAGAGATCAGATCAAACCAAAGCCTATCTGAGTTTCGGTCTCTTCTTAGCCAACACGTTTTTTGAATCCTTTGAAAATAATAAATAACTATTTTTTTTTACTGATTTTTATTGATTTTTACTCACCTTTTTAAAATTTAATATTATTAATTTTCTTTCTTCTGACACAGGACAAACTAGGATAGCAGTTTTTACCAATGTATTTTTGTATATAGTGTAAATTACTGAAGTTTTTATCCTGTATAAAGATTGAGAAATAAATAAATAAATTCCTGGAACAATCTTCCGTAAAATGTTCATTAGCGTTCCATATGTGAATGTTTTCAAAAATACATGAATGGGAAGACCGCAGATAAAACACGGATAAAAGTTACGTCGTTAAGTAGTTATTCCCCTGACATTTCAAGAGTTTTTGCAAGTCCCTTGAATATTACTCACCGATAAGACATGAGGAGTTTTTAAATTTGACTGAAACACTTTCAATCGATCCTTTGACAAGATGTGAGTGAAAATATTATCTTTTCTGGCGCACAAAATTTCGTATATTCGCTTATCTGACTTAGAAAACTTTCATTGCCATGGCAACGTCGTGGGTATTTCGGCAAATAATTTTATATTTTTGAATAATCTAGTAATACACTTAAGATGTGCGGTGTAAACATAAGCATGAATGAATTAAAACAACAAAATCACTGACTGACTGAGGTAAAAATGAACAAACGTACAACTACATCATGAGGGTCTCGATTGTCTTAGATTGAGACAACTGTCACCTAATTTTGATTTTTTGTTTGTCTGTAACTTTGACTTACACAGTTTCACATAGTCGGTTAAGGTCTTGTGATCACAAAACCGCCTTCAATACTCTCTTTATTTTACATACAAGTTCAAAACTCATGTTTGACTTATATAAAGTAAAGTAGGCGAATCAACCCTAATGTTGGTAGCGGGCGTAAAAGAGGGTGTCTATCCCCTTTTCGTTAGCGCAAGACCTTGAGTGCAACTGTTGAGGTGAGCGCCACTCCTAGCACCAACACCCGTACTTTACCGCATCGAAATGCTACTCATTCGCTGAGTCGGCCAGGCCGGGAGGATTTGAACTCGCAATTGCAAGCGCTCTACCAACTAAGCTATCCTTGACTTATATAAAATTATATTAAATCTAAAGTTTAATCCAATCGGGGTTCATTCTTTCAAATCTAAGGAGGGCTGTTGCATGAGATTTGCGACTAACCATCCGGAATAGTACGCAACTTTGTTTTTCTTAATCAACATCCTCTCTAATTTATCGGTATTCTTCTCTAGTGGTCCATCCAACCTTTGTTTTTCACATCTCTCCACTGATTAATTGCGAGGTGAGCTGGTTCACCATCCCTTCTCGCGTTCATTGTGGTTAGTCGCGTATATTCACAGTTTTGCAAATTGACATAACCTTTCCCTCCCGTAACATGCATCGCTCGACACACAGGTTTCCCATCGTTTCTTAAAGATATATTTTCTACGATTCCTTTACTCGTCTATGATGCGAAATAAGAGCAAAATCTTTCAAGAGTTCTCTTACATTCAAACCACATCTAGATCAATTCACATTTTTTAATATAGAAAAAAAATGCTCTTGTTCAAAAGTGAATTTTAATAGAATGACGATATTTCGTCCTATTTATCTAAAACGTCTTGTTTTTACATGGCACTTTGGTGTCAAACAACAGAAAAATTAAGCAAAAAATGACGATCCAAGTGAATTGCCGTCTTACATAAGCAATTGAACCAGGAAATCGAACATATTTTCTTCTTAACTCGTGGAAATTGTGAAAATCGTAGAGTGACAAAAATAATTTTCTAACAAAACCATTAGTTTTAAATTGAAATGAGACAAGACTTACCAAATTGCAAATAAAAAAAATTACGCGGGCATTCATTTTCGCGCTTGAAAGTACTGTAAAATATTTTTGAGGTACAGTGGAATCTCCCTAAAGCGGACACGGTATAAAGCGGACACCTCTATAAGGCAGACAGTGACGCTGGAAACGGATGGTTCTTAGGTTAAACGCTTATAACGGACATCTCCATAAAGCGGACACTCCATAAAGCCATAGTCACAAGAAAACCCTATAGTCAGGACGCGAACAATAGCGCTATTCATTTCAAAAAATTATCTCGGTACACTGGTTACCACCAGACTACTTGGAGGGCACAGTATTTTCAAAATGACGGCTTCCTCAAGCAAAACGCATTGTGAAACCGGAAATCTTTATGATTTAGAAGATGTCCTGTCACTTCCCGACCAAGTTTGGTAACGAAGAAGAAACTGGAAACGAAGTCAATTCTTTAGAAACTGAGGTAAGTTTTTGCTGTAATTGTTGGATATGTCTACTTTCAAAATAAGATATCAAAACAAAGAAAGGAAAATCAGGCAAATCCCTTTATGGAGAGACGTCTGCAAAAAATAATTTGGTAGATATCTTTAATACACAGAAAAAATACACGACCCACAATCTTCACTTTATAGCCTGTACCAGATCTGCGCAATAAACTTTATTGTTCTAAAACAATTGTCGTATTTCCTCTTTTATACATCGCCTACCAATAAACACCACTCCTTCGATGTTAATGGAGCGAATGAGTCAGCGACAATATCGATTAGTCCTAATAGAAAAGAAGATAGCCTGAAACAAGCGAAAGAGTCAGTACCAGTCCTCAATATATAGGAGATTCTTTCCGAGAAAGTTCGGACGCGTGCGGATAGGGGGGGTCAAATTTTCAGCACTTTTTTGTGGACGTCATAAATGTATGGCCTCTAGGGTGTATATTATCGGGTCCAGGCGATTTACTGGAGTTTAACTTCAAGAGGTGATTTAAAATAATTCTAGGAGAAAAATCGATCGTGCCGTTATTAGTAAGAGAACTACTAACAATGTCGTCATATTCTGTTATTAAAAAAAAAAAGAAAAGCTCAGCCTTTTCGAAGTCGGGATCAGCAGTATGGGTGGTGGTAATAAGTGTCAGAAAATGTTCTTTAGTTTTCATTTTGCTTTTTGCATATTGGTAAAATGCTTTGGGGTTTTCTTTAGCACGCTGAGCAATTGAACGTTCAAAATTGCAAATTGCTTTGCGACAATGGCTTGATTGCGTGCTTTGGTGTAGTCGAGGTAGCTTACATCATCTTTATTAGCTAAGTATTGTGCATACATTTCACGTTTCTATCGTATTTTTGCAAGAACGTTTGAGTTAATTCAAAGCGATTTACGAACGAGGTTTTTCGAAACAGGTAAATTCTTTTTCATCGAGCTAGTGACTATTTTGTGAAATTTTCCCCAAAGTTCTTCGACAAATGAGCTGATTGCTGGATACCACGACGCATTTTTGAAGTCATTTCGCAGTTCCGCATAATTTCCTCTGGAAAAGACAAAGTTCGTCGGCTTGTTTTTCGTTACAAGATTGAAAGATAACAATTACTGCACTATTAAATTAGTGTGACTTCTACCACAAGGTACGGATATAAAAAGCGTTCCTGTTTTAATTCTCACTCTATAAACGACGATGAAACTAACTAAAGAAAGAAAGTTTTATACACAAGTCTTCTACTCTCCTACTTATAAAGATACCATTAAATGAAGGGGACTAGAAAAGGCTTCTTGTTACGTGGACGAAAAGATACCTTGGGCTTATACCCACAACTTTTATTTAAAAAGTACAAACAATGCATTTTCCTCCAAATCGATTGCTTCCAAGTAAGCAACACCCCAAACCATTGCGTCCGAATAAATCTCTCCTTAGACAATTGCCTAAGGAAAGATACCAACCTGGAAAGTTCCTATCCTATCTATCGCCGGTTTACTATTTTTACACTTTTAAGCGAGCTTGAGGGCCGGAGAAAACTGTGTTAACAGAGCGCATGGAGTGAAACATTTCATGCTCTATTGATTACGCCATTACGCATATAATTATGATCATTAAAAGGAATCAATAATAAGGTTTAGAAGATTTGAAAGAAATACTTCTCTTCGCCTTTTGTGCAGCGTAGAAACGCGGAAAATTTGTTGATTTGGAACTTAGTACTTGCAAATTAAATATTTAAAATCAAGTTATTGACCTTTTCTCCGAAACCCATTTCGAATACCTTAATATATATCCAATACAACAAAATTATCATTCTGGTTCGTAGTAGGGTAATCAACAAGGGGTTAATTATCCAAGTCGATCGTCTTTAGGTGCAGTTTACTGTGAGGCGATTATCCTAGTACTGATTGTCCAAATCAATTATTCTTCGATGAAGTTGTATCAATTCTTTCGAAGTCAACCGGTGAATAATAACTGTCATAGTTTTCAATGTTTCATTGCTAATAAATCCAGGTTTGTCGGGACGTTTCCAAATACCAGGCAATTGATGTGGAATAACACCAACTTGTTGTACCAGTACCACAATATAAACATCATCAACAAATGGCACCGGGAACTTTTCCATTGCCAGAAATATTGCGGGTATCAAATCAGTGCTTATTATGTACATTGGTCCCGAACAAAATGGCGGGAAATAAGACGGTTTATAAGCCTGGTGACTAACGTATGATAGGCTCGAAGGACTTCTTGTCACAGGCCAACTTTTCACAACTCTTCCTCCATAAAATCGATCAAGTTCCAAAGTGTAAATATTTTTAACAAGACGCGGTATATGCACATACACGTCATCATCTGCTTTCAAAACCAATCTCGGTAAGTATTTAATGGTCCAGAAAAACATGGATATGATCTTGAAATATATGGTTTGATAAGATTCCTCGTAATCAAATATAAGCATGTCCTGGAATGCTTCAGCTTCCTTTAAGATGTTATTTAAGTTCGATACAGGTTTGCCAATGACAAAAATTCTTCGACAACTGATCTTTTTTAGAGCGTATCGAGATTCAAATGTCAATGTTTGTAACATTTCGCAGTTACCCCACGTACTTCGAATAGCGTCTCGCTTTTCTCGATTGTTTGGTGTCGTTAGGATTAAAACCACCAGATTCAAAAATGTTGACACGTTCGCAGGTTCGTAAAAAACGTTTTTGATCTGTTTTTTAGCTGCAGGATTTAAAATGAACCGCTGTTCAGGCTGTAGTTCAGGTATCGTCTTTTGTCTAAAGTAACCATTTAATTGCTCTACATAAAGAATGTAGAGTGTCACAATAAAGGTGATAACCAAAATGCCAATTAATCCTTTGTGGAGCATCATTTGTTGGTGAGCTATTGAAAAATGAGAAATTAGACACAACATCATATGTTTTACTCTTTATTTTATCGAAAACGGTGAATATACACCTCGTAAATATAGATTCTAAAATAACAAAAAAATTTAAATTTCAAATTTCAAACCTACACTTAACTGCAAATCTATAACAAAATTACAACCTTACAACAAGGAAATTTACTACAGTTGTTTCCAACCCTCTCGTTTGATTGGTCAAATTTCAGTTAATTATTAGAATAATTACAACTTTTCAAAAATTAGGCCTGATGATTGATTGTCGACAAAGGGAATCAGGTGCCGCGGCACCGGGGGAAGGGGCTGCAGAAGGCCAGGGCTCTATATAGACTAGCTATTGGTTTATTGTTGATGTAGTGCGGTTCAAATTCAAATTGTTGTTTATTTACCATATAATAAAAATACAAAAATTCATAGAAAAACAAATTACACAAATATATGGTTGGTGTCACTCAATAGCATAAAGCTGGACAATGTAGTGACACCACAGTAGAAATATGCGTAAAAAAATATCTAGAAAAAATATATATTATATAATTGGCAAAGATACACACAACATAAAATACAAACCACCAAGCAAAACATATATTTGTTTAATAACACTAAGCTAAACAAGGTTTACCCCTGATGCTAAGTTTGACTAAATTAGAAAATTGTTTACTGTTTAAATCAAAAATAGAATTTAACCAATGCATGTTTTTATATTTTACATCAAAAATATTGTTAATGTCTCTAATTGATTTGTTCCATTCAATGATGCTTTGGTGTTTAATATATATTCATTTAATCTCGACGTAAACAACTAAGAATCAATAAAATATACACGCGATGTCGTATACTAGATAATATATATATATATAATAAAAATTTAAAAAGATATATATAAATTTTAAAACCATTTTTATTCATAGACAAAAATAAAATATTTAAAATGAAGAGTTGATTTCGAAACTAAAGTCGAACTTCGTCATGACTTAAACTTATGTCACTGTTTATAGATGTTAATTTGTCAGCTCGGAGTGTTCTGCTTCCCCTGATGCATAATAGTGCTGAACGGAGAACCAAAAACGACAACTTGCATCTGATAAAAGTCAAAGCCTTGACGTATATTTCTGAAGTTTTAGCAGCAATTAATTCGGCTAGATAAGCGTGATAGGCGGAACATTCAGTACCGGTACCCCCGAGAAGTGTGAAAATTAATGGGGTAAAGGTACCATGTTCAATGTCCATGACACGCTGGTTATAGTTGCGTTTTTTCTCTTGCTCGTGTTTTCGTAGGATGTTTTCAATAGCAACATCTTTAGCAGAATCACAACTAGCATTAGTGACCCGAACGTCAAAGTAAGCATTTTGGCCACGTCTCCAAAACCCTCTGGCCCTTATGTCCAGCCTTGCTTCGTCACCTTTAATAGTGCTTTTTGGTAACTCTTCACCTGTTATTGGTTGCAGCGGCGGCTCTAACTCAACATCGGTGCACACTTTTTTAAGTAGATTCGCTTCAAAATCTCGAATTTCGTTGTGTCTGCTTATTACGAAACCTCCTCGCTTGCAATTCAAAGCATGGTTTGCGTTGAACTTTTCTCAGCAAGGACAATGGGAAGGCAGTGCGTCCATGGTTTGATTAAATCGAAGGCAGAGTCCATCTCGGAACTCCCCCTTGTTTAGGTTGAAACTGTGTTCAGCAAGAGGAAGAACACTTAGCCAATTGGAAGCCCCTTGTCGCTTTGTTTGTTGAATGACTCTCAATGTTTCGGGTGTAAGTGTGTTCTCCACGTCTTCTCTATTTTCGTTTTAAGGATTACTTCCTTGGTTTTATTGATATCGCGTTTCAATGATTTTATTTCTTCAGCGTCTGGTAAAGAGTTACCTTGTAATGCCATAATCGCTATAAGTGGAGCAGTGACTGATCTCGAGTAACCATATTCGATAGGTGCTTTTTCAGTAAAATTTGGAATACCTAAACCGCCATGTTTTATCGGTAATCTAAATAGTTTCATATCTTGTTCTGTTATTGTAGAACCAAATATTGATGGAAGAAGTTTTGAAAATATTGCGTCATCAAGGGGTGTTATAAATTTCTCCATTCCTTCAATTGTTCGTAGAAAATAAGTCATGCGGTGTTGTTCACCATGAATAAAGGCCGAAAATGCGGCATGTGGCTGAGTTTTCGCGAATTCAGAGAGTCTTTCGATCTCCTTACACCACTCGTTGACTTTGTTCGATACATATTCAGCTTTAAATGATTTGCTACCAATCGACGCACCAAGATGTCGCTTCCCTTCTGTGGTAAAATTTATATCACTACCTTGGAATAGTGTCTTTGCTCGGTCTAGATTATTTGGATCCTTAATTATCAACCATGATTTTCCGGCATTGACATGGTACCCAAATTTTTTACCTTCCGTTATAACCGTATCCCACCATGATTTCAGATTTGACAATCGACCAGCTCCAGTGGCATCATCGGCAAGCCACACCTGTTTTACATTCGATGCTTTAGTTCTTAACACATTGAGCAGAACTGTCGTACCTAGGCCATAAAATGACATCGCTAGATTGTCACCTTGGGTGGTGCCCTCCTGGGAAGACAACTCTTGACCTCCTGCAATTATAAGACGGGAGGGTATGCGATAAGTGTTGATAAGTATAATCGAGAAACGAGGACAAATAAATCTAATGTTGTGAAGAGCGACTTGTCGGTTGAGCGTGTTAAATGCGTTGCTAGCGTCTACAAGAATAACGCCATCGGTGTCATCGGCATCAAAAACGTCTTTCATAGTATGGATAGCTGCTTCAGAACCTCCCTTCAGGCCAGTTGATGCTTGCAAAGGGCCAGCTGCGTCTTGTATCTCTGGGTTTAGCACCCAACCTATGGCCTTCCCAACAATTCGTCTCAGTATCTCTCCTATGCCAATGGGTCTTATACCCGGGTTTTTATTGAGCGGGATGAGTCTGCAACCAACGTATGCTTCTAAACAGGTGGGATCGATGGGTATAGTTGCGACAATCCGAGCAAATACGGCAATATGTTCTCTTAATGTTTTGCCTTCCGCTTTAAAATTGTTACTACAAAGTATACGCCTGTATTGCTCCGCGTCAAACTGAGATGGTCCAGCGGCACCCTTTGTTAGCTTCGCTGCCAATCTAATGGTATCCTCATTAATACTATCGAAATAACTTCTGTTTATTGGTTGTAGTGGACCATTCAGCAAGGTATTTGGTTGAATGGGCGCTGGGGTAGGGTGTTTGATTTTCAATTCTTTGACTACTTCCTCTGACGTCTCAAGAATCCCATTATCGCTTTCTTCAGACAAGAACTTGAGTGCTGCATTGATTTTACCTTTTAAGATAAGGCCAGAAAATATTCGAGCTGTATCATCTTTACTTCTACATTTTGAATTGAGTAATTTTCGATGAATGATATCTCCTTCCTTTATTAATTAGTCTATTTTTCCAGTATCCCAAAGGTCTAATCGTTCCTCTAGCTTTTGTATGTGGTCTTTTGATTTACTCATCCTGGATGGTTTTTGGAGTAACAGGCTAGGAAGTAACATTAAAACTCTCAGAGAAATACTTCGCAGGTTTGTATTCCTGTTAAATTGTTCCGGCCAAAAAGATAATAGTTTTATAAATCTCTTTCCTTGTTTACCAGTTGGAACCAGAAACACATTTTTTCTCCAGCTAAATATGCGCGAGTAAGCTTTGTCGATAAGGCTAAAAAGTTCTTGACCTTTTAAACCATTATGTGATGAGGTCACATTACCTACTAGTTCAAAATCTGGTAAGTTAAGCGAATCAAGATGATCAGTTGTTACATCTTTAAAAATCGGCGTTGGTGGTAGAATTCGAGGTGTTTTTGGAGTGTTGGTTAATGTAGAAAAGGATTGAGTTATGTTAGCTGGTGTACTAGGTTGGTGTGTATCATTTGGTATTGGTCTTTTTGGGCACTTTTGCATATGGCGGCATATTCCTGCTGCAGTTCGTAGTTCATATTTGCAATATGAGCATGCATGCATTTTTTCTGATGTATCAATAAACTGACCAGAAGAAGTCCGCCCGGTGGCAAGTAGACAGGCGTTAAAATCAGAACAAATATATTCACAACAGTAATAAGATGTACGTAAAGAGTCTGATTGTTGACATTGATCTAGGGTAAAGTAGGTTTATGTTATAAGGCAAGGTGTATTAATACAGTTATATACAACTGTAGAATAGTTTGATAATTACTCGGGTGCAATAAGGATGGAGAGCCACAAAAGAATTTTCTAATTAGAGATAATTATGAACGGAAGTTCACCGTAAAAAGGATTTTAATTGGTAGATAATTTCTTGGTAATTGCGCTCAGCAGTTGTAAGGAAAAATATATTGATAAGTGAAATATGGTGTAATAATGATATTGAAAAGTATAGGTTTCCCACACTCAAAAATCCTATTTCTTCGGGATATGAGGCAGTCCCCTGGGGTTACAACCCAAGCTTCCGAAAATCCTCAACAACCCGGAAAATGATTGATGTTGAAAACTTGTAGATTTGAGGGATGTGAAAAACCGCAACAAGGAACAAACGGTAGAAACAATGACAAGGATACCTGCAATGTGAAGCGTCCTATGTCAAATGTCTTATCTAAAGGATAAGATAGAAAGCACAAATAAACACTCACAAAATCCTCAATACTCTGAACCACAAAAACACGTCCTTACATCAGCGATGGAGATCAATTGGTGTTTAATTGAGTATTTTCCATAAAAAATTGTATTATATGAACAAATTTTAAGTTCATTAGCTAAGGCATTGCAAGATGGATAAAGATGAAAATGACAAAGTTTAGTGAAGAAATTGCCAATCGAAGGGGGGATATTTTGGTTTAAAGAATCAAAAACAAACATAATGTTGAGGAGTTTAATAGTAGACGAAAATGGAAAGATATTAAATTTAGTAAATACAGCAGTTACATTTGATCTAAAAGGTTGAAAATTTATAATTCTTAGTGCTGATCATTCAATAGAACATAATTTATTTAGATTTATGCTTCTTTTTTGTCCCTAAATTTGACAACAATAAGTTAAATGTGACGAGAAAATTGAAAAATACAAACTTTAGAAAAAACAAAAATCTAATTTTTGAAAGCATGCTATTTGATCGGCTCAATTTTTTAGAAAGTTCGCTTAAGTGGGGTTTCCAAGTTAAGTTTTCATCAATTAAAACTCCCAGATAATTAATGCAAGTTGATTGTTTTAAACGTGATCCATTTAACATGATTTTAATTTCAGAATCATTTTTTTTATGATGCTTCTTAAAAATTATAAATTTGGTTTTATTAGCATTTAAAGCGATAAGATTTGCATTAAGCCAATCATTAACTCTTTGTAAATCATAATTTATTTTTTTACATAAGGTTTTTATTGACTTGTTGATGTATAACAAATTAGTGTCATCTGCAAAATGATGCACTGTTGAAAACTTTATACAATTATGAAAATCATTAATATAAACTAAAAATAACAAAGGGCCCAACACAGAACCTTGAGGAACGCCGCATCTGATTGACTTTAACGATGATGAAAACCCGTTAATCGTTACATATTGTTGCCGATCTTGCAAATACGAAGCAAAGCATTTATTAACAATGCCTCTTGCACCGATGTGATCAAGTTTTCGAGAAGAATTTTGTGATGGACTGTATCAAATGCCTTCTTCAGATCAACAAAAATACCACATGCAAAAAGATCAGAGTCAATAGCTTCTCTCACTCTCTCTGTTATACTTAATAAGGCATGAGCTGTTGAATACTTCGATCGAAACCCAAATTGTAATTTGTTTAGGCAATTAAATTTATGTAGGAAATTGTAAATTCGAGAATACATAAGTTTTTCCAAGAGTTTACAAGCAAAGATGTTGGTCTATAATTTGAACATTCTAATTTAGAACCTTTTTTGAAAAGCGGCAAAACTGAAGATGTTTTAAGAATGTTTGGAAAAACACCAGTCGTAAAAGATAGGTTAAATAACTTTGAAAGAACGACAGAAATTGAATTACCTAATTCTTTTAAGATCACAATAGGTATATATACTATTTGGTATAATAGGTACAATTACAATACTACAAGTACAAGTACAATACTATTTGGCACAATAGGTATACTATCATTATCATCTAGAATAACAGTTGGAACAGAATCTTTTTTACTTTTTAGTTTTATTAAACGTTGTATACCGATCCAGATTTTTCAAAGGTTCTTTGAGTTATCAATGAAGTATTTCTTAAAATGGTTTTGTTTGCTGCATCTTAATAGTTTAGTCAATAAGTTTCTGTATGAATTATATATACCGTTATAAATTATAAATAATTTGTATTATTTGCATACAAAATGGACTGTATCAAAAAATAATATAATATATATACTTTATGCATAATTATGTTGCTTTTTACAACGATTTGGCATTAGGAAAATAACAACTTTGTTAATGATTCGTAATAAATTAGTCAGTTTGGAAGTACTCACTTTATAGCCAATGGACCCAGGTCACCAAGGTCATCATCATCACCATCATCATCATTTACATTTTTCACGTCTATTTTCCATGCTAGCACGGAATAACTCCGTAGAATTGTTACAAGGTTTAAAGAATTGACTTATTCCTTGTTGCTTATTGTATGCCATTCTTGTTCTAGAAATGGAATTTAAACACAGGTAACGTATTGTTGGATACGTATTACGTATTAATATTATTGTTATTTTTTCTGGAATTTAAACGTTTAACACTTTTTAATTTATACTGACTCTTCAATTTCTTATTATTTTTGCTATTATCATATATCTCCAAACACACAACCACTCAAACCATGATACTAAATAGAAGACACCAATGCAGTTATTCAAAGAACGACCTTGTACAAATTAAACACTGATAATCTAATAAAACAAAAATATTTTCCAACAATTCGTAACTAAAGCAAGTATTCCTTAAAATATGTTAATGAAGCGAAACGTTCTGGCGATTTAAAAAATATTCTACTCTCCCACAACATTCTATTGGATAATTGCTTAATACAATGGAAATGGACAATGGACAATGGGTACTTGCGGTGGAGTACTATTCGAATAATTCTATTGAAATATGCGCAATGCTCCAGGATTAAAAATACAAAGAATGGAAACTTTTTCACATGTTATATAGACAAAGCAAAAAATAAATAAAACAGTACTGTAAGGTAATAATGGTCGTTGTGCAATAACGATCGCCGTTTTGTTTTGTTTTATCGAGACAAACATCCAGAAGAGTGTTGCAACATTTTGTCATCGACGAAGGAAAGTTAGTGTTATAAAATCGACAGTAAATATTATTTTTTAAATGCTTTACAAAATAATAGCAATGTTTTAGATAACATTTGATACAACGACTTTTACCTCTTTTTTGAATTTAAAGTTGATATAGCAGTTGCCATAATTTTATGTTAAAAGAGTATTGGGTTTGCGGCGGAATTCAAATCATCATCATCATCGTCTTTATCCGTGAAGGGACTAGTCCCCATCAGATGCTCATGTGTCTCGGTTTTACCATTGAGACAGCAATTGCGGAAACTCTTTTTTATCAAACATTATTTGCCTCAATTGACCCTCATCTAGACCTGTTATTCTTTCAAATCTTTACCATCTCTTGGATGCGTTTTGTGGGGTCGTACAGAAAAGAAACTGCTTCTGGATACTATCATTTTCCATGCGACTGACGTGGGCAATGTATTTTAGATGTTGTTTATTACAAAAGGATGAAATGCATGAGGATTTAGTCATTTCTCTGATCACATCATTTCAAATATCGTTATAGTTTGTAATAATTTGATTGCAATACACATGTGCCTATCTCTGTATTGATCTAAAAAAAACATAAAGACAAGTTATATACTTTCGAATTTTTAATGTTCGATTCTTGAGTTAAAATTAACTCGTATAACTTTAAGGACAGAGCGAAGCTGTATACATCATACTGTATAATACCGGTAACCAGAACACCGGATAATTCGAACTCGCGTTCTCGAATTGTTTTGCAACCCCTTCCGTAATACTTTTTCATAAAAATTACTCGGTAAATCGTGGTTCGAGTTATCGGGAGTATACTGTAGTTTGGGTTTGGTATAGTAGTCGCATCAACTGACTGAAAGAGAACGAGAAAAAAACTTCTTCACGGACCCAATTTGGAAATACAATAACTGGCTGTACAAAAGCGCGACGATTGCAGTCTCTCAACGGTTATATATAAAAACAGACTTTATCTTCAAATTTTTCGATGATATTCTTCCTTTATCTTAAATATTACAAGCATATCAATTGCTATAACGTGCGCGGATCCAATTAAACTTATGTGCAGTGGATTCTCCTTAAAGCAGACACTCTGAAGCGGAGCGTTTATTTGTCTCGGACGAATTCTTAAAGAAACTCTCACAGTGGAAATTGACACCTATTTAATGCGTACTCTATAAAGCGGACACTTTTACAGGTCTTGCGTGAACATTTCAGCTAAAATTGACCTTAGTAGAAAGAAGACTATGACTTAGTAGAAGACTGACATTAAAACAGACATTTCTTCATTTATTCACTTGCTTCCTAAACATGTTTTTACAACAGCTGTATGTTCATTTAGAATAGTAGTTATTTTCTGTTTTATCCAGTCAATGGCCTTCTCTTGACCCGTCAAGCAATAATTACAAGTGACGTCCAAGCCATATTCCCTCCTCGGTTAACTCTTTTACCAGTTCTTCTGCTACTTCTGCTTTCAAGAATGATGCTGAAAGACTTTGAAACATATTAACTTTGTTCAATATTACTATACGGATGTATAAAACAATTCTTTCTTCGTGAAGACTGCAATCATGTTCTTGTCTTGCTTATTTTCGAGCTCTCGGATGCAACAATATTTCTCCCAGATAACAGGGGTACAAATGTGCCCACGATTGAACGAATTAAAATTGAACTCATACAGGTGTTCATCACAATCTCTACTCGCTGGTTCTCTGAGCAAAAGATGTGAATTTGAAATGGTAGAAAAGGATGTTAACATTGAAACAACACATGAAATAAATGATCGTAAATTCAATACTTTTTTTCTCGTTGAAAGATGTTGAATTACTTTTGATTGAAAACGAGCTAGTATATAAATATTATTTTAAAACAGTATTTATATATTGAAAAAGCATAAATATATATATATAATATATAACTAAAATAAGAATTGCATTATACGTAAATCTTATAAAATGTTTGTCATGGTAAATCTCACTACAAATTCAGAGAATATATTATATACATAGATAGTCACATATAGATCTACATCTTATATTTATAAAAGGTTTAAAAACACTTTATAAAAACAGTTTATATATATATACATCTTAATTGTTAGAAAAGAAGTTTTAAATTTAGATTTAGATAGCTATACTATAGGTATTTGATATACTTAAACATTCCAACATTAGGTAGCAAACTACCTAGCTATATACCAAGAAGATTTAAGATATCTATATCTAAAACATATCATTTCAGGACCGTAACAACTTGAAAGTGTTTGGGGTGGGGCAAATATTTTCAAGTTGGAAACTTACGAAACCTTAGGAAAAATCTTTAGGATAAGGGAGTGGAAAAATTGTCGACCACCATGGTTGGCAGACGAAGAAAATTTTCTAATTTGAAAGCTCTAAAAACACATTATAAGGCTATTTTCATCCCTTGTGAAGAAAATTAATTGTGAAATGTTTCACTTCCATGAAACTTAATAATATGTAAAGTAAAATTAAATCAGATGAAAATGACTATTTATTAACTATTTAATCCTCGAAATTTTGATTCAGAAGTTAGAGAACAACAAACAAATATATATATACTAATTTCAATTTGTTTGTTTAATCTGTTTGTGAATAGCCAGACTTTACATTATTTTGAACTCGTTTTTGTAAATCCGAATGTCTAAACACACCAAACTTATTCAGTCTTCGCGTTGACTGTTTTATAAAGTCATTATAAATCGCCATCATATTTAGTTCGTCCAAACGATCGTGATGAATTCGAAGCGTCTTCAAACTTTTAAATCTATGTTGTCCCATGGTGAAACGCAAGTAAGATTTAATAAACTTCATGGTTGAAAAAGTTCTTTCGCTTTCTGCGTTTGTAGCTGGTGCAACCATTAAAAGTTTTATCAAAGAAGTTACTTCATCTATGCAGTTTCTCTTCTGGTCGGACATGTCACGAATGTATTTGAATATGCCGTGTATGTTTATTGAAGTAACATCGCCCATGATATGACGAAGGAGTCTTAATTGTGTTTCCAATGTACCCATGTTGATGTCATCAGCATACATACTTCGAAAGCTGTTCTCGCCCACTGTTACATCAAACCACTCGGTAGTTTCTTTTCCTTCCGCGCTATTAATCAGTAAAATCTGCATAATAGAGTATAATTGAAAATCCTCTTGATCGAATCTCTCTCTAATTGCATTGATAGTCAGGTTGTGGGCTTCAATGTAAACATTTCTGTACATATCTTCAACATTGGCAAATAGATGTTGCGTTGAAGCGACAGGGTCGAATCGGTGAGGTTTCTTTGTTTTTCTTGGAAGTGACGGCTCATTTACATCAAGATCTTGGATTTTCACTTCCACTGATTTCCAGAATAAATTGAACATACTGCGATCTTTTTCTAGAACTGCTATCACAGCAACTGCAATTTCCTGTGCCTCTACTGCCGACAATTCTTTATTCTGCAAGGTTTGACTCAAATTGTCAGTTTGCTTCAAAATCTTGCTCCCTAAGAAACAACCAAACACAAAGTTAAAAGTTTTCATTGTGTGTTGCGCACCAATGATTCTCGCTTTCATTTCCGCATCCTTTACCAATGTTAGAGAGACATCTCAAAGGTTCAACAGCTCCGAGTGATTATGAAGAATTGATTCCGGAACGTCTCCACGCACAGTCCATCTGGTTGGGCAGAAAGCGTGAATATTTGGAGATGAATTCCCAGAATCAACCCTCAGAGCTTTAATCATTGTTTCGCGTTGAGGAGAAAATTTCACTAGTTTAACGATTTCCTTTGCTGCAGCAAATGTATCATTCAGACATTTGATGTTTTCACAGACATCTTTGATAGATAGATTCAATACATGTCCGTAGCAATGCGTGTATAAAATCTTTTTGTTAAGATTTTTAAATTGCTTTGCCACACCATTCTTCTTTCCTTTCATAACTGATGCACCATCGTAACATTGACCTCTGCATTTATCTATCGGTAAATTTAGGCTATCAAGAACGCTCTTCAACACTTGCACGATTTGGTCAGACGTACAGCGTGCAACAGGTTCAATTGCTACAAAATCTTCAAACACTTGTAACCTATCATTCACCCATCTTACACAAACAACCACTTGCTCTTGATTAGAAACGTCGGTAGATTCGTCAGCCATAATGGTAAAGAAACTAGCTTTCTCAATTTCTCCAGCTAAAGATTTGATAACTGCATTTGCACAATCTAAAATACAATTTTTTATTGAAATATATACAATTCTTCAGATGATTTCAATTAAATTTGGTAATTAAAGAATACTTACATCAATAATTTTGATTTGAAGTTTTGGCGAAATGTATTTGTCATTTTGATCCAACCAGTTTAATATCTTGGGTTCATCTTCACATCGCAAAAGCAATAGTTGGTAAAAATTTAAATTAACTTCACATTTCTGTTCATCATCCCAATTTCCTCTGAAAGCTAATCCTTGTCTACCAAGAAATTTAGCATTTCATTAGAGAATATTCTGTGAAGAATGAGTCTATTGTCTCTTTGTTGGATCAGGAAAAAAAGTGTGCGGGGAGGGGAGGGCTTCAGCCCCCAGCCCCTCATCTCATGTAGTGCCGTGCCTGTTTATATATCAAACATACAGCCTTATCGATTTGATTTTCAAGATTTTTAATCTGTATATTTGCTAGAACTCGACAAACCACGGATGCAGACCCTGCACTTCGCTGACGATTCAGACGTGATCGTCGAGACCTTTGCTTTTGGCGTTTAGAAGAAACGATTTAATAAACTGCAACTCCGCCCACAGTACCGTAAATCCTCGAATTGGCCCCCTGGGGGCTAATTAATTTATGATTTTTTTAAGTGGGAGTTTATTCGAAGGGTGGCTTATTCGAGGGGGGGGGGCTAATAAAAAAATGTAGTATGACTAATCCAGAAAAAAGATATATGCATATGTTCATCAATACATCAATACTTGCAATATGATCTTAATGCGATTGGTGTCTTCCAGCCAGCCGGTAGTGACGTAGATAAGCGATTAGTTGGACACATTCCAATTGAAATTTCTCAACTGACGAACAATTTTTTGAAGGCTGCCGATACAAACAGTTTGGCTGCTATTGTTACTGGGAAAAGAAGGCGAGAAACTGGCCTTATTGTTCCCGCAAAGTACATTGCATATACGAAAGATAAAAAGCATGCCCAGATATTTGCGTCTAAGCTGTTGGAGAAAAAAAACATATTGCAAATCGATGTTGACACCAGCAAAGACATTGTGAAATTGCCTCTTTTATATTAGCTGTACTCTGGTTGCTTATATTCTTACTTGTGTTTTATTTTACAATTTTATTAAAGTTATAAGATTTATAATACAGTCCAGAACTGTCTATTCTTCTGTAATTCATAGCAAAAGATGATGGGTGTTTATAATGAACCATAAATTCATGATATAATATTTTCCCGATTTAGCCCTCATGTGGGTTTAAGTAAACACGAAATTTTAACGGGGGGGGGGGGGGGGGGGGGCTAATAAAAAAATTTAGATTCAATGATGGGGGCTTATTCGAGGATTTACGGTATGACTACATGTACCTTATGGTCTGTTTGCAAATTGTCGTATATGCTGTTCGCTTTTTCTTCGTTGTAGTTGGTGTCAACCAAGGCAACAACCCTGAAGCATACATTGCGGAGTTTGAGCTGCCTTCTCAGCATCTCCATTCCAGTCCTGCCGTAACTATCGTCTGTTGCAATCACCGACACGTACGTCCATTTAAAATCAACTAAGATTTCCGTGATGAATCGCGCTTGCGCCTCATCTGAGGGCACGGAACTTTCGCTCAGTTCTGTGCTCGTCAAGGCGTAACGAAATCAAAATCTTTTCAAAGAAAATGCTACGATGAATGAATGCTCTTTCTGTAACTCATAAAATATTCATCGACGAAAACATTGAAGAACTCACGGAGTTGGTTGTTGTGGAAGACCGCACTGGTTGCGTTGTCGTAAAGTGACCTTATAATGACCACCAGAGATTCGTCTATGTTGTAGTTTCTCATAACCTTCCAGAGGCCTGCGTGCCACATACGGTCGAAAGCCTTGTTGAAGTCTATGAAGTAGGGTATCTCTCTTGGTGGTCTAGATGCTTCTCCACCAGCAACTTTTGATGTTGAAGATTTGTTCAACTGTGCTCCTTCCTTCTGGTCTGCATGTTCTTCTGCAAGTATATCCTCTATTTTGGGATTGAGTCAGTTGAGGATGACACGAAACATGACCTTGCTCAGATGGCTGATTAGGCTGATGGTTCGGTAATTCTGGCAGAGTTGCAGGTTGCCTTTCTTTGTTAGTAGAATGATCAGAAATGGGCCTTTCCCATAATTATAAAATCATAAACACAATTACCAGAATCCTTTGCGTAAAAAAAACGCAAGGGATTCTGGTAGTTGTATTCACGAATTTACAATTATGGGAAAGGCCCATTGGTTCCATTCCTTCCGCTATTCTTTCTTTTCCCATATCTGCAGGAAGAGCGCAGTTAACACCTTTATCATAGCCGGTACGCCGGTTTTAATTGATCTTTTCCGGGATATTATTGTCAACACCTGTAGTTCCCCTATTTCAAGGTGCGGATTGCTTGTTCAACCTCACTTGGAAAGATTTGGGCATCTTCTTCGTCAGGGTTGAATTTTCTGTAGGATGGATACATCTAGCTTGTAGTCGTAGAGTACGTGACAATATCATTTCGTTCATCTGGTCAGGATGGCGCTGCCTTTGGTTAACAGCTGCTCATTGTTGTCTTCGATGCCGAATGTCTTCTGGTGTGGTAGTTTCTATCAAGTTTTCAGTGTGGCATATGCCATCTTGCTGTTTCCTCTGACTAGTCCCTTCTGGATGATGTCGCACTGCTCTGAAATCCATCTTTCCTGTGTTTTCTTCATTTCGGATCTGATGGTGAAGGATATTGGTCTGTAGCCTCTGGTTCGGACTTCTTACTTGTTTCAGGTTTAGTACTGCAAACCTGTCACCTACCGGAGCTTTGAAGTCTTGTTGCTTCCTCAGGTCATAGCGGATCCGAGGGCTCTTCTGTCTTCTTAGATTTAACTTCAGGTTTAATATAAGTCAATTCTTTGCATTTTATTCTATTTTATGTCACAATTTGATTTCAACTTTTATACTCTTTAATATGCGTAAATGTGGATTTCCTTTTAGTTTGTTTTATATTTTCCGGTTTAATTTCTATCTGCGCAATTTAATTTTACATTTTACAACTATTTAACCGTTGATTTTTAACAGTGTATATGATACTAATAGTTTTTTATTTTTTATTTATATATATATACATTTTATTTAATATAATATATAAAATATCTTTGATATTTAAGGGTAAACTCTTTTCTCAACGCATTGAACAACGCATAAAAAAAATTATTTCAATTTAATTGTTAAAAAAATAAATTTCAGAATATAAATAAGTTTTCCTCACGCTTTGTAAAAATAAAGCACACCATATTTATAAATAAAAAAATTTAGATTCAATGATGGGGGCTTATTCGAGGATTTACGGTATGACTACATGTACCTTATGGTCTGTTTGCAAATTGTCGTATATGCTGTTCGCTTTTTCTTCGTTGTAGTTGGTGTCAACCAAGGCAACAACCCTGAAGCATACATTGCGGAGTTTGAGCTGCCTTCTCAGCATCTCCATTCCAGTCCTGCCGTAACTATCGTCTGTTGCAATCACCGACACGTACGTCCATTTAAAATCAACTAAGATTTCCGTGATGAATCGCGCTTGCGCCTCATCTGAGGGCACGGAACTTTCGCTCAGTTCTGTGCTCGTCAAGGCGTAACGAAATCAAAATCTTTTCAAAGAAAATGCTACGATGAATGAATGCTCTTTCTGTAACTCATAAAATATTCATCGACGAAAACATTGAAGAACTCACGGAGTTGGTTGTTGTGGAAGACCGCACTGGTTGCGTTGTCGTAAAGTGACCTTATAATGACCACCAGAGATTCGTCTATGTTGTAGTTTCTCATAACCTTCCAGAGGCCTGCGTGCCACATACGGTCGAAAGCCTTGTTGAAGTCTATGAAGTAGGGTATCTCTCTTGGTGGTCTAGATGCTTCTCCACCAGCAACTTTTGATGTTGAAGATTTGTTCAACTGTGCTCCTTCCTTCTGGTCTGCATGTTCTTCTGCAAGTATATCCTCTATTTTGGGATTGAGTCAGTTGAGGATGACACGAAACATGACCTTGCTCAGATGGCTGATTAGGCTGATGGTTCGGTAATTCTGGCAGAGTTGCAGGTTGCCTTTCTTTGTTAGTAGAATGATCAGAAATGGGCCTTTCCCATAATTATAAAATCATAAACACAATTACCAGAATCCTTTGCGTAAAAAAAACGCAAGGGATTCTGGTAGTTGTATTCACGAATTTACAATTATGGGAAAGGCCCATTGGTTCCATTCCTTCCGCTATTCTTTCTTTTCCCATATCTGCAGGAAGAGCGCAGTTAACACCTTTATCATAGCCGGTACGCCGGTTTTAATTGATCTTTTCCGGGATATTATTGTCAACACCTGTAGTTCCCCTATTTCAAGGTGCGGATTGCTTGTTCAACCTCACTTGGAAAGATTTGGGCATCTTCTTCGTCAGGGTTGAATTTTCTGTAGGATGGATACATCTAGCTTGTAGTCGTAGAGTACGTGACAATATCATTTCGTTCATCTGGTCAGGATGGCGCTGCCTTTGGTTAACAGCTGCTCATTGTTGTCTTCGATGCCGAATGTCTTCTGGTGTGGTAGTTTCTATCAAGTTTTCAGTGTGGCATATGCCATCTTGCTGTTTCCTCTGACTAGTCCCTTCTGGATGATGTCGCACTGCTCTGAAATCCATCTTTCCTGTGTTTTCTTCATTTCGGATCTGATGGTGAAGGATATTGGTCTGTAGCCTCTGGTTCGGACTTCTTACTTGTTTCAGGTTTAGTACTGCAAACCTGTCACCTACCGGAGCTTTGAAGTCTTGTTGCTTCCTCAGGTCATAGCGGATCCGAGGGCTCTTCTGTCTTCTTAGATTTAACTTCAGGTTTAATATAAGTCAATTCTTTGCATTTTATTCTATTTTATGTCACAATTTGATTTCAACTTTTATACTCTTTAATATGCGTAAATGTGGATTTCCTTTTAGTTTGTTCTATATTTTCCGGTTTAATTTCTATCTGCGCAATTTAATTTTACATTTTACAACTATTTAACCGTTGATTTTTAACAGTGTATATGATACTAATAGTTTTTTATTTTTTATTTATATATATATACATTTTATTTAATATAATATATAAAATATCTTTGATATTTAAGGGTAAACTCTTTTCTCAACGCATTGAACAACGCATAAAAAAAATTATTTCAATTTAATTGTTAAAAAAATAAATTTCAGAATATAAATAAGTTTTCCTCACGCTTTGTAAAAATAAAGCACACCATATTTACATTATAATTTGTATAAAAATAACCCGTAAAGAAAATCGTCTCTTCAGATTGGCGAGGAAGAAAATCGTCTCTTCAGATTGGCGAGGAAAAAACTCGTCTCTTCAGATTGGCGAGGAAGAAACTCGTCTCTTCAGATTGGCGAGGAAGAAACTCGTCTCTTCAGATTGGCGAGGAAGAAACTCGTCTCTTCAGATTGGCGAGGAAGAAACTAATCTCTTCAGATTGGCGAGGAAGAAACTCATCTCTTCAGATTGGCGAGGAATGATTTGGATCTTCGCCTTTCTATGTTCAAGCTGTCTTCTTCGTTTTTCTTTTCTTTCTGTTTCTTCATATTTTCTTTTTCCTGCAGAGCCAGTATATTGGAGAGAGAGTTTCGCTTCTTGTAAAACTTGTTCCCGTGGTCATCGAAACCTGGTTGCCAGACTCCAATCTTCTCATCTATGTCCAACAGGTTATCCATCGATCCTGCTTTCTTCAAGTTACGTCTGAACCATTTCCTTTTCTTTCCATCGCCCTCTTCTTCCGAGTTCACTGTCGAGCTTCGCGATGATTTTGAGGAAGTTATGGAACCGCTGCGTGGCCTAACGGAGTTCAGCAAGGAATCCTTGATACTAATGCTGTCAATAGACGCGTTATTTTCGAAGTATTCACTCCCTAACCGCAACCTTCTCCATTCTTCGGGTACGTTTTGTTTGCTCTGGCGCCTTTGACTCAATGCATTTACTAAATAAAACAAGATCTTGCGTCATAGTTTAAAATCACGGAGAAAATTAACATTATTAACCTGGACAATTTAAAAATCAAGAAAATGTAGATTTTTTACCGTTCAACTGTTCAGATGGCTCGTTTTCGTTCACTGCTTCGTGAATTGTGGATGTTCGTTTAGTTGTTTCAAAATGATTAGGGAATGTCTCCACATCTTCTCCGTCGATGAAATCAACAGAGTTATGCGCGTCGTCATCTTCGTACAGAACCATGTTGCTCACGTCGACATTCGAAACGGCTTTTCGCATTCCACTTAAAAAGTCGTTCTCCTGATTTCGTTGCCGTAGTTTTCGTTGCATACCACCGACGCCATCTTTGTTTGGGGTTTGATCGACGGTACTATTGTTCAACTCTGCGTAGAGTCAAATTCATAATAATATTTCACGCTCTATCAATCAGTACAATTCACGCTTACCGAACAGATCTTTCATGCACTGCACAGCACACTGTAACATTCGTTTGTTTGGTGTGGGTTTTAGCACCACCTCGCTCTTCCCAACACCGAAAACATCAAAACCCAATGACGACAGGAACTCGTGGCATCCATCCAATCGCCACACACCCAGTGAGCACGTGATCTCAATTGTTTCATCGGTTAGTGCCGCAATAGCATCTTGAAGCTAAAAAGATATATTGGAATATGTTGGAAATTGCCGGATTGGCGAAAAGAGTTGCGTACCAATTTTAACAATGGAGATCCTGTGGATTCTGATTTGTACAACCTGGAAATTGATCGCAATCCGTTTGGATTCAGACCTAAAAACACGAGAAAGAAATTCTTATGAACAGCAAAGTAGGCGTCAGAATGGAACCTACCTAGAAGAGCGTATAGCGTATTGCAGCATTTGTTTAGGACTGCGTTGTTCTGGTACTCAGGGAAAAATATGACGTCAGAAAGTTGCTTGTGCGAACACTCTTGTCGAAAGCCGAGCGCTTCGAGCAGAGGTGTCCATTCCACAGACGGTATCTTGTGGACGATGCTTTCCTTTGTGATGTAGAGAGACGAGGAGTGATCCTGCGCCAAACGCTTCAAAGCGGCCTCAACCTGCACGTGAAAAATAACCTAGTTTACTATCTACTGACAATTGTTTTCCTGTCTGCAAAAAAGTTGACACTTCAGTTATTATGTTTTTCGTAAATAATGTAATTAGTAATTTATTTTCTTTTTTTAAATTTTTTGTGTTATTAATAATAATAATCAATATTTTTAGTTCATGTATCCACATAGATCTAGAAATTCTCGCATCGTATTCTTATATTCTCGCATCGTATTCTCCATTATAGAATAGATAACTCTATTAGAAAGAAAGAAGAGAGAAAGTAAAAAAACTTACCAAATGTAAAACAATTTTCAATGAGTTTCTATCGGCAAACCGTAAAAATGTGAGCATTCCTTCTATATATTTGTCGCCACTTTCGCACAAAACACTGTCCCTTCCTAGCAAAAGCAAACCTGCCCAATTAACCGGATGCCGGTACTCGTGCAAACTTTGTAGTTCCTTCACGCTCTCGTGAAAAGCAGCGAAGATTGAGAGCTTGGCGTTGTTCATCTTCTTATAAAATGTCGAGAGGAATTGTAAACGTGCATCACGTGGGATCTCCCATTGTGACGTCACAACAGCTTTACATCCCTTTTCCAACAACGCGGTACTGAACAAATGAATGACGTCACTGTTTTCTTGCGCGCCAAGACCGAACGCGAAGAGCTTGCAACGCGACGCGCGGATTTTGTCAAGCGGCATTAAGATATCCGGCTGGGATATTTGACGTTGAACATCAGGGTCCAAACGTTCCAGGTCCCCTTCAATCATCTTTTCGATGACGGCTTTGTAGGGAATTCTGAACGCGTTGTCGCTTATATTCACGGCCAAGTGATTGATCGCACTGTTCGACATCATAGTTACAAGCTCGTCTTCTGATTTCACGTCACGCACTAAAGTGGATGACGTCATCACGTTGTGAATCAAAGATCCGTCAGTTTGACCGTCTTGGTCGCAAAACACGAGTGCCGTTTCGTTCAGTTGACCGTCGTCCTCATGTAGATTGTCCTTCGCGAGGAGCGATAACGAATGCGCGTACGAGATATTGAATCGCTGGTTTAGAAACGGCTCACTTTCTCGACCTCTCAGTATTGAAAATGGAACTAAAGTTATTTCGTTGGGGACGATCATCTTTAGCGATTTTATTTGCTCGAATTCTTTCGATATAAACGAATCGAAGTCAGAAAGTAAGAGATCGTACAATGTTTTCACGGGCGAATTGAACGCCGAGTCAAGGTTCGATTTGTTTTCTCGGAACTTCTTATTTGGTTGCTTATAACGGAATCGAAAATCTTCGTTCTTGTTAGAACTGATGATTTCCATGTTGGCGACAGTTGCGCTCTCATTACCGTTTGTTTGTTGGTCTTCGATATCCAAGCTCTTACGTAGTTTTGTTATATGTGATTTCAACACTGCGTTTGATTCTTTGCAATAATGTAAAGCAACGTTATCTAAATCTATCCCTTCGAATGAGCAGGAGTTTTCAGTGATGTCTTTCGACCAGAACTTAACGATCCCGACGTTTGGTCGCACAATCCAGCAATAGATTTGGCCAATAACAACGGAGTAATAGCATACCATTTGTGACACGGATCTCAATTTTTGAATGAATTCGCTTTTTGAGGAGTGGCAAATATCGTTTTTACCAACTGCGTTTTTAAGGGAATTCCTCAACGACAACGCAACGGATTTCTCCGCACAGTATAGCGCTTCTTCATGCAAACCCTTCTCGATGTAGACCTTTTGAAGCATTTCTAAAGAGCTTCTTACGAAGTAGAACTCTTCTAAAGAGCCCGGTTCAAGATTCACAGATTTCTCGAAGTAATTCAGAGCCGAGTTGTGATCACCCTCTATGTAAAGTTTCAGAGCTAATCTATAAAGACATTTGGTTCGTTCGAACTGAAACGGCTCACATAAAACTGCCGCCATCTTTAAATAAGAAATACTTTCCTCGTTGCTCTTTAGCAAATGGTGGCTTTTGCCAATACCCCCGCAACTTTGAAGTTGCAGTAATTTGAAGTCTTTCTTTTGACAAATTTGAATCGCCTGTTGGTAATACTTTAAAGACGTTTGCAAATCTCCCAACTTGTTGTAGCAGTTAGCAATGTTTATGCTTGTCTCGGCACGATTAAACAAGCCCTCGCCGGCGCATCCATCCGCTTTAAAGTAATGCCCCAAAGCGTTTTGATATTCCTCTCGCTTAATAGCCACGTCGCCCAAGCCACTATACGCGGAATATGAAAGCTTCGGTGAATTTCCAGCGCGAGTGAGTATTTGCTTGTAATACGAATCCGCAGTGCCGTAGTTATGCAGTGCAATGTGATATTGAGCGAGTGAGGTGTAGGCATCGCATATGTCTTCGAGTTGAAGTTCTTGACAGCAAACAAGACGCTTTTCGGCGTACAAGAGCGCGCTGTGCGGATCTCCGTGTCTCGAAAACAGCGCGCTTAAACGCTCACACGCTTTGCTCTCATCTTTGGTGATAGCCAGCCGTTGAACGATAGAATGGTGCCGTTTCGAATGCTTCAATGCGTTCTCGATATCATTCTGTTTCTCGTAACAATCGCTCAATTTACAATGAACGTCTGCTATTTCCACGCTGGTACTAAGAGCGTCGCTCGAGCACTTCAACTCTAGGCGGAATGCTGAAATTGCTTTGGCGTAGTTTTTCGTGTTAACGTTCATCATGCCGATCATGTGACAAATCTCTCTACACTTGTCCATGTTTTTCAGCTCTTTCGTAAGTGCGAATATCTCACGGCTGCGTTTGTAAAACCCGCTGTAATCTTTTAATGCGTTCAGCGCGGTGGCATGCAGCATCATCGAATCCAACAACTTCTCGTCATCTTTCAACGTCACACGCAAACTTATCTCGCTCTCAAGTGGAGACAGGGCCTCTTCGTATGACTTCCCCTCAATCAGCATTTGAGCACGCTGCCGGTAGCAATCAGCCTGTATGGCTTCAGATTTGCTCGCCACTTTCAACTGTTCCGTGAAATATTCAAGCGCCTCAGAGCGATTTCTCATTTTCATGCTCACAGTTGCTAGGTTACCGAGCGCTTTGCAAACGTTGCGTGTATCTCGTCTTTCGCGCCCGGACGCGAGAAACAACTTTTGACAGCGAACAGCTTTTTCATACTTGCCCATGGCAACGTAAAGAAACCCTAAACTGCAGTAAGCCGTTGCTAACGACATGACGTCATTAGTGTTATTAGCGAGATCGATCGCCTGCGCGTAGTAATCTTCGGCTTCCTTAAAGTCATTTAATTTGAAATACGCATGCGCAAGTTTTTGCATCGCCGTGCACATTTCCTTTTTATTGCCAATTTTCACGGCAACCGAGAGGTAGTTCTCAAGATGTTGCGCGGCTTGCTTGTAATTGTTTTCGTTGGAGAAGAAACTTCCTGAAAATGTGACAAAAAAACAAATATCCTTTGTTATATGCTTTATTAAATTTGTCCCGAAAAAAACACCGGAACTGACGCTGTAAACTCATGTATTGATAGAAAATTTGGTCGGAAAATATAGTCGAAAAACGAACGTTCGAATTGCTGGAAAGCGTATACTACCTATATACTACCTGTATGTTTTTAAATTAAATGTCACTATTCTACTTCTACAAATGTTTTCATCACTTACCCATGTTATTTTCAGCCACGCATTCAGATCTCAAGAAGTTCTTTTCTTTAGCGATCTGCAAATGTTGTTCGTAATGCTCCTCAGCTTCTCTCTTCATTTTCATCGATTCATACGCGACACCCAGGTTCCCATGCAGCGTTGCTTGCGCGTATTTATCGTGTATGTCGATCGCGCGCGCCATTGCCAACGCGTAATATTTCACAGCCTTCGCGTGGTCTTTCATCACTTGATAAACATTTCCGATGTTACCAAATGCCTTCCCCTCACCCTCTTCGTCCCTTAATCTTCGACATAATCCCAAGTTCGATTTGTGACACTCCAGAGCCTTCTCGTTCTCGTTTAAATGTTGATAAGTCACCCCGAGATCAGCGTGCGCTATTTTTTCCAGCGACAAATCTTCCAACTCCAACGCTTTCTTCATCTGTTTTACGTGGAACTTTTCCGCATCGTTTAGGTTGTCATTCATTCTGCACGTGTGACCAAGACCGCTCAAAGCTCTGCATATCTCTCTGTGGTTCTCATGCTTACCGGCCAGCTCATAATACTCTTGAAATATTTTAATGGCATACTGGTACTTCTCCATATTCTGGTACAAACAGCCCAAGCTGTTAAAACTCTTGCAAATCTCTTCCACGTTTCTTAGCGTTTTAAAAATCTGCAAGTTTTCTTTGAAGCATATTTCCGCCTTTTCGAATTCGCCCATAAGTGAGTAGACATTGGCCACACATCCCAATTGTCGCCCCTCCTCCGTTCTATTCCCCATTTGTTTTCTGAGTAAAGCGCACTTCTTATGGCTGGTCAGAGCTTCCTTGAATTCACCCAGAGAAACGCAATCTTGCCCTAAAGCGTTCAGTGCTTCACAGCTCATCTTTCTGTCCTGCAGGCTCAACGCGAGTTCGTACTGCAAGTTATGATGGTGCTTAGCGTCATCCAGACATTCCATCGTGTAATAAGCACCCCCTAAATTCCCATGCACCCGACACGATCCCGGCAAATCACCGAAATCCTCTAGCTCTCTTAGTTCCTCCTTCATGAAGTGGATTGCGGTCTTTGGATCGTCGCTGTTCCAGTAGGCACTCGACAGGGCGCTGTATACAGACGCTTTCAATAGCACATCGTCCGTGGTTAAGTAAAGCGCGGATTCTAAAACTGTAATCGCTGAAGCCCGGTCATTGGTTGAAAGCATCTCTTGTCCAATCAAAGCCACTGAAGCAAATGGTCTGTTTACTTCTGACACGATATCCAACTGTTCAAGTAAAACCTCCAACGTATCTAAACAACAACAACAACGACCGCATGAATACAAACAACGACCGCACGAACTCTCCTCGGTGACTTTTCATATCCCAACCAACCTTGCACGGGAGATTTTAGCGCGGCTTCGATCAGAGCTTGCAGCAATTGGTTCGATTGGGTATCGTGAGCCAGCGCGGACGCGTACGAGGCAAGACATTCAGTGTAACGCCCCATGTGCTTAAGCGCCACTGCTTGCCGATAGTATCCCTGGGAAACATGAAACGAATGTCACATTATATTAGAACTTAAAAAAAACAACAGTTTTCCAAATACTTTTTGCACGCAATACTTCAAATTCTGGCTAGAAATCACGTTTAAAAACCTGCTCTCTTCTAAGAAGAAAATTCCTTCGTTCGCGTCTTATCAAGCTGAGCGAAATAATAACATAAGGAATTACTATGGAGTATCAATTGTTTCCAACTTCAAAGTCATACATAATGCATGATACGGAAATCGTTTGAAACTATCCCAGCCTCAAAGCAAAGTGAAACATTGAACGCCTTATGAATTTTTCATATAAACCGTTTGATATTTCTCCATTTAATCAACGGGCACTCCCTTACGACAGGCGAGCCACAATTATATAACATTGTTATAATTCTACGATGATTTATTAATTATTAAAGGTTGAGAACCTGAAAACCACTAGCCGTGCGGTTATAGACTACTTCCGTACTTCCGTGATGAGACATCACTGGATTACAAATCAATTATCAATTGAATGAGCAACTTTTGACTTGCAATATTTCAATCGGTCCTTTGAATTGTTGTTGCTATGGTTACAATGACACGTGATGCCGGTGAACATACCATTGATTATATAACGGGTTGGCATATTATTGAGACGCATTTGAAAGTGGCCTTCTTGGCATAATTATTATGATTTTCATTAGTGCCACAACGAAAGCCAACTATTGAGTTAGTTAGCCTACTAAATGAAATGAGTCTTCACCATTTTCTTCTCTTACAAAGGAAATATATCTCAGGAAATATTTGAAGTTCGCGTCGTAATAAAAAACCGTCCAATCCAATAGTTTATAAAATAACTAATGAGAACAGAGCAACCGAATTCGTACAAACAATTCTATAGATTACAAAGATTGTTATCACAACCTATTATATAACGACGTTCTATCAACAAAAATTGTAGCAAAAATTGTTTTTCAGTCTATTCGTTATACAGTAGGTACGAAATTTCACGTTAAAATATTCGAAAACAACAGTAAATTGGACGAATTTTTTTTTAAAGGTTGAGCTTTTTTTAAAGGTCGAGTTTTTTTTCGCTCATTCTGCTTAATATACTCACAGCACTGTTAGCTCGGAACTTGACCACATTGTTGTTTTTCCTTCTATTGGCTGTATCTTCCACATGTCTTCTCATCTCTTGGAAACATTCCTTCTCGCAAATATTACTTGTTTACATTTCCAGTGTATGTACAATACGAGAAAATCTATTTCCGCACCTTGGACGATCAATATAAAAATGATTCAGTGCTTTTTAAAAGCAACTAATTGCGAACGAAATTCGACAAGAAAAGCTGGCGCGGTGAAAAAGACATCTATAATACACAACACCTCGAGAGCCAATTTTCGTTTATTTTTGTTTGCGATTTTCGAAACGCCAGACATTTTTGTGTTGCCCGAATGAAGACCCTCTAATGTCACAAACAAACAAACAAGAGGCGAGAGAATGTAAAATTACACATGTTCGAGTAGTCAAAACTCGAAGAAATAACTACTCGAAAAAAAACTCGCGACATTTTCTAAATAATTTTTCGATGACTTTGTCTATAATTAAAACAAAGATTTGTCGTGGAATAGTAAACAGCGAAAGGACTAAATTCTCTCAAATCCAAATTCCAACCTTGTTGACAGCAATGAAAGAAAAATGTACTCTACTATATATATACCTTTTGCCACTCAGGGTCCAACGTTATGGTTGTTGCGGCATCATCCAATGCCTTCTCGTATTCGCGCATGCGCACGTATGCTGCCGATCTGTTGCAAAAGAGAATTGGGTTTTTTCTTTCCTCGCCAATAATGTCGGTGAACAAGCGGATGGCCGTCTCGTAGTCGCCAAACTGACAGGCTTCGTTTGCGGTCTGGATCTTATTTCGCAACCGGTCGTTGTACTGTTTCGTGTGCCGCTGAAGTTTCGGTGTGTAGGTATCACGAATATGCGGTACGGAGCGGCGCTGGACGGGAGTAGCCGGATGGATGAGTATCAAGGGGCATGAATTTCTGTGTTCATACATTTTCTGATCTATTCTCCGCTCGTCCTTACAAAGTATAAGCGCGTTGTCAATGTTATTCTCGAAACAGCGTTCTGTATCGAATAACAAAACAACACCCAATCATCAAATTGTACAGAACAAATGCAATTATTACATGTCGGATTCCAAATAAAAACTTAAAGATATTTCATTTATTAATGAATACGAGTTAATTCATAGTTTTGAAATACGTGAATTATTTAAACAGGATTTTGACGGATGATGTAAATCAAATAAGAAGCGCTTACTTGCATAGCGTAATCAGCGAAACAGTTGTTTGGATCTGTTGGTAACGGTTTCCCATCGAAGACAATATTTAAATAGCCTTTTTGTGAATTTGCAACGAAATTTCTTATCGTGAGATTCGCTTACTTAGCGATATTAAGCGATGAATTTATGGCAAAAAATGTTTTACGTCATACATCAGCAAACAAACTCCCGACCTTATCCTTAAAAAACAACAAGAAGTTCAAAATAAAATTCCGCATGTATATTTACAAATAAAATAATTTCGCAACTCCAAAAACGCGTAAAATTCCAACATGCTTCTCAACAATGAAAACGTCACGCGTGCACTCATTCCCATTGTTCCAATTCATTCAACCAATCAAAAGCCATTATGACACGTCGCAATCACGTGCAAACCTCGTGCTAAGCACGTGTCCTTTTACGCCATAATTGCTGCCAAATTGTCGAAGAATTTACTACGATCGTCACTCTTTATCTCAAGCACTAAAGTCAGGTCTCAAATTACAAAACATGACACTACGGGAAAAATACAAACCTGTCGGATCGAAAAAGTCATGTGACACCCTCGATTTGGTTTTCTCAGCAGCTTGTTTGAATGCCGCGCCAAAAAAACTAAAAATAAAGACAAATCAATCCCCCTCCCTAAATATCAATTAGGCCTTCAACAATTCCCTTAACGGCTATCTTAGAATGTCATAAAATGATTGAGAACTAAACCTTATCTAGCAGAAGAAACTCAACCAAAGCCTCGTTTCCGTTAAAACCTTCCTACGCGGAACAGAGATTTTTCAATGACGTAATTAAGAAGAAAGCAATAAACCGTTCCTTGGTTGACATGAAAGCATGCAAAGAATGCTGTAATATGAACGTACCTTTTCATTGAAGTGTCATTCACAGGAGGAACTCCAACTAGAAGGCTTGTACCTGAAACGAAAGATCTACAGAACGTTTTGTAATCTGTTACTTACAGAAATGAGTAAAGTATTTGACTAATAACGCTTAGACTATCTGTACAGCTACAAGCCTTACGGGACGTGATATCAACGTGGATATAAGAAGCATATCATCATCAGGTATATTACATCCCTAATTCTCTTTAGCGCAGAATGGTCTCAAATAGGGGCCATCAAGTATTCTAGCCATTGTAATGTTAGGTAATGAGGTCTCACAAACAAACAACCTTGCTCCAAATTGTAAGGGACAGCCATTATGAAGGGCAGGTTTTTCGCCTTCTTATTCTTCGTCTGAAAAGTAGAAAAATAATGCTCAGCGTATGTTTTAGCGCGGGGACGGATGCCATGTTTTTTCCTGTCACAAATATACTTGTGATCATATTTCGATGAAGTCAGCTAGTTTTTTGAATAGACGACGATACATGTGATTGTTTAAAGACAATGCTCTTTCACAACTGCTTTACTGTCTTAAGACGGTCTTCTGAATTTTCAGCAGATTTTTGGCCCGAAGGCAAGAGATTTTACGCATTTTTCTACAATGAGCATACTGTAAAATCCGAAGATGTGACTTTACATCGAACAATGAAAGGATTATTTTGACATGACTATTCTATTTAACGCAACGTAAACATCAGGTTACCATGACACTATACGCCTGCAAAGTGAATCTAGCCAACCTCGCAATGATTGCTGGTCTAGCGAAGACATGCGCTGTAGCGGAACCCTAAAGTTGAAACAATCATTGTTCTGCAAATTACCTACTCCGTAAATGGCTTACCTCTTGCACATGCGCGTACAAAAAAGGTCCCGCGCATACGACCTGATGGGAATCGATAAACGAGCGGACTTGCGTGACAATAACACCAATCTGAAGAACGAAAGCAACATACAAAAATCTATAAAATGAAATTTTGTAAGGTTCAAGATCTCTGAAATGTTATTAAAAACATAAACCTGTAACAGATTTTGGAGTGTTTTCACAAGATTGCGGACACATTCAAGTAAACATTACCTGTATTTTCGCCATATCGACACCTTCCATTAGCTTATCGACTTTTTGTCTGTGACACGCACAAAAAAGTAATACAACAAACATCAGTGGACACACGGGCAATAATTACCTGTTTAAAGCGTCCATAGCATCGAGAAAGTTGTCGGAAAAGTCACACCCTTCTTTCTATAAATGAAAGGGTGTGGACTATGCTTATAAAGACCAATTCTCTCCCTTAGGTGCTTCACATATTCGAAATATCGCGCGACTGATTATAGAAAAATCATTAAATACCGATATAATAAACGATTCTTAGATTTTAAAATGATCAATTTGAAACTGAACTTACTGAATATTCAAGCAGAGCTGAGATTCCATAAACAACATCAGCAGCACAAACCTTAAAAACGAAAGTCAGTTGCTTGCTCAACAAGTGTTCTGTTAACTACCTCATCTATAGTATCAACAACAATTCACTTAATTCTGAATAGCCTGGCATCAAAACTTGTTGTACCACCAGGCTAGGGTAAGCGGTAACAAATCTTAAAAAAAAGGTAGAGAGTATTTTCTAAGTCTCTTAAATTTTCAACACTAGTCCTTCCGCAATCGATCACCAAAATTTCAAGCAATACTCATGCTAGCATGAAAAATAGACATGAAAAATGTAAGTGATGATGATGACTCACTTTATTTCGATAGCCGTACTGTGCAACAAACGAGCCGTAGGATAGATCATCCAAACTAGACAAACCTCTCAGAAATGGAAGATTTTTGCAACGCAAACAATATGGACAATCAAAGAAAACAATTAAATTACAAAAAGTAATTCCGATAATGGATTACATGTTCGCAAATTAAATTTGCATATTTTCAATATAATTTGTATTCATATTTACAGTGTATTTTTTTACAGACCTGAATAGCACAATGTCTGATTGTTGCTTATAAGTGAGCTTTTAAAGGTGAGTACAAGTTAACGCTGCTAACATAACAAATTCTTCTAGTTCGTTACACAAGACAACAATTCTCAAATGATCCTTAACAAAATCATGTCATTACTGCATCAATACAACGTTCTCTAACCTGTATTTTTCCGAGAAACTCTCAATCCACTCCTTTACGTTACCACGATAGTCAATGTCCATTGCAGAAAATTTTTGCTTGCATTGTACAATTGGTATCCTGTGAAAATAGTGAATTTTAAAAGTCTCTCAAAGTACCACACTCAACTTTACACCTCAGTGAAGTGATATCATGTTTCTGAGGTTGGGGTTGAGAGAGAGATAAAAACACTTTAAAAGTCTCTCGAAGTACCTCACTGAACTTTACACTAAAGTGAAGTGATATCATGTTTCTGAGGTTGGGGTTGAGAGAGAGATGAAAACACTTTAAAAGTCTCTTGAAGTACCTCACTGAACTTTACACTAAAGTGAAGTGATATCATGTTTCTGAGGTTGAGGTTGAGAGAGAGATGAAAACACTTTAAAAGTCTCTCGAAGTACCTCACTGAACTTTACACTAAAGTGAAGTGATATCATGTTTCTGAGGTTGGGGTTGAGAGAGAGATAAAAACACTTTAAAAGTCTCTCGAAGTACCTCACTGAACTTTACACTAAAGTGAAGTGATATCATGTTTCTGAAGTTGGGGTTGAGAGAGAGATAAAAACACTTTAAAAGTCTCTCGAAGTACCTCACTGAACTTTACACTAAAGTGAAGTGATATCATGTTTCTGAGGTTGGGGTTGAGAAAGAGATGAAAACACTTTAAAAGTCTCTTGAAGTACCGCACTCAACTTTACACTAAAGTGAAGTGATATCATGTTTCTGAGGTTGGGGTTGAGAGAGAAATGAAAACACTTTAAAAGTCTCTCGAAGTACCACACTAAACTTTACACTAAAGTGAAGTGATATCATGTTTCTGAGGTTGGGGTTGAGAGAGAGATGAAAACACTTTAAAAGTCTCTCGAAGTACCTCACTCAACTTTACACTAAAGTGAAGTGATATCATGTTTCTGAGGTTGGGGTTGAGAAAGAGATGGAAGCACTTTAAAAGTCCCTGGAAGTACCACACTCAACTTTACACCTAATAAGTGAAATGGTATCATATTTTTGTCAATGCAAACACTAAAAACCTACCCTATATCAGCAAACATCTCATGCAATCGCTTCTTTCCTTTCATTGTAAACAAACGCAAACTAAAAAGTAACAACCCAAATGTTGGTATTGTCTTTAAGTATCGGTAACGTCATACCTGCACGAGGTGTATTGCGAGTTGAAAAAACTGTCAAAAATTGACCAGTGTCTGTACAAATCCAATCGAAGTATGCAGACGTTGTTAAAGAATTAAAAATTAACAACATGCGACAAAATATTTCAAAACTAGCAGACGCATCCCCAGAGCAATGGATGATTTCTAGGGAAGATGAATCACCGTACGAAATCCAACAGAAGAATGACTCAACAATTCTTTGACCATTACTATCTCTTTAAGTGATTCCAAGGTCTAAAAACATGCAAACTTATTCTGTTAAACACAAAAAATGAAAACTAATTGCTTTTTTATTTTTTTGCAATGCCAAACCATTCGTTGGCAAACAGCTTTTTAAAAACAAATTTTCAACATTTTTCTAACTGTTCTCAAATGTTGTTTGCGGCCCGATTTTCAAATTAGTGTTCAGACCTTTTTAAACTGTGACGTAGTTATGGAGTAACAACAAATTGATTGGAATGAATTTTTTTACAAAATCCTGGTTTACATCGCAAAATAACTCTTTTTGAAGACGTTTCACAGTAAAGATCTCTTGTAAACCACACTTGTTTGAACCAAAAAAGAAATTCTCCGAGGAAGAGCTAAAATGTTTTGAAAATAGTGAGCATGCAGGGCAAATGCGAGGAAGAGATGGTTGGTCAAAAGACAAGCGAGCGAGTGACTGAGTGGTTGGTGTAAGTGTGGAATGTGTCAAACGATTGAAATGAGCAGGGAGTGTTTGTGTTGTGTAGAACTTAATCAGGTTTGCATTCAACTTCCAGAAGGTTAGTTTTATTCTTTGCTATTTCCTGTTTCTTTATAGTTAGGTTCAAATTTGCTCATACAATTATTTAACTGGATTAAGTTTTTATTTTATATTATAGCTGAAAGCTGTGTGGAACTGGAAGATTTCCGACATGTATGCTTAAAAAAATATTCTATGAAAGTTTGATTGGTAGGTGCGTAACGAAAACTTTCAAGTTTACATTTAGATAGACTCAGTTTCTTTTTATGTGATGGAAACTGCTGACTTTGGCTTTTTTACGGACGATATTAGTCTGACATGAATCACAGTCAGTTGTGGAGTTCACCAATGTTATTGTGGATGTGGAAGAGTAACAATCTGGGTTGGACTTCGGTTTGAGTTGCTTGTTCACATTTTACATCCACAGTTTCAATGGCAAAATCAACAAATAACTCATCAGTTTGTAAATCTGAATTGGAAACTTGCAAATCTTTGGAATAATTTAATTGTTTCAAATCTAACCAAAACAAATATTTCTTTTTCCAGTTTTTAAACCCTTGTTAAAAGTATTTCAATTTTACTGGATAATGATATAATATAAATATTTTTAAATTATCTTTTGTTATTTTTTTGTTCTGTTTGTTTGTTTTTCAAGAATTTTTATTTGTATATCATATATTTCTTGTATGAATAGATAAATTAACGATTTTTGATTTTTTTATAAACTTATATTAATGGATAAATAATAATTTTAACCAAATTTCTCAATACTGCTAATTTTCTCAATAATTCTAATTAGTCAAATTTGGCCTTCTATGAGTTTCCACTTTTTCTTTGATCTTTTATAATATTATATTTCGTATAAAAAGATATATATATATATATATATATATTCATTTTTCAAATACAAAATGTAGTGTTGAATTTATCTAGGAATTGTGTTTTTGTTGAAAATGTATGAAAAAGAAAATATGAATGAATGAAAAACAGTGATTGTTAACAGTGCATCTTGAATCGGCTAAAATGTTTCGACAGTTTTATTGTATCTGTATCGAAAAGAATGAAAATTTTAAAATTATTATCGACCTTAATCTATCATTACTTTAGCTACCTTTGTCTTACCTTAAGCGTATTAATTAATGCTGGATTAATCTTTGTGATACTTATTTTTGCGATTTTGGCCTAAAATCGCAAAATAAATCCCGCAAAAGCACAACAATGAATGAGGCATTTTAAACAAAAACACAAACTTACAAAATTATATGCTTTTACTTCTTTGATCGTCAAAAGTTTGTTTTTTGCGGTTCTATACAAAAATCTATGTTGAAGTTCAAGGACAATATTCAAATGCTTATTGTTATTCGCTAAAATGTTTTTCTCAAAACCATACTCCATAATGACGTCAAAAACCGCTTTGCGGGCCGCGTGGACTGGACGCTAAATAATAAAAACATGTTGAAGCGGGAGCTTCGAGAGAAATGGCGGCCATGATAGAAATGTATTAAACAAAGATATCTTTTTATAATTCTTCATTATTAAACTTCGGTACTCAAAACGACTCTTTAAAATGTTTTAACAATCATATTTAGAACGATTTTGAAACCAAATATTTTTCGCCTCGGAATCACTTTAAGACTTAGCCAACTACATGTGGGACCGGAATATATTGTCAGGGTATAGAGTATATATGGGTAATTCATGTCAGAACAACAAATGGTGGTAACCACCATCTTTTTTTAAACCGAATCCACTTTTAGATGTCATTGTGTTGTCATGTCATTGTGTTGTCATGCCATTGTGTTGTCATGTCATTGTGTTGTCATGTGATTGTGTTGTCATGCCATTGTGTTGTCATGTGATTGTGTTGTCATGCCATTGTGTTGTCATGTCATTGTGTTGTCATGTGATTGTGTTGTCATGTCATTGTGTTGTCATGTCATTGTGTTGTCGTGCCATTGTGTTGTCATGTCATTGTGTTGTCATGTCATTGTTGGAAAAGATACTCATTCTCAAACGTGATTTTCATGCAGTCAATCGACTGAGCGTGCTCCTCATCGGTAATGTTGTGTCGTAAAACGTGATTCCGAAGATTATTGTAATCGTCAAAATATTTCTCCCTGCCATAAATACACATATCAACTCCAATAAATAGCTTTAACTGATTTTTAAAAAATGTCAAAAAAATAGACACATACAAAACCAAACTGTGATATAAAACAACAACCTACTTTTGAAAGAGTCATAAAGTACAATAAAAAATTAAATACTATTTCAGCATATTTAACGTTATTTGAACTTGCACTGACCTGTCGATTCTTTCAAACAAGTATTGCTCGGTGAGGCCTACAATTGCTAACCTAGCAATAAACAAATATATCTAATTTAATATTTATTTAATAATCTAATTTGTATATTTATTTTTTATTATTTTTAAACGGCTAGACCATTATTTTTAAACACACATACAACACATGTGTCTTGAAATTTAACTAAAAGCATTACAGGCATTCCTTGTCACATGCCTTAAAGCACAAATACCTCATGTAGAAGAAAACACGATTGTAATAAGCAATAACAATGTTTCTTGTCCAAGTTATCATGTGTCTATAGCTTAGTGTAGTCAAAATACTTTTTCGTGCATGTCTAACACTAGCTTTATTTTAATTAGTACAAAATCTTTTTTGTCTATTTGGATTGTCTAGTTGGATGTTCTCTAGTCTTTCCCTAGTTACTCAGTGTTATTGTAGACCCAATGATTGAATATTATAGAATTGTTAAATAAATTGTTGTACCAAAGCAAAGAGTTGTTATCTTTAGAGAGCTTCCACGCTAGATCGTAGAGAATTAACGACACCTGTAAGTGACAAAATCATTAACTTGACAGAGTAAATACAGAGGTCAAAGCACATGTAGGATTAAATAAAAGGTCTCATCTAATGCTAGTGAAGAGAAGAAAAGCAAAAATCTTGTGGAGCAAAAACAAACTCTTTAACAAACAAACTTTTACTGATTACAACTTTTGAATAGACCTTCGCTGAAGATGCTGTCAGTTTCTTTGCTGAAGCTCTACATCATCTTCAGAACATTTCTGGTGTAATCTTGACATTTTTACATCCTGGGTCAAGTCAGCTAATAAGTGACCACTGAACCCTGTGTGTATTTCAATGAAGCTGATTGTTTTAAAATAAAACTCACACTTGATCCGTAATAAGAGAATTCATAGTAGTCGTCCAAAATTCGATCTCTAAAATAAAAAGTTTGTGAAGGTTGAGATATCGTGAAAAGTCGTTTTATTGTTTACTTACCTTTCAGAAGACCATTTCTTCTTCTGAACTCTCTTTTCCAGATAAGATATCTAAAGAGTACAACAAAGTATACTCCTAAGCAAGTTGAGGAGTTCGCAGAAAAAAGACAATATTAACTTTCAAAAATCAATCCGATTTGTTCCTACGATTTTGTTTTTTTTAACGATAAACCTTTCAAAAGCAGACCTGATCTCTCTTTGAAACGCTTACAAAATAAAACCTACTAAATGTCAAGAGTTTTTAACTATTTGTCAATGAATCACCCTTGAAATTATCAACTCCTTGTATCATTTGGATTCTACTTACATCTCCCGTGCGCTGACGCTTAGCAGAGGGAACATCCTCGTCCTCATCTTCATCACTCAAATCATCATCTTCATTCTCATCTTCCTTAATAGAAAAAATATAAAAATATCAGTGATTTTTAAGCATTCATCACATTATATTTTTTGAACGAAAAGGAGCATTGATCCTGAATCCAAGACTTGAACCACACCCTAAGAGGTTAGCATACTTCTCACGATTTGTTTTGTGATTCCACGTTAAAAATAAGACAACAAACAAGTTACAAGGTGATCTTGCCCACTTCACTTTCTAACAAAAAGGAAAAAAACCTCTACTTATGAAATGCTAGTCGTGTTCCTTACATATTCAATGACTTTGTCAGCGTCTGGAATCTCCTCCAGAGTGTTGTCTCCCTCCTTCACAAGAACTTTAACTTGATCTCTGTACACGTTGTTCAAATCTAGTGGCCTGTGACTGAACAAAGAGTGTAATAGTGCTGTGAGTGATATTCATTATTGCGACTGTTCCAGGTGCTGCCATCAAAATAGAATTTTAACACTTTGATCTTCAAAAAACAACACTGAATTACAAAGTCGTTGTTAATTTTAATTAAGTAAAAAACATAATGGTCGAAAAAGAAATTGAACAAAGTAGCATGAGAAAACCTGTCAACAATGTAAAACAAAGTATCTTCATCGGCCTCTAAAGCATCCAGAAGATCAAGGTTGCCACCACAATTGATGAAGAAAAAATGCTTTATCTAAAGAAACAGAGATAAATTTTAATGGTATAGCCAACATGACACTTCATATACATTGCTCAACTATTCCCAAGTTATTCCAATTAAATTCATAATTCAGAGAAAAACACACAAATGAGGTATTTACTATTGACAAGCTTCATGCTACAAAGAACTATCTCGCACTCTACAAACAAAACACAATGAATCTACAAATAACGGCTAATCTATGATACTTCCTACCTGTTCTTTATTCTCATCGTAAATATTCTTCAAGTCGTCTTTTCCACTTGCTGTGACGATCGTGTATTGGGTATTGTCCTGTTGCAGCAGAAGCTGAAATAATTCACTGATGTAGTTGAGGGACACGTAAATGTGAGATTTAATAATCTGTATGCAACTGATGTGAATCTTGCTAAAAAATGCAAAAAGCGATGCTCCATCACTTATTAAGATTGGATAGGCATTGCAGTTATTAATTCAATGTTAAACCCAATTGCCTGTGCTCTTATGTGTAAACCGTACAGGAGAGGAGTTCTGGAGTTATTCAGAAGTAGATTTACTTATTGGGGAAAAATGAATAAATACCACAACCATTTGAATATTTACATTCACAAATGCCAAGTCACATAAGAAATAGCATATTTCAACAGCATTTTACAGCCCTCAAAATTAGCAATGGCAATCAGCTGTCACAAATGCCGTTAAGTAATATCATTATTTTCAAAATCTTCCAACTCTAAAGTTTCCTTGTAAAATTCACGAAACCAGCTCCTATCCAAACTCATGTTAATAAGCTTTTCTTTTCTTAGAGCTTCTGCAGATGCAGTTGTTTTTTTCTTTTCAGATTCACAGTTATTATTATCATTGGTCGTGAATAGCGTGAGATATGGGTACACATCTCACACACACTAGGACCAGAGTAAACGTTCTTCTCAAAACTATATCGAATTATCTGAGTAGACAGAAAGTAATACACATTTATGAACGCTTTTGTAAACAAAGATAAGTGATATTTTCTTAAAAATTATTTGATCGGTACTGACAATTAACAATTTAATGAGAATAATGTGAATGTCATTGTTCGTAAATACCATATTTCCTCAAATGACCCTCTAATAAGCGCTTCATGTTTGATCAAAGTTATTTTCATTTTGTTTCTATATTTCACTACTCGAGTTCGCCTGAAAGTAGAGCGCTTGAACCCTCCAACAAGCTGCAGATTTATCAGACCCAGCGTTGGTGCGCATTCACCCGCAGTATAGATGTTTTCTGCGGTTTGGTTTAGCCACTGGGCTGACCGTCTCCACTGTAATAGTAGAAATGGTTTCAGGTGATTCTGGTCCATGGAGACATTCAGGTCACTGCCAAATCGATCGGTCGCATTTTACATGTCAGGGCATTGAATGTTAGCGTGTGGAGAGAGAGCCGGCAACAGCTTCAGTAGTGATTAACAAACACATTACAAGGAGAAATAAAAATGCGGCAAGTGACAATGAATGAACTTTAAATTGCACATGACGGCCTTAGATGAACTTCGTTTGGTAGGATATGCAAAAAAATTCACGAATCATTTTGAACAATTAATTGGAGCACTGCAGCGGAAGTCTACTAGACTAGCTATATAACCCATTAAAATTGCACTCATTAGTTCCATGAGAAAGAATAACTGTGTTAACCTGTCTTCATGTAGACTAAATAACAAATTATGTAGGACAAAACCTAAAAATCTGTCTACGCAAAAACATATGCGAAACAGTAAGAATCGTATTTGCGTATGCAACAATTTTAATAATGAGAAGACTGAATTCGATCTATTTTCTGGTAAGCAAACCTCAAAAAATCTCTATCTCTAAAAAAAGGTTATCATATAAAGATTTAGTTATTGGTGAGGTGCAAATCTCATAGCTAGCTATATAAAACACTTTAAAGGCAAATGATAACCCCATGGCTATAAAAATATATTTATGGCATGCAATTCACCATACACAAACAAAATATTCAAGAAACAGACTGCCTTATGACACAATATAAAAGTATTAAAAACAACATTATACCTTGAATATTTTACAACCGCATAATGCATCAACGTCTAATGCAGCAATGACCAAAACTCTCTGAAAAGAATAAATTTGTTGAAATAACACACCTAAATTTTTAAATCAGCCATTATTATTTAAGTAAATATATAAATTATACAGAATTTTAATTAATTTAATTATTAAATTATACAGAATTTTCAATGGAACAGAAAACAAAAAACTGCTCAAAATTAAATTCTTTCAATTTCATAACCAACATAAAGAATGTGATGTGTGATGTCAAACATCTCAAGACTGTCTTTCATCTTCGGTTGCTGAAAGAGCATTTTATTTACTCAGCTTGTTTCTGAAACTGAAAATATGAATGAGACTGTATAAAAAAATATGAAAATGGTCTTTTTATTTTTTGAGAAAATATCCATATTTGGAAGCTATTTGGCAAAGAAAAATAAGGGGGTAAGAAACCAGAAAAATGCCAGAATTTAATGTCTTCCAAAGTGATGGATAAGAGCTTCCCTGATCTAGTCAAGCATAAATGTAGGTTGGAAAATAGTTTTGCTTTTACCTCAGAATATAAAAATAGTACACCAACTTCTAAGGCTGTTTGGAAAATTGTCATAAATTTTTTTCTTGCACTACCGTCAAGTGAGGTGAATCCGATCAAATCCAAGAGAATTTTGATTGCTGTCTTTGGTGTGTTCAAGGCAGTGCTTTCATTATTTTTTTAAACAAACATTAGGTCATTCATTTCAAAAAGCCGTAAAAGGTTTTACAGCACACATGCCGCAATATACGCAAAAAATCTGATTAATTGTCACAGGAATAAAATATTGATCTGGGGTGAAACCGATATACCTATTTGGGGCAAATCCGATACATATATATTTTCTGGGATTTTTTAAAACTGATATTGCCTTTTTTATTTTAGATTGGTTTAAAAGATAAAGACAAATGAAAGACATTTTCGATTTTATCAGAGCATATAGTATACAGATTAAAAGATCGGCATATTCAAGTCACTCACATATTGACCAAAAATAATAAACATATTTTAAGCTTTGTTATAACTAAATTGTTGTAAACAATAATTAAAAGTTAGGGAAGAAAAAGTTGCAAATTGTAAAAAAATTAATTGTTGCAGGAAGAAAAAGTCGCAAAAGTTTCGAAAATTTGCTCGCAACATTTTCTTCCCGCAACTTTTTCTCTCTTGACACCTCGAAAAACTGCCACATCAAGACGCTGGCAAAGATGTGTTGCATTTGAAGAAAGCGTGATAAATTTTATGTCATGTTGCAGAGTTGCATTTATGACACTTGGCGAAAAGGGACTCCCCAGATTGTCTCCAATTAAAACCTTTGTTCCAGGAGTAGACGTGACAACAAGTAAAAACACTTTGAAAAACCAAATTTCAAAAGTACGACCATCAAACAAACAATTATTGGAGACGTCATAAACAGTTCCGGCTGGACCTCCGGCTGCCCAACCAGCATACAAATTCTGTGCTTTGTAGACAATCATAGGAAGCAAATACTGTCCACCGGCAAACATAATGCTTGTTGATTGTTTTGAATGCTCCAACTTTCTTTCCACTCGACGCGAATGACCTCTCTTTACAATTACATATTTGGTCATCAGTCATGTTAGTCTCGTCATAGTTGTATCTACAATCTCAGTAGATAGATTTTATCAAAGTACTCATTTAAAACTACACTATTTACAGCTGCCCTGCTATGCTTCACATTGTCTGCTATTTTTTTGTCAGATTGTGACGCTTCATAAATGATCGTACGCAATCTTTGCCTGGTAAATTGTTTTTAAACTTTTTATCTGTGACGCTTCTTTTGTCTAAATAGCACTTCACCAGGCATCTTAAATCATACAAACTTAATGGTACTCTCCACTTTGTTAATGCAGCTATGATTTCCAAAATAATAGACTCAGTTTCGTCCGTTAATTGTTTTTGCCCCCCGTGTTTTTTTAACTTATCTGCAGTCACATTACATTTATGATGTAGGGTAGCATAGGGGATATTGAATTCCTTTGATGCCTTCCGTATTGAAGTGTTCTTATTTTTGACTGCATTAACAGCATTTGACAACTGTTCTTCGGTATATCCTGTCTTATGTGCATGAAATCCAGGCGTTCGTTCGTAATTTCTAACCATAACTCTGTGTTTTTGTTTATTAACGTTATATAGTGTATCATGTATGATTTAACCAGTATACCCCAAACACTACTATTATGTTTGAATGAAAGTCATTAATTACACATTTTGTCATTTATTGAGGATTACTTTTGTGTTAGCAAAGTTAAGAAGTAAAGTTATTCTCTTTTTTGGTACTGTGACATGATGTTTCCTTCTGCAATAGGTTGGGATAGCTCAGTTGTCAGAGTGTTTATAATTTCAATGCTGCAAAGTATGGGTGTTGATCGTAGAAGTATATACCATCTCAACAGTGAAACCAAAGAAATACAATCTATCATTTATGCCTCTTACAGTGACATAACCAAACGGTCGTCCGACGGTGTGGGGCAACCATATTTTGCCGCAGACAAGTGAAACTTTTAAATCATTGCCTTCCAACTGTCCGATGGGACGATTATAATAATTGTCGTTATAGCCAACGAGAAATGATTGAGTTTTGAAAATCAGCAGAGTTCGCAAACATGAAATAAAAGGCCATAATAAAAATTCAGTCGGATGACCAGAAGTTTTTGCGGACAACCAATTTTTTATTAGACAGCTGTTCCACTCGTCTGACAGGACCAGTGGCCAAAATGTTAGGTTATACCACTGCTCTTACGCACATAATGGTTAATTTTATTTTACTTTTCTTTCTACATTAAACTTCTCAAGATTTTCTGAAAATAGAGTGCTTGAACCCTCCATCCTGATGATGATTTATCTGACATGATATTTTGTTGCATTTATGGCAGGAAATTGAATGTGTAGCATGTAGGCAGTTAATTGACAATAGCTCAACAATAGTATTGTAACTAGAGGGATTGCAATAAAACAAATTTTGTTACGTAACAAATGAAGGAGAAAGGTTGTTTTTGAGAGATTCTAATTCCTAACGACCATTGATTGCGTAGATAGTATTTTCAGTATTGGAACATTTGCAATGATTAAAATTACACAAATGTGACATATTACAAGTAAAAAGGTCTCTTCATCCATTAGATAATTACACAGTCATTAAAATAGTACCTAGGTTAATGTTGTATAATTAAGTAATCTGTTGACAAGCATTCAATATATTTAATATAATTGGAAACATTTTTGTGAATGACTTTTGAATGATTTTTTAGGCGAGGTTTCGCTTTCTCCACTAGTTGCTTATTTTCCATAGTATTAGACTAGCTATCCTTTATATGAGAAAGAAAACAAATGTCAAATAGAAAAACAAACCTCGGATGAAATGACTTCGTAAACCTCTTCTTTAATTTTCTCAGTAAGCATTTTAGTTTGTTTCTGTTACATTCGTTCATCTTTTCCTGTCGACATTTTTTGTTGTTTTGAAAATCAGGCGGGATCTCATCTGCGCATGTCTCTAATTTTTTTACTTTGACGGTGTTTACCTCGATACTCGATATCTCGAACTTTGTTCTATCAGTCTCTTATCCTCTAGCACTTGACAGACAGAAGCTGCGTTCTGGAGATCAAAGCAAAAACTTGGTATCTCGAATCCCGATATCTCGGATTTTTGCCGCCGGGATTACAACGAAGACCTTGAATGTTTTCAAATTAATCAATGAATTTAATGTAGAGATTCGTTTTGATTGTAACTGCTAATGCCATTAGCATAATGGCATTCTTATTTCAACTCGACAATCCGTAATTTTAGCCCACTCTTTGGTAAATGTACAGTCGACTTTCCATATCTGGTCTACCCGACATCTCGAAATTTTCATTATCTCGAATTATTTGTTCGGTTCCTTGTTCAACAAACTCTCGTTATCCCGAACTTTGAATGTTGTGTAAAAAAATGATAAAAAACCTCCTTTATGTATGACCAACATCATGCTTACCAAATATAAGAATACGTTTTGTTGTTTCGCTTCAGGAATGATTCAAATTTCGACAATCGATAAGGATTCAAGCAAATTGTGACACTAACAAAACTTGTCTGAAAACACCATATAAGGATCGACCACGTTTTACAGTTATCTCTGTTTTAATTGGCGCTAGGCTAGATTAGGTTAGGTAAAAGTTTGGGCTACATGAAACGTATTCTCGATTTTTTATTATTGTTTGGGTATGCGGGTCATGTAACATCTTTAACCTTATGGATATAAGCACCCATGCCCTTTATGCACTGCTGCCACGTAATTTAAAATGCAAAGTTGGTATTTTGCGTGGGTTAACTCACCACTGTTTTCCCCATCAGTGAGGTTGGTGTTGTTAGGTAAAGCATCCAGCTGTAAAAACATCTGCTCCAATGAATCATCAAATGATTAAACCTACAAAATTGTGGAGAATATTATCTGTTGAAACCCCATCTAACCCATGCCCCATGCTAACATGGAAAATAAACGTGCAAAAATGTAAATGATGATGATGTTGTTTATTTGATCTTTTTAAACTGATCGATTTTCACCATCCAAGGTAAAGGTTTGAGGTTGTTGAAGTTTAATTGTTAACTGGAGTTAAATATTTTGTCGAACAAACAAATGAGCGGAAAGAAGAGAAAGTGTTTAACCATAGGAAGATTTTCATTCTATCATAATACTATCAAGTCATTTCACTGAAATTCTATCTGATCGATCATAATACTATCAAGTCATTTCACTGAAATTCTATCTGAGAATGATGATGGTCAGTTATTCGTCTTCACAAAAGAACGCTAAAGCTATGACACTAATTAAAAGCGTCTCGTGTTTACAAAGAGAATAGCCACACCCTGGAAAATACGAAATGGATTTTTCAAAAGGCAGGAAGTTGTTGTTTGAAAATAATTTTAAAGGTCTTTTCTTATTCACGCCATTTAAAAATATTTTCATAAAAAAGATCGCAGACTGATGCCCAAAGTTTAAACGGCGCTTTTGTTCCTGGTCAAATGTTTGATGTTGCCAATGCTTCTGTACATTCTGCTCACTTTGGTATAATTACAATAGCGGAAAGTTGTGAACTCAAAAAATTAAGATTTTGCCGGAATAAATAGATCGGAACTAACACTTCACGGTTGGATGACAGAGGAAGAAGATGCGTTGTTGGAATGCGCTGGGACAGGTAAATAATTGGACAGTAATCAAATGGGATGCAACGACAATACTTTTTGTTAGTGAATAAACTATGGTAAATGTTTGCTCTCCGTGTCCCTGTTTTTCCAAATTAAATCCAAATTAACAAATTTGGGGGCATCATACGCTCCACCCCCCCCCCCCCCCCACACATATATATATATATATATATACAATAGAAAATCACAACGCAAATCTATTTCAATATTTTTGGCGGTTTAGTATTTTTCACATAATTTGAAAAATATGTCCTCCATTGTTCTGCGCAAAGTAATTCCTTTCCGTGATAAAATTATTTTATGAAACTGCAGCATTGGTTCGAATCGTTAATCGTCCTTGTCCTTTTAACGCTACCTCACTGGAATAAACTGCCCTTTTTGTAAATCTTGACCTTTGTAAGAAACCACCCACCAATAAAATACGGTAAGACGTTTCATCAACGGCTTGGTACCTTTATTCGAAGTAGCTAATGCGAAATATTACAATCGTAAAATCTAAAAACTAACCAATAAGCTTTTATGATGAGATTTTTCGCGCGAAATTTATATTTAACTTTAATGTGCGTTCAAAACTTTTATCTGCTTCCTACGATGGCCCTGAAGGCTCATTTTAAAAAATTGCGCGCGCCATAAAAATGGCGCGCGTGCTCCAGATTTCTTAATGGCGCGCGTCTACGATGGCCCTGAAAGCTCATTTTTAAAAATTGCGCTCGCCATAAAAATGGTGCGTGTGCTCCAGATTTCCCAATGGCGCGCGCCAAATACCAAAGGAACGTACGATGGCCCTGAAAGCTCATTTTAAAAAATTGCGTGCGCCATGAAAATACTGTAAATTGGACTTTAAGTTTTGTAATTGGCAGACCCAGCCTTTGGTCTTTGGTTTGGCGATTTTTCCTCGAGAATGCTGATCAAATTAAAGATGGAGTCACTTGCCAGACAGCTTGTAAAAGAAGAAGCTGAAACCGCTGTCAAGCGATCCAGAGAACAAAAAGAGGCAGAAGACACAACACAACCACCACAACCTTCCAAAAAGGAGAAACTTTCAACAAGAATTAATAATCTTTTAACATTAATTAATAAAAAAGGATGTGCAGTTGCTAAAGAAGGTAATAAATCGACATCATTAAATGCAATTAAAATACAAATACGTTGGCAAAAGGTTGAAAAGAATGGTAATATGGTTATGGTCAAACCTCTTGATGGGGGAGGACAAAGATTTGCCACGTTTGATAACAATGAAAAAACATTATTAGAAGATTTAATGGAAAAAGGCAAACAATATTTTTTCCCCAACAATTCGTTTGGAGAATGTCTTGAAGATTAGCGCGCGTTAATTTTCATTACTCGCGGCATTTTATTTTGGCGCATATATCTATTTATCTGGCACGCGCATTTTTTTCTTTTTTGGCATGCGCACCTTTTATTATGACGCGCGCAATTTTATTCCATGAGCCTTCAGGGCCATTGTAGCTTCCTTTTCGCAATGTAAACGAAATGAACATAAACCATAAAAGTTTTAGCTATAAGTAAAGTTGGACAGACAAGAAAAATTTGCATTTCATGGAAGACCTTGAAAGTTTTTCTGTGATGAGTTTTCTTGAAGTTAAAACGTGTTATAGTTGCACTAGGTTATTGCATTTAAAATCTGAAATAGGATTTTGTGACTTTTCCACTTTTGTTTAGGTCGAGCGACTTTTTAACATTGAACTGTGTTTATGTTATTACAAGTAGACGTACCCCCGGTGTTGCCCGGAGCAATGCATTCATTTTTCTAAGTAAAAAAAGCCAGTGATAAACTACGACAAAAAGTTGATACTCTAGAAGAAACAACATATACGAACGAAAATAGTCATGCTGATTACAAAAATAAACTGTTTACAGCGGCTAAAACGAAATGTACACTTTGTTTATTTTTATATTATTTGTAAGAAATGCGGGATTTGATTTGATTAGATGAAACCGAGGATAGGTACACGGTTGAAGATGCGATCGAGGCTGTTGGGTTTGGGAAGTTCCAGCTGAAAGTCCTTGCTATGATCGGATTTGCTTGGGTAAGTGATTGACGACAATAATTTTAACAACTCTTCCCTAAGTTGAATATTAATGCTCATAATTACCTTAATTCTATTATTAAGATTTATGCAATGACTTTATAAATTTTTATTATTTTTAACTGAAATTTGTTCACTCATTTAGAGTTCCGACTCCCTTGAGATGGCGTTATTGGCCATCTTAGCACCTGCTATTCGTTGTGAATGGGACTTATCCCATTGGCACGAGGCATTTCTGACCACAGTAAGTAACTTACCCAAAGAATGCGTGTGTTTGGTAGCGTTTATCCTTTTAGATAGTTTTCGTAGGAATGTTCATTGCAACTTACTTCTGGGGTTACGTCAGCGATAATTTCGGAAGGAGAAAGGTATGTTTCACTCGCTGTTAATCAAATGTTTTCAAAGAAGTTTAGCAATTTTTCATTACATGATAACATTTGAAGCGTTATATCACTCTGTGTTAGAAATGCACGAAAATACGACTTATCATTCCCTGATTCCTGTTTTGAAATAATACGAAACAAACGCTTTTTGACTGCAGTCAATCTTACAGCCTAAACTACTCTTTATTTGGATGACTTCTTCCTTATCTATCAATTGGATATTAAATGGAATTGGAGAACAATAAATAAAATAATTGGGAGAAACAAAACTAGAAAGCCACGTGATATTCAGCATATAAATATTGACTGAAATAATATTTTTGATCAAACAACAGTCTGCAATGAGTTTAATAAATATTTAGCTTCCAAAATCTTTGAAGCTTTTGAAAAAACATTTGTATGGGAAGCCGCCTTCTCCTCTCTTAATAATCGAAATAAATCCTCGGACCATTGCTTTTTTAATGCACGTGAATTACTTACCTAAGGCTTCTGTAATATTACAAACAGTTATGTTCGCTGACGGCACAAATATGTTTTACTCTCATAAAGATTTATTTCAAATAACGAAAGCGGAATTGGATAAACTGTTGCAAAGGTTTAGGGCAAATAAGCTATCTTTATACGAAATGAATTGAAAATTCCTACTATTTCATACAGAACATTGTGAAAAGGTTTAAATTTAAATAACAGGAAAAATAATCGAAAGGGAAATGTATCAGAGTTTCTAGGAGTATTTTTAAACGACAACTTGAGCTGGAACTATCACATAAATTATCTCGAGTCAAAGATTTAAAAAAACAACTGGTATATTGTATCGCGCACGCCCTTTTCTTAATATGAATAGTTTGAAAATAAATTTATTTCAGTTTAATTCACAGTTATATAAACTATGCTAACATTAGCTAGACGAGTACTTACCCCACTAAACTTGGATGTTTATCTAAAGTTCAAAAGCACGCTAGCCGAATAATTTGCCACAAATCAAAATTTGAGCCCCGTCCACCATCAATGAAAATCTTGGAAATACTAAATGTTTATGAAATTAATGTTTTCAAACATTTATTATTATTCATGTTTAAATATACAAATCAGCTGACGCCAAAAGTCTTTGATGAACAAATTACAAAGAAACATAATGATGAGTATATGTTGAGATCAAATGAAAGTTTTGAATATATTTTACCACAAAGGAGATCAATGTTAGCTAGTTTTTCGCTGTCATATCGAGGTTCAAACTTTGGAATTCTTTCAAAGAAGATGAAATAAAAAATCTTAAACATTTTACCATATTTAATCACAATCTTAAATTTCATATTTTTATCGCAGTATTTACTCGAATTAATATTTTTTTAATTAAAATAAATAATATTCTATTTTCTAATAGAATTTGAAATTACAAACGTCGCCGTTCTTACTACTTTTCAATAATATGTAAACAAGTGAAATTAACGCATGGATTGAAAGCATAATGTCAATCCGAAAAGGGTTTCATGAAAGCACCATCTTGAATTAGCTTTAAGATATCACGAGTCCTCTCGAAATACTTTTGCTACATACTTTAGTTGTGTATTTTATACTTTATCACTCGATAACTGGAACATTTATTTAAAACTTCATTATTTCCGTGCGTTTGTTACACACGGCTACTAATATCATACTCCCGTTATTTAGGCGCTCACGTTTGCGACCTTAGGGGTATTTTGCTTTGGAATGACGAGCACATTCTCGATAAACTACGCGATGATGATCACCTTCAGGGGGTTGGTGGGAGCGTCGATGGGTGGCGTTGTTCAGGGGTAAACTTGGGCCGTTATTTTGTACAATTCTGAATCTTGAATGAGTTTAACGTATAAATAAATTCATTAATAATTCATCAATTTTGTTTATTTATTGCAAAAACTATATATATATCGAGTGTGATTTCAAAAACTCTAACACCGGTTTTTAATTTAATTTTGTCATATAAGGTTTTCTGATCAAAATTAACTAGGTCAGCAATCTCAACTTTATTATATTTTGTACTATACTGTGTTCCATGACATCTGCGAGCTACTATACTGTGTTCCATGACATCTGCGAGCTACTATACTGTGTTCCATGACATCTGCGAGCTACTATACTGTGTTCCATGACATCTGCAAGCTACTATACTGTGTTCCATGACATCTGCGAGCTACTATACTGTGTTCCATGACATCTGCGAGCTACTATACTGTGTTCCATGACATCTGCGAGTGACTTCAACAGCTTGTTACTTGTTCAATATTATTTTTAGGGTGTTTGTTTATTATGAACGCATTGTAGCAATAAAACAACAATATCTCGCCATCACAGGAAACTAAAGTACATTTTGTTTTAACAAGTGACGTTTTCGAAAATCTCCTTGGTAATCTGTACTGATGATCTTTAGAACAACCTTAATCGTGGAGTTTTTACCTCGAAAGACAAGAGGACTGACTGTGAATTTTGGTTCGGTAACTATGAATTAACTTGTTTGGATGCTTGTTTTTAAAAGTCAAAATGACCATCGACATTTTAAGCATTATTCAAGTACTAGCTATATAAACCACGTGTAAATTGCACCCATCAAGACCACAGATTACAGCGAGAGAAGTTGTCAAAATATAAAATACGATTGTTTCCATCTCTTTAGATATTCTGGTCATTCGGGACTTCATTTGAGATTATATTGGCAATGTTTGTCATGCCGAAGTACGGATGGAGAAGTTTGCTCTTTCTTTCTGCTTGGCCGTGTCTAATATACGTTCTGCTAACAACGATATCAAAGGTACGTTGAAACCATAGTATTTCACCGAATCCTTATGATTTATATTTTGATTTTGGATGTTAATGTAATGATTTTGTATGGTCAATACAGCGAAAAATAAGAAAATAGCATGTTTATTTAAAGGTACAAATGGGCAATAATAAGGGTAAGTTTATATTTTGTTCCGCGCATCAAAAAAGAATAACTTTAGTCGTTGTTACTATTTAGCTGCTGGCACAGAAATCTACCGTATACATATTTTTTACCTCCTAGTATTTTTTTTAAATCAAAATTTATTTAGCTTGTTTATATTTCAAATAGAATTATAAACAAACATCAAAATATACCATTCTGTATTTCATGAAAACATCCTCCCTTTCGTAGTATCCACCGGAAAGCGCTCGCTTCCTTATGGCAAAGGGTCGAGTGAAAGAAGCGGTGAAGATATTAGAGAAAGCAGCTGAAGAAAATAAAAAGGATCTACCGAAAGGTCAATTGTCTGAGCCCGTTAGAAAAACGGTGAGATTTTAAGATGTTATGGATTATAGGAGCTTGCAATAACAATTGAAGCAAACTTGTTAGGGTGGAAGATTGCATTAAAACTCTAAGTGAGGCGGTGACTAAAAATCAATCCACACCTCTATTTTTCTGTAGGAATGCAAGCACGGTAGCATCACTGGAATGTTTCAGAAAGGTTATTGGAGGGTTACCATACTGCTGTGGATAATATGGTGGGTCTGGCGGTTCCCTATTCTCGATGTTACTAGCGAATAATTTCTTCAGGTTCGCTTCACACTTTAATATTTACGGCTTAGCTCTGCTGACGACTGCGCTGTTTTCAAGTTCCCACACCTGTTACGGTAAGCTGTTATAGTTGCAGGGGTACACAGCGGTGGGGTTACAGTTACAGGGGTACACATCGGTGGGGGTTACAGTTGCAGGGGTACACAGCGGTGGGGGTGACAGTTGCAGGGGTACACAGCGATGGGGGTTCGAGTTGCAAAACATCGTCTTACTATCTCTCCTCTACGTGGGTTGTCACAAAAATGGGAATTTTATGGGTCCCTTTAAATACTGTAAAAGAACATTCATCTTTGCAAAAATCTTTTTATCATACTTGCGGAAAACCTGCCCAGTCATGTATTTGAACCAACAATTAATCTTTGCTCTGCACATTTATGCTGGGTGATTTTCCAATGTTCAGGAGATCCAGTAAACGTGACCGACTCAACCAACGTCTGTAAGAAACTCACTAGCGAAGATTATCTACATTTTTTCTACGTTCTAGCAGCAGATTTCCCCGGTATGTAATCACACGAGAATCATAGAGCATCGATGAAAAGGATTACGTCTCTTTTTTGCAGCTGTACTAATCACTGCTATGTTAGCAGATACTATCGGTAGAAAGTGGCTACAAGCGGTCGGCTTTTTCTTCATGTCATTCTTCTTCATTTTGCTGTTAATATGCACTGGCAGGTGAGGTTATAAGAAAAATCATACTGCAATTCGAGAGATGCAACACCATCAGATTAATGAAACAACTTAAATAAGGGGGATGGGTGGGTGTACTAGGGGGAGAGATGAAGGAAGGAATGGGTATGAAGGGGGGAAAGTGAGGGGATGAAGGTGGGGGTATTAGGGGGGGAATGAAGGAGAGAATGGGTATGAAGGGGGGGGGAAAAGTGAGGGGATGAAGGTGGGGGTATTAGGGGGGATGAAGAAGAGAATGGGTATGAAGGGGGGGGGGGGGGTAGGGGGGATGAAGGAGGGAAAGTGAGTAGGGGTAAGCTACATCCCGTTGAAAATGTTACAAATATAATCTTGTCTCGTAGTCGAGGCTGGACGACATTCTTTTTGTTTGGCGGACGCTGTTTCATTTCAGTAGCTGATATAGGCGGGTATATATACACTCCTGAGGTACTTTATTGTGTTAAGTGTTTCATGAAGTTTGAATGTCGGGTTGTACAGGTTTATCCGACCGAAATACGTGGAATGGCGCTGGGGTCTTGCTCAGGAATATCGAGGCTGGGATGCATGTTGACGCCATTTGTTGCCCAGGTAACGAACCTTGATTATTTGAAGTAAATGTTTCATGGCCACCGCACACAATGGATGCTAAAAAGGTTTTGCTGCACAGTTCTCTCGCTGTCTCATAGCCCTTACATCGCTTTCAAGCATTACCCCCAATACTTTAATTTGGCTACTCAAACATGTAGGAATTAAACGACAACAATATTCTATGACTCACATAACACCCCCGGATTTCTATAACAGGTGCAAGAGCCATTTAAATATTTTTGAAGATAAATGGATAGATTACATTCAGGTGCTCAGCCATAAAGACGTGATATGGACACTCTCCATTTACATCGGCTTCGGGGTGCTGGGTGGGATTTGCTCCCTGTTACTGCCTATCGAAACGAAGGGAAGGGGTTTGGAACAAATCAACGAAGAACTGAGGAAGCTGAACACAAGTAAAGACAAAAAGGACGTTTCTACAGAGAACGGATGAAATATTACTCTCCGAAGAACCTCCGCATATCCTCAATTGGAGAATTGTACTTGCTTCAAAGGTCATCTGGTATATGGGAAAACCACATCTCAAATTCATATCAACGCCTTTATTTAACCAAGAAACATCTAATGTATTGCACATTTAAGTCATTTGAACTTATTATTATTTCAGTGAATGTGTATAACTTTCGTGTTGTAAATTTTTTCACTATCAACTGTTCAACATTACTTTAAAATACCGCGTTTTTTGTTTGTCCCGTGTTAAATACCCGCGTCATTTCGTTTTCCCAGTTAAATATACGCGTTTTGTTACTTACCCTGCGTTAAGTATTCGGCGCGTTGCTGTTTGTCCCGAGTTATTTTCCGAGATATATTTTTAAACAAACAAAAACACATCACCTTTAAACGAACACGTGAAACAAGTCTTTTAGCAACCAATCAAAACACCACCTTTAAACGAACACGTGAAACAGGTCTTTCCAACCAATCAAAACACCACCTTTAAACGAACACGTGAAACAGGTCTTTCCAACCAATCAAAACGCCACCTTTAAACGAACACGTGAAACAAGTCTTTTAGCAACCAATCAAAACACCACCTTTAAACGAACACGTGAAACAGGTCTTTCCAACCAATCAAAACACCACCTTTAAACGAACACGTGAAACAGGTCTTTCCAACCAATCAAAACACCACCTTTAAACGAACACGTGAAACAGGTCTTTTAGCAACCAATCAAAACACCACCTTTAAACGAACACGTGAAACAGGTCTTTCCAACCAATCAAAACACCACCTTTAAACGAACACGTGAAACAGGTCTTTCCAACCAATCAAAACACCACCTTTAAACGAACACGTGAAACAGGTCTTTTAGCAACCAATCAAAACACCACCTTTAAACGAACACGTGAAACAGGTCTTTCCAACCAATCAAAACACCACCTTTAAACGAACACGTGAAACAGGTCTTTCCAACCAATCAAAACACCACCTTTAAACGAACACGTGAAACAGGTCTTTTAGCAACCAATCAAAACACCACCTTTAAACGAACACGTGAAACAGGTCTTTCCAACCAATCAAAACACCACCTTTAAACGAACACGTGAAACAGGTCTTTTAGCAACCAATCAAAACACCACCTTTAAACGAACACGTGAAACAGGTCTTTCCAACCAATAAAACACCACCTTTAAACGAACGCGTGAAACAGGTCTTTTAGCAACCAATCAAAACACCACCTTTAAACGAACACGTGAAACAGGTCTTTCCAACCAATCAAAACACCACCTTTAAACGAACACGTGAAACAGGTCTTTTAGCAACCAATCAAAACACCACCTTTAAACGAACACGTGAAACAGGTCTTTCCAACCAATAAAACACCACCTTTAAACGAACACGTGAAACAGGTCTTTCCAACCAATCAAAACACCACCTTTAAACGAACACGTGAAACAGGTCTTTTAGCAACCAATCAAAACACCACCTTTAAACGAACACGTGAAACAAGTCTTTCCAACCAATCAAAACACCACCTTTAAACGAACACGTGAAACAGGTCTTTTAGCAACCAATCAAAACACCACCTTTAAACGAACACGTGAAACAGGTCTTTTAGCAACCAATCAAAACACCACCTTTAAACGAACACGTGAAACAGGTCTTTCCAACCAATAAAACACCACCTTTAAACGAACGCGTGAAACAGGTCTTTTAGCAACCAATCAAAACACCACCTTTAAACGAACACGTGAAACAGGTCTTTCCAACCAATCAAAACACCACCTTTAAACGAACACGTGAAACAGGTCTTTCCAACCAATCAAAACACCACCTTTAAACGAACACGTGAAACAGGTCTTTTAGCAACCAATCAAAACACCACCTTTAAACGAACACGTGAAACAGGTCATTCCAACCAATAAAACACCACCTTTAAACGAACACGTGAAACAGGTCTTTCCAACCAATCAAAACACCACCTTTAAACGAACACGTGAAACAGGTCTTTTAGCAACCAATCAAAACACCACCTTTAAACGAACACGTGAAACAGGTCTTTCCAACCAATCAAAACACCACCTTTAAACGAACACGTGAAACAGGTCTTTTAGCAACCAATCAAAACACCACCTTTAAACGAACACGTGAAACAGGTCTTTTAGCAACCAATCAAAACACCACCTTTAAACGAACACGTGAAACAGGTCTTTCCAACCAATAAAACACCACCTTTAAACGAACGCGTGAAACAGGTCTTTTAGCAACCAATCAAAACACCACCTTTAAACGAACACGTGAAACAGGTCTTTCCAACCAATCAAAACACCACCTTTAAACGAACACGTGAAACAGGTCTTTCCAACCAATAAAACACCACCTTTAAACGAACGCGTGAAACAGGTCTTTTAGCAACCAATCAAAACACCACCTTTAAACGAACACGTGAAACAGGTCTTTCCAACCAATCAAAACACCACCTTTAAACGAACACGTGAAACAGGTCTTTTAGCAACCAATCAAAACACCACCTTTAAACGAACACGTGAAACAGGTCTTTCCAACCAATAAAACACCACCTTTAAACGAACACGTGAAACAGGTCTTTCCAACCAATCAAAACACCACCTTTAAACGAACACGTGAAACAGGTCTTTTAGCAACCAATCAAAACACCACCTTTAAACGAACACGTGAAACAGGTCTTTCCAACCAATCAAAACACCACCTTTAAACGAACACGTGAAACAGGTCTTTTAGCAACCAATCAAAACACCACCTTTAAACGAACACGTGAAACAGGTCTTTTAGCAACCAATCAAAACACCACCTTTAAACGAACACGTGAAACAGGTCTTTCCAACCAATAAAACACCACCTTTAAACGAACGCGTGAAACAGGTCTTTTAGCAACCAATCAAAACACCACCTTTAAACGAACACGTGAAACAGGTCTTTCCAACCAATAAAACACCACCTTTAAACGAACACGTGAAACAGGTCTTTTAGCAACCAATCAAAACACCACCTTTAAACGAACACGTGAAACAGGTCTTTCCAACCAATAAAACACCACCTTTAAACGAACGCGTGAAACAGGTCTTTTAGCAACCAATCAAAACACCACCTTTAAACGAACACGTGAAACAGGTCTTTCCAACCAATCAAAACACCACCTTTAAACGAACACGTGAAACAGGTCTTTCCAACCAATCAAAACACCACCTTTAAACGAACACGTGAAACAGGTCTTTCCAACCAATCAAAACGCCACCTTTAAACGAACACGTGAAACAAGTCTTTTAGCAACCAATCAAAACACCACCTTTAAACGAACACGTGAAACAGGTCTTTCCAACCAATCAAAACACCACCTTTAAACGAACACGTGAAACAGGTCTTTCCAACCAATCAAAACACCACCTTTAAACGAACACGTGAAACAGGTCTTTTAGCAACCAATCAAAACACCACCTTTAAACGAACACGTGAAACAGGTCTTTCCAACCAATCAAAACACCACCTTTAAACGAACACGTGAAACAGGTCTTTCCAACCAATCAAAACACCACCTTTAAACGAACACGTGAAACAGGTCTTTTAGCAACCAATCAAAACACCACCTTTAAACGAACACGTGAAACAGGTCTTTCCAACCAATCAAAACACCACCTTTAAACGAACACGTGAAACAGGTCTTTCCAACCAATCAAAACACCACCTTTAAACGAACACGTGAAACAGGTCTTTTAGCAACCAATCAAAACACCACCTTTAAACGAACACGTGAAACAGGTCTTTCCAACCAATCAAAACACCACCTTTAAACGAACACGTGAAACAGGTCTTTCCAACCAATCAAAACACCACCTTTAAACGAACACGTGAAACAGGTCTTTTAGCAACCAATCAAAACACCACCTTTAAACGAACACGTGAAACAGGTCTTTCCAACCAATCAAAACACCACCTTTAAACGAACACGTGAAACAGGTCTTTCCAACCAATCAAAACACCACCTTTAAACGAACACGTGAAACAGGTCTTTTAGCAACCAATCAAAACACCACCTTTAAACGAACACGTGAAACAGGTCTTTCCAACCAATCAAAACACCACCTTTAAACGAACACGTGAAACAGGTCTTTCCAACCAATCAAAACACCACCTTTAAACGAACACGTGAAACAGGTCTTTTAGCAACCAATCAAAACACCACCTTTAAACGAACACGTGAAACAGGTCTTTCCAACCAATCAAAACACCACCTTTAAACGAACACGTGAAACAGGTCTTTTAGCAACCAATCAAAACACCACCTTTAAACGAACACGTGAAACAGGTCTTTCCAACCAATAAAACACCACCTTTAAACGAACGCGTGAAACAGGTCTTTTAGCAACCAATCAAAACACCACCTTTAAACGAACACGTGAAACAGGTCTTTCCAACCAATCAAAACACCACCTTTAAACGAACACGTGAAACAGGTCTTTTAGCAACCAATCAAAACACCACCTTTAAACGAACACGTGAAACAGGTCTTTCCAACCAATAAAACACCACCTTTAAACGAACACGTGAAACAGGTCTTTCCAACCAATCAAAACACCACCTTTAAACGAACACGTGAAACAGGTCTTTTAGCAACCAATCAAAACACCACCTTTAAACGAACACGTGAAACAGGTCTTTCCAACCAATCAAAACACCACCTTTAAACGAACACGTGAAACAGGTCTTTTAGCAACCAATCAAAACACCACCTTTAAACGAACACGTGAAACAGGTCTTTTAGCAACCAATCAAAACACCACCTTTAAACGAACACGTGAAACAGGTCTTTCCAACCAATAAAACACCACCTTTAAACGAACGCGTGAAACAGGTCTTTTAGCAACCAATCAAAACACCACCTTTAAACGAACACGTGAAACAGGTCTTTCCAACCAATCAAAACACCACCTTTAAACGAACACGTGAAACAGGTCTTTCCAACCAATCAAAACACCACCTTTAAACGAACACGTGAAACAGGTCTTTTAGCAACCAATCAAAACACCACCTTTAAACGAACACGTGAAACAGGTCTTTCCAACCAATAAAACACCACCTTTAAACGAACGCGTGAAACAGGTCTTTTAGCAACCAATCAAAACACCACCTTTAAACGAACACGTGAAAGAGGTCTTTCCAACCAATCAAAACACCACCTTTAAACGAACACGTGAAACAGGTCTTTCCAACCAATCAAAACACCACCTTTAAACGAACACGTGAAACAGGTCTTTTAGCAACCAATCAAAACACCACCTTTAAACGAACACGTGAAACAGGTCTTTCCAACCAATCAAAACACCACCTTTAAACGAACACGTGAAACAGGTCTTTTAGCAACCAATCAAAACACCACCTTTAAACGAACACGTGAAACAGGTCTTTCCAACCAATCAAAACACCACCTTTAAACGAACACGTGAAACAGGTCTTTTAGCAACCAATCAAAACACCACCTTTAAACGAACGCGTGAAACAGGTCTTTTAGCAACCAATCAAAACACCACCTTTAAACGAACACGTGAAACAGGTCTTTCCAACCAATAAAACACCACCTTTAAACGAACGCGTGAAACAGGTCTTTTAGCAACCAATCAAAACACCACCTTTAAACGAACACGTGAAACAGGTCTTTCCAACCAATCAAAACACCACCTATAAACGAACACGTGAAACAGGTCTTTCCAACCAATCAAAAACACCACCTTTAAACGAACACGTGAAACAGGTCTTTTAGCAACCAATCAAAACACCACCTTTAAACGAACACGTGAAACAGGTCTTTCCAACCAATAAAACACCACCTTTAAACGAACGCGTGAAACAGGTCTTTTAGCAACCAATCAAAACACCACCTTTAAACGAACACGTGAAACAGGTCTTTCCAACCAATAAAACACCACCTTTAAACGAACACGTGAAACAGGTCTTTTAGCAACCAATCAAAACACCACCTTTAAACGAACACGTGAAACAGGTCTTTCCAACCAATAAAACACCACCTTTAAACGAACACGTGAAACAGGTCTTTTAGCAACCAATCAAAACACCACCTTTAAACGAACACGTGAAACAGGTCTTTCCAACCAATCAAAACACCACCTTTAAACGAACACGTGAAACAGGTCTTTCCAACCAATCAAAACACCACCTTTAAACGAACACGTGAAACAGGTCTTTCCAACCAATCAAAACACCACCTTTAAACGAACACGTGAAACAGGTCTTTTAGCAACCAATCAAAACACCACCTTTAAACGAACACGTGAAACAGGTCTTTCCAACCAATCAAAACACCACCTTTAAACGAACACGTGAAACAGGTCTTTCCAACCAATCAAAACACCACCTTTAAACGAACACGTGAAACAGGTCTTTTAGCAACCAATCAAAACACCACCTTTAAACGAACACGTGAAACAGGTCTTTCCAACCAATCAAAACACCACCTTTAAACGAACACGTGAAACAGGTCTTTCCAACCAATCAAAACACCACCTTTAAACGAACACGTGAAACAGGTCTTTCCAACCAATCAAAACACCACCTTTAAACGAACACGTGAAACAGGTCTTTCCAACCAATCAAAACACCACCTTTAAACGAACACGTGAAACAGGTCTTTTAGCAACCAATCAAAACACCACCTTTAAACGAACACGTGAAACAGGTCTTTCCAACCAATCAAAGCACCACCTTTAAACGAACGCGTGAAACAGGTCTTTTAGCAACCAATCAAAACACCACCTTTAAACGAACACGTGAAACAGGTCTTTCCAACCAATCAAAACACCACCTTTAAACGAACACGTGAAACAGGTCTTTTAGCAACCAATCAAAACACCACCTTTAAACGAACACGTGAAACAGGTCTTTCCAACCAATCAAAACACCACCTTTAAACGAACACGTGAAACAGGTCTTTCCAACCAATAAAACACCACCTTTAAACGAACACGTGAAACAGGTCTTTCCAACCAATCAAAACACCACCTTTAAACGAACACGTGAAACAGGTCTTTTAGCAACCAATCAAAACACCACCTTTAAACGAACACGTGAAACAGGTCTTTCCAACCAATAAAACACCACCTTTAAACGAACGCGTGAAACAGGTCTTTTAGCAACCAATCAAAACACCACCTTTAAACGAACACGTGAAACAGGTCTTTCCAACCAATCAAAACACCACCTTTAAACGAACACGTGAAACAGGTCTTTCCAACCAATAAAACACCACCTTTAAACGAACGCGTGAAACAGGTCTTTTAGCAACCAATCAAAACACCACCTTTAAACGAACACGTGAAACAGGTCTTTCCAACCAATCAAAACACCACCTTTAAACGAACACGTGAAACAGGTCTTTTAGCAACCAATCAAAACACCACCTTTAAACGAACACGTGAAACAGGTCTTTCCAACCAATCAAAACACCACCTTTAAACGAACACGTGAAACAGGTCTTTTAGCAACCAATCAAAACACCACCTTTAAACGAACACGTGAAACAGGTCTTTCCAACCAATCAAAACACCACCTTTAAACGAACACGTGAAACAGGTCTTTTAGCAACCAATCAAAACACCACCTTTAAACGAACACGTGAAACAGGTCTTTCCAACCAATAAAACACCACCTTTAAACGAACGCGTGAAACAGGTCTTTTAGCAACCAATCAAAACACCACCTTTAAACGAACACGTGAAACAGGTCTTTCCAACCAATCAAAACACCACCTTTAAACGAACACGTGAAACAGGTCTTTCCAACCAATCAAAACACCACCTTTAAACGAACACGTGAAACAGGTCTTTTAGCAACCAATCAAAACACCACCTTTAAACGAACACGTGAAACAGGTCTTTCCAACCAATCAAAACACCACCTTTAAACGAACACGTGAAACAGGTCTTTTAGCAACCAATCAAAACACCACCTTTAAACGAACACGTGAAACAGGTCTTTCCAACCAATCAAAACACCACCTTTAAACGAACACGTGAAACAGGTCTTTTAGCAACCAATCAAAACACCACCTTTAAACGAACACGTGAAACAGGTCTTTCCAACCAATCAAAACACCACCTTTAAACGAACACGTGAAACAGGTCTTTTAGCAACCAATCAAAACACCACCTTTAAACGAACACGTGAAACAGGTCTTTCCAACCAATAAAACACCACCTTTAAACGAACGCGTGAAACAGGTCTTTTAGCAACCAATCAAAACACCACCTTTAAACGAACACGTGAAACAGGTCTTTCCAACCAATCAAAACACCACCTTTAAACGAACACGTGAAACAGGTCTTTCCAACCAATAAAACACCACCTTTAAACGAACGCGTGTAACAGGTCTTTTAGCAACCAATCAAAACACCACCTTTAAACGAACACGTGAAACAGGTCTTTCCAACCAATCAAAACACCACCTTTAAACGAACACGTGAAACAGGTCTTTCCAACCAATAAAACACCACCTTTAAACGAACGCGTGAAACAGGTCTTTTAGCAACCAATCAAAACACCACCTTTAAACGAACACGTGAAACAGGTCTTTCCAACCAATAAAACACCACCTTTAAACGAACACGTGAAACAGGTCTTTCCAACCAATCAAAACACCACCTTTAAACGAACACGTGAAACAGGTCTTTTAGCAACCAATCAAAACACCACCTTTAAACGAACACGTGAAACAGGTCTTTCCAACCAATAAAACACCACCTTTAAACGAACGCGTGAAACAGGTCTTTTAGCAACCAATCAAAACACCACCTTTAAACGAACACGTGAAACAGGTCTTTCCAACCAATCAAAACACCACCTTTAAACGAACACGTGAAACAGGTCTTTCCAACCAATCAAAACACCACCTTTAAACGAACACGTGAAACAGGTCTTTTAGCAACCAATCAAAACACCACCTTTAAACGAACACGTGAAACAGGTCTTTCCAACCAATCAAAACACCACCTTTAAACGAACACGTGAAACAGGTCTTTTAGCAACCAATCAAAACACCACCTTTAAACGAACACGTGAAACAGGTCTTTCCAACCAATCAAAACACCACCTTTAAACGAACACGTGAAACAGGTCTTTTAGCAACCAATCAAAACACCACCTTTAAACGAACACGTGAAACAGGTCTTTCCAACCAATAAAACACCACCTTTAAACGAACACGTGAAACAGGTCTTTTAGCAACCAATCAAAACACCACCTTTAAACGAACACGTGAAACAGGTCTTTCCAACCAATCAAAACACCACCTTTAAACGAACACGTGAAACAGGTCTTTTAGCAACCAATCAAAACACCACCTTTAAACGAACACGTGAAACAGGTCTTTCCAACCAATCAAAACACCACCTTTAAACGAACACGTGAAACAGGTCTTTTAGCAACCAATCAAAACACCACCTTTAAACGAACACGTGAAACAGGTCTTTCCAACCAATAAAACACCACCTTTAAACGAACGCGTGAAACAGGTCTTTCCAACCAATCAAAACACCACCTTTAAACGAACACGTGAAACAGGTCTTTTAGCAACCAATCAAAACACCACCTTTAAACGAACACGTGAAACAGGTCTTTCCAACCAATCAAAACACCACCTTTAAACGAACACGTGAAACAGGTCTTTCCAACCAATCAAAACACCACCTTTAAACGAACACGTGAAACAGGTCTTTCCAACCAATCAAAACACCACCTTTAAACGAACACGTGAAACAGGTCTTTTAGCAACCAATCAAAACACCACCTTTAAACGAACACGTGAAACAGGTCTTTCCAACCAATCAAAGCACCACCTTTAAACGAACGCGTGAAACAGGTCTTTTAGCAACCAATCAAAACACCACCTTTAAACGAACACGTGAAACAGGTCTTTCCAACCAATCAAAACACCACCTTTAAACGAACACGTGAAACAGGTCTTTTAGCAACCAATCAAAACACCACCTTTAAACGAACACGTGAAACAGGTCTTTCCAACCAATCAAAACACCACCTTTAAACGAACACGTGAAACAGGTCTTTCCAACCAATAAAACACCACCTTTAAACGAACACGTGAAACAGGTCTTTCCAACCAATCAAAACACCACCTTTAAACGAACACGTGAAACAGGTCTTTTAGCAACCAATCAAAACACCACCTTTAAACGAACACGTGAAACAGGTCTTTCCAACCAATAAAACACCACCTTTAAACGAACGCGTGAAACAGGTCTTTTAGCAACCAATCAAAACACCACCTTTAAACGAACACGTGAAACAGGTCTTTCCAACCAATCAAAACACCACCTTTAAACGAACACGTGAAACAGGTCTTTCCAACCAATAAAACACCACCTTTAAACGAACGCGTGAAACAGGTCTTTTAGCAACCAATCAAAACACCACCTTTAAACGAACACGTGAAACAGGTCTTTCCAACCAATCAAAACACCACCTTTAAACGAACACGTGAAACAGGTCTTTTAGCAACCAATCAAAACACCACCTTTAAACGAACACGTGAAACAGGTCTTTCCAACCAATCAAAACACCACCTTTAAACGAACACGTGAAACAGGTCTTTTAGCAACCAATCAAAACACCACCTTTAAACGAACACGTGAAACAGGTCTTTCCAACCAATCAAAACACCACCTTTAAACGAACACGTGAAACAGGTCTTTTAGCAACCAATCAAAACACCACCTTTAAACGAACACGTGAAACAGGTCTTTCCAACCAATAAAACACCACCTTTAAACGAACGCGTGAAACAGGTCTTTTAGCAACCAATCAAAACACCACCTTTAAACGAACACGTGAAACAGGTCTTTCCAACCAATCAAAACACCACCTTTAAACGAACACGTGAAACAGGTCTTTCCAACCAATCAAAACACCACCTTTAAACGAACACGTGAAACAGGTCTTTTAGCAACCAATCAAAACACCACCTTTAAACGAACACGTGAAACAGGTCTTTCCAACCAATCAAAACACCACCTTTAAACGAACACGTGAAACAGGTCTTTTAGCAACCAATCAAAACACCACCTTTAAACGAACACGTGAAACAGGTCTTTCCAACCAATCAAAACACCACCTTTAAACGAACACGTGAAACAGGTCTTTTAGCAACCAATCAAAACACCACCTTTAAACGAACACGTGAAACAGGTCTTTCCAACCAATCAAAACACCACCTTTAAACGAACACGTGAAACAGGTCTTTTAGCAACCAATCAAAACACCACCTTTAAACGAACACGTGAAACAGGTCTTTCCAACCAATAAAACACCACCTTTAAACGAACGCGTGAAACAGGTCTTTTAGCAACCAATCAAAACACCACCTTTAAACGAACACGTGAAACAGGTCTTTCCAACCAATCAAAACACCACCTTTAAACGAACACGTGAAACAGGTCTTTCCAACCAATAAAACACCACCTTTAAACGAACGCGTGTAACAGGTCTTTTAGCAACCAATCAAAACACCACCTTTAAACGAACACGTGAAACAGGTCTTTCCAACCAATCAAAACACCACCTTTAAACGAACACGTGAAACAGGTCTTTCCAACCAATAAAACACCACCTTTAAACGAACGCGTGAAACAGGTCTTTTAGCAACCAATCAAAACACCACCTTTAAACGAACACGTGAAACAGGTCTTTCCAACCAATAAAACACCACCTTTAAACGAACACGTGAAACAGGTCTTTCCAACCAATCAAAACACCACCTTTAAACGAACACGTGAAACAGGTCTTTTAGCAACCAATCAAAACACCACCTTTAAACGAACACGTGAAACAGGTCTTTCCAACCAATAAAACACCACCTTTAAACGAACGCGTGAAACAGGTCTTTTAGCAACCAATCAAAACACCACCTTTAAACGAACACGTGAAACAGGTCTTTCCAACCAATCAAAACACCACCTTTAAACGAACACGTGAAACAGGTCTTTCCAACCAATCAAAACACCACCTTTAAACGAACACGTGAAACAGGTCTTTTAGCAACCAATCAAAACACCACCTTTAAACGAACACGTGAAACAGGTCTTTCCAACCAATCAAAACACCACCTTTAAACGAACACGTGAAACAGGTCTTTTAGCAACCAATCAAAACACCACCTTTAAACGAACACGTGAAACAGGTCTTTCCAACCAATCAAAACACCACCTTTAAACGAACACGTGAAACAGGTCTTTTAGCAACCAATCAAAACACCACCTTTAAACGAACACGTGAAACAGGTCTTTCCAACCAATAAAACACCACCTTTAAACGAACACGTGAAACAGGTCTTTTAGCAACCAATCAAAACACCACCTTTAAACGAACACGTGAAACAGGTCTTTCCAACCAATCAAAACACCACCTTTAAACGAACACGTGAAACAGGTCTTTTAGCAACCAATCAAAACACCACCTTTAAACGAACACGTGAAACAGGTCTTTCCAACCAATCAAAACACCACCTTTAAACGAACACGTGAAACAGGTCTTTTAGCAACCAATCAAAACACCACCTTTAAACGAACACGTGAAACAGGTCTTTCCAACCAATAAAACACCACCTTTAAACGAACGCGTGAAACAGGTCTTTCCAACCAATCAAAACACCACCTTTAAACGAACACGTGAAACAGGTCTTTTAGCAACCAATCAAAACACCACCTTTAAACGAACACGTGAAACAGGTCTTTCCAACCAATCAAAACACCACCTTTAAACGAACACGTGAAACAGGTCTTTCCAACCAATCAAAACACCACCTTTAAACGAACACGTGAAACAGGTCTTTTAGCAACCAATCAAAACACCACCTTTAAACGAACACGTGAAACAGGTCTTTCCAACCAATCAAAACACCACCTTTAAACGAACACGTGAAACAGGTCTTTTAGCAACCAATCAAAACACCACCTTTAAACGAACACGTGAAACAGGTCTTTCCAACCAATCAAAACACCACCTTTAAACGAACACGTGAAACAGGTCTTTCCAACCAATCAAAACACCACCTTTAAACGAACACGTGAAACAGGTCTTTTAGCAACCAATCAAAACACCACCTTTAAACGAACACGTGAAACAGGTCATTCCAACCAATAAAACACCACCTTTAAACGAACACGTGAAACAGGTCTTTCCAACCAATCAAAACACCACCTTTAAACGAACACGTGAAACAGGTCTTTTAGCAACCAATCAAAACACCACCTTTAAACGAACACGTGAAACAGGTCTTTCCAACCAATCAAAACACCACCTTTAAACGAACACGTGAAACAGGTCTTTTAGCAACCAATCAAAACACCACCTTTAAACGAACACGTGAAACAGGTCTTTTAGCAACCAATCAAAACACCACCTTTAAACGAACACGTGAAACAGGTCTTTCCAACCAATAAAACACCACCTTTAAACGAACGCGTGAAACAGGTCTTTTAGCAACCAATCAAAACACCACCTTTAAACGAACACGTGAAACAGGTCTTTCCAACCAATCAAAACACCACCTTTAAACGAACACGTGAAACAGGTCTTTCCAACCAATAAAACACCACCTTTAAACGAACGCGTGAAACAGGTCTTTTAGCAACCAATCAAAACACCACCTTTAAACGAACACGTGAAACAGGTCTTTCCAACCAATAAAACACCACCTTTAAACGAACACGTGAAACAGGTCTTTCCAACCAATCAAAACACCACCTTTAAACGAACACGTGAAACAGGTCTTTTAGCAACCAATCAAAACACCACCTTTAAACGAACACGTGAAACAGGTCTTTCCAACCAATAAAACACCACCTTTAAACGAACGCGTGAAACAGGTCTTTTAGCAACCAATCAAAACACCACCTTTAAACGAACACGTGAAAGAGGTCTTTCCAACCAATCAAAACACCACCTTTAAACGAACACGTGAAACAGGTCTTTCCAACCAATCAAAACACCACCTTTAAACGAACACGTGAAACAGGTCTTTTAGCAACCAATCAAAACACCACCTTTAAACGAACACGTGAAACAGGTCTTTCCAACCAATCAAAACACCACCTTTAAACGAACACGTGAAACAGGTCTTTTAGCAACCAATCAAAACACCACCTTTAAACGAACACGTGAAACAGGTCTTTCCAACCAATCAAAACACCACCTTTAAACGAACACGTGAAACAGGTCTTTTAGCAACCAATCAAAACACCACCTTTAAACGAACGCGTGAAACAGGTCTTTTAGCAACCAATCAAAACACCACCTTTAAACGAACACGTGAAACAGGTCTTTCCAACCAATAAAACACCACCTTTAAACGAACGCGTGAAACAGGTCTTTTAGCAACCAATCAAAACACCACCTTTAAACGAACACGTGAAACAGGTCTTTCCAACCAATCAAAACACCACCTTTAAACGAACACGTGAAACAGGTCTTTCCAACCAATCAAAACACCACCTTTAAACGAACACGTGAAACAGGTCTTTTAGCAACCAATCAAAACACCACCTTTAAACGAACACGTGAAACAGGTCTTTCCAACCAATAAAACACCACCTTTAAACGAACGCGTGAAACAGGTCTTTTAGCAACCAATCAAAACACCACCTTTAAACGAACACGTGAAACAGGTCTTTCCAACCAATAAAACACCACCTTTAAACGAACACGTGAAACAGGTCTTTTAGCAACCAATCAAAACACCACCTTTAAACGAACACGTGAAACAGGTCTTTCCAACCAATAAAACACCACCTTTAAACGAACACGTGAAACAGGTCTTTTAGCAACCAATCAAAACACCACCTTTAAACGAACACGTGAAACAGGTCTTTCCAACCAATCAAAACACCACCTTTAAACGAACACGTGAAACAGGTCTTTCCAACCAATCAAAACACCACCTTTAAACGAACACGTGAAACAGGTCTTTCCAACCAATCAAAACACCACCTTTAAACGAACACGTGAAACAGGTCTTTTAGCAACCAATCAAAACACCACCTTTAAACGAACACGTGAAACAGGTCTTTCCAACCAATCAAAACACCACCTTTAAACGAACACGTGAAACAGGTCTTTCCAACCAATCAAAACACCACCTTTAAACGAACACGTGAAACAGGTCTTTTAGCAACCAATCAAAACACCACCTTTAAACGAACACGTGAAACAGGTCTTTCCAACCAATCAAAACACCACCTTTAAACGAACACGTGAAACAGGTCTTTCCAACCAATCAAAACACCACCTTTAAACGAACACGTGAAACAGAACTTTTAGCAACCAATCAAAACACCACCTTTAAACGAACACGTGAAACAGGTCTTTCCAACCAATCAAAACACCACCTTTAAACGAACACGTGAAACAGGTCTTTTAGCAACCAATCAAAACACCACCTTTAAACGAACACGTGAAACAGGTCTTTCCAACCAATCAAAACACCACCTTTAAACGAACGCGTGAAACAGGTCTTTTAGCAACCAATCAAAACACCACCTTTAAACGAACACGTGAAACAGGTCTTTCCAACCAATCAAAACACCACCTTTAAACGAACACGTGAAACAGGTCTTTTAGCAACCAATCAAAACACCACCTTTAAACGAACACGTGAAACAGGTCTTTCCAACCAATCAAAACACCACCTTTAAACGAACACGTGAAACAGGTCTTTCCAACCAATAAAACACCACCTTTAAACGAACACGTGAAACAGGTCTTTCCAACCAATCAAAACACCACCTTTAAACGAACACGTGAAACAGGTCTTTTAGCAACCAATCAAAACACCACCTTTAAACGAACACGTGAAACAGGTCTTTCCAACCAATAAAACACCACCTTTAAACGAACGCGTGAAACAGGTCTTTTAGCAACCAATCAAAACACCACCTTTAAACGAACACGTGAAACAGGTCTTTCCAACCAATCAAAGCACCACCTTTAAACGAACACGTGAAACAGGTCTTTCCAACCAATAAAACACCACCTTTAAACGAACGCGTGAAACAGGTCTTTTAGCAACCAATCAAAACACCACCTTTAAACGAACACGTGAAACAGGTCTTTCCAACCAATCAAAACACCACCTTTAAACGAACACGTGAAACAGGTCTTTTAGCAACCAATCAAAACACCACCTTTAAACGAACACGTGAAACAGGTCTTTCCAACCAATCAAAACACCACCTTTAAACGAACACGTGAAACAGGTCTTTTAGCAACCAATCAAAACACCACCTTTAAACGAACACGTGAAACAGGTCTTTCCAACCAATCAAAACACCACCTTTAAACGAACACGTGAAACAGGTCTTTTAGCAACCAATCAAAACACCACCTTTAAACGAACACGTGAAACAGGTCTTTCCAACCAATAAAACACCACCTTTAAACGAACGCGTGAAACAGGTCTTTTAGCAACCAATCAAAACACCACCTTTAAACGAACACGTGAAACAGGTCTTTCCAACCAATCAAAACACCACCTTTAAACGAACACGTGAAACAGGTCTTTCCAACCAATCAAAACACCACCTTTAAACGAACACGTGAAACAGGTCTTTTAGCAACCAATCAAAACACCACCTTTAAACGAACACGTGAAACAGGTCTTTCCAACCAATCAAAACACCACCTTTAAACGAACACGTGAAACAGGTCTTTTAGCAACCAATCAAAACACCACCTTTAAACGAACACGTGAAACAGGTCTTTCCAACCAATCAAAACACCACCTTTAAACGAACACGTGAAACAGGTCTTTTAGCAACCAATCAAAACACCACCTTTAAACGAACACGTGAAACAGGTCTTTCCAACCAATCAAAACACCACCTTTAAACGAACACGTGAAACAGGTCTTTTAGCAACCAATCAAAACACCACCTTTAAACGAACACGTGAAACAGGTCTTTCCAACCAATAAAACACCACCTTTAAACGAACGCGTGAAACAGGTCTTTTAGCAACCAATCAAAACACCACCTTTAAACGAACACGTGAAACAGGTCTTTCCAACCAATCAAAACACCACCTTTAAACGAACACGTGAAACAGGTCTTTTAGCAACCAATCAAAACACCACCTTTAAACGAACACGTGAAACAGGTCTTTCCAACCAATCAAAACACCACCTTTAAACGAACACGTGAAACAGGTCTTTTAGCAACCAATCAAAACACCACCTTTAAACGAACACGTGAAACAGGTCTTTTAGCAACCAATAAAAACACCACCTTTAAACGAACACGTGAAACAGGTCTTTCCAACCAATAAAACACCACCTTTAAACGAACGCGTGTAACAGGTCTTTTAGCAACCAATCAAAACACCACCTTTAAACGAACACGTGAAACAGGTCTTTCCAACCAATCAAAACACCACCTTTAAACGAACACGTGAAACAGGTCTTTCCAACCAATAAAACACCACCTTTAAACGAACGCGTGAAACAGGTCTTTTAGCAACCAATCAAAACACCACCTTTAAACGAACACGTGAAACAGGTCTTTCCAACCAATAAAACACCACCTTTAAACGAACACGTGAAACAGGTCTTTCCAACCAATCAAAACACCACCTTTAAACGAACACGTGAAACAGGTCTTTTAGCAACCAATCAAAACACCACCTTTAAACGAACACGTGAAACAGGTCTTTCCAACCAATAAAACACCACCTTTAAACGAACGCGTGAAACAGGTCTTTTAGCAACCAATCAAAACACCACCTTTAAACGAACACGTGAAACAGGTCTTTCCAACCAATCAAAACACCACCTTTAAACGAACACGTGAAACAGGTCTTTCCAACCAATCAAAACACCACCTTTAAACGAACACGTGAAACAGGTCTTTTAGCAACCAATCAAAACACCACCTTTAAACGAACACGTGAAACAGGTCTTTCCAACCAATCAAAACACCACCTTTAAACGAACACGTGAAACAGGTCTTTTAGCAACCAATCAAAACACCACCTTTAAACGAACACGTGAAACAGGTCTTTCCAACCAATCAAAACACCACCTTTAAACGAACACGTGAAACAAGTCTTTTAGCAACCAATCAAAACACCACCTTTAAACGAACACGTGAAACAGGTCTTTCCAACCAATAAAACACCACCTTTAAACGAACACGTGAAACAGGTCTTTTAGCAACCAATCAAAACACCACCTTTAAACGAACACGTGAAACAGGTCTTTCCAACCAATCAAAACACCACCTTTAAACGAACACGTGAAACAGGTCTTTTAGCAACCAATCAAAACACCACCTTTAAACGAACACGTGAAACAGGTCTTTCCAACCAATCAAAACACCACCTTTAAACGAACACGTGAAACAGGTCTTTTAGCAACCAATCAAAACACCACCTTTAAACGAACACGTGAAACAGGTCTTTCCAACCAATCAAAACACCACCTTTAAACGAACACGTGAAACAGGTCTTTTAGCAACCAATCAAAACACCACCTTTAAACGAACACGTGAAACAGGTCTTTCCAACCAATAAAACACCACCTTTAAACGAACACGTGAAACAGGTCTTTCCAACCAATCAAAACACCACCTTTAAACGAACACGTGAAACAGGTCTTTTAGCAACCAATCAAAACACCACCTTTAAACGAACACGTGAAACAGGTCTTTCCAACCAATCAAAACACCACCTTTAAACGAACACGTGAAACAGGTCTTTCCAACCAATCAAAACACCACCTTTAAACGAACACGTGAAACAGGTCTTTTAGCAACCAATCAAAACACCACCTTTAAACGAACACGTGAAACAGGTCTTTTAGCAACCAATCAAAACACCACCTTTAAACGAACACGTGAAACAGGTCTTTCCAACCAATCAAAACACCACCTTTAAACGAACACGTGAAACAGGTCTTTTAGCAACCAATCAAAACACCACCTTTAAACGAACACGTGAAACAGGTCTTTCCAACCAATAAAACACCACCTTTAAACGAACACGTGAAACAGGTCTTTTAGCAACCAATCAAAACACCACCTTTAAACGAACACGTGAAACAGGTCTTTCCAACCAATAAAACGCCACCTTTAAACGAACACGTGAAACAGGTCTTTTAGCAACCAATCAAAACACCACCTTTAAACGAACACGTGAAACAGGTCTTTCCAACCAATCAAAACACCACCTTTAAACGAACACGTGAAACAGGTCTTTTAGCAACCAATCAAAACACCACCTTTAAACGAACACGTGAAACAGGTCTTTCCAACCAATAAAACACCACCTTTAAACGAACGCGTGAAACAGGTCTTTTAGCAACCAATCAAAACACCACCTTTAAACGAACACGTGAAACAGGTCTTTCCAACCAATCAAAACACCACCTTTAAACGAACACGTGAAACAGGTCTTTTAGCAACCAATCAAAACACCACCTTTAAACGAACACGTGAAACAGGTCTTTCCAACCAATAAAACACCACCTTTAAACGAACACGTGAAACAGGTCTTTCCAACCAATCAAAACACCACCTTTAAACGAACACGTGAAACAGGTCTTTTAGCAACCAATCAAAACACCACCTTTAAACGAACACGTGAAACAGGTCTTTCCAACCAATAAAACACCACCTTTAAACGAACACGTGAAACAGGTCTTTCCAACCAATCAAAACACCACCTTTAAACGAACACGTGAAACAGGTCTTTCCAACCAATCAAAACACCACCTTTAAACGAACACGTGAAACAGGTCTTTTAGCAACCAATCAAAACACCACCTTTAAACGAACACGTGAAACAGGTCTTTCCAACCAATCAAAACACCACCTTTAAACGAACACGTGAAACAGGTCTTTCCAACCAATCAAAACACCACCTTTAAACGAACACGTGAAACAGGTCTTTCCAACCAATCAAAACACCACCTTTAAACGAACACGTGAAACAGGTCTTTTAGCAACCAATCAAAACACCACCTTTAAACGAACACGTGAAACAGGTCTTTTAGCAACCAATCAAAACACCACCTTTAAACGAACACGTGAAACAGGTCTTTCCAACCAATAAAACACCACCTTTAAACGAACGCGTGAAACAGGTCTTTTAGCAACCAATCAAAACACCACCTTTAAACGAACACGTGAAACAGGTCTTTCCAACCAATCAAAACACCACCTTTAAACGAACACGTGAAACAGGTCTTTCCAACCAATCAAAACACCACCTTTAAACGAACACGTGAAACAGGTCTTTTAGCAACCAATCAAAACACCACCTTTAAACGAACACGTGAAACAGGTCTTTCCAACCAATCAAAACACCACCTTTAAACGAACACGTGAAACAGGTCTTTTAGCAACCAATCAAAACACCACCTTTAAACGAACACGTGAAACAGGTCTTTCCAACCAATCAAAACACCACCTTTAAACGAACACGTGAAACAGGTCTTTTAGCAACCAATCAAAACACCACCTTTAAACGAACACGTGAAACAGGTCTTTCCAACCAATAAAACACCACCTTTAAACGAACACGTGAAACAGGTCTTTTAGCAACCAATCAAAACACCACCTTTAAACGAACACGTGAAACAGGTCTTTCCAACCAATAAAACGCCACCTTTAAACGAACACGTGAAACAGGTCTTATAGCAACCAATCAAAACACCACCTTTAAACGAACACGTGAAACAGGTCTTTCCAACCAATCAAAACACCACCTTTAAACGAACACGTGAAACAGGTCTTTTAGCAACCAATCAAAACACCACCTTTAAACGAACACGTGAAACAGGTCTTTCCAACCAATAAAACACCACCTTTAAACGAACGCGTGAAACAGGTCTTTTAGCAACCAATCAAAACACCACCTTTAAACGAACACGTGAAACAGGTCTTTCCAACCAATCAAAACACCACCTTTAAACGAACACGTGAAACAGGTCTTTTAGCAACCAATCAAAACACCACCTTTAAACGAACACGTGAAACAGGTCTTTCCAACCAATCAAAACACCACCTTTAAACGAACACGTGAAACAGGTCTTTCCAACCAATCAAAACACCACCTTTAAACGAACACGTGAAACAGGTCTTTTAGCAACCAATCAAAACACCACCTTTAAACGAACACGTGAAACAGGTCTTTCCAACCAATCAAAACACCACCTTTAAACGAACACGTGAAACAGGTCTTTTAGCAACCAATCAAAACACCACCTTTAAACGAACACGTGAAACAGGTCTTTCCAACCAATCAAAACACCACCTTTAAACGAACGCGTGAAACAAGTCTTTTAGCAACCAATCAAAACACCACCTTTAAACGAACACGTGAAACAGGTCTTTTAGCAACCAATAAAACACCACCTTTAAACGAACACGTGAAACAGGTCTTTTAGCAACCAATAAAACACCACCTTTAAACGAACACGTGAAACAGGTCTTTTAGCAACCAATAAAACGCCACCTTTAAACGTATTCTCTTGCAATGATTTAAACGTAAATTTAAGAAGCGTTTTACATTAGACAAGTAAATAAATATTGGGAAATAACGCTAAATATCACCACCTCCAATATTTCGTTATTTCCTTTCGGTACCATTTCGCGCGACCTCAGCTTGAATTTGACCGTTCAACGATTCTAATTCACCGTGCAGCCGATCGTTTTCGTTTTGATAAACTAAGGCGAAATGTTTTCTCATTATGGTGGAATGGAAAATGTCACAAACAAGCAAAGAACTTAAAAATGATATTATAGTTTTATTATTGTTTTATTGAAGCTTAAAAGCAATCTTTGGAACAAGTTTTACCATTCACAACACCTTCGTTGGCCCCGAAACCTCCATATGAAGTTGCTTTTGTTCGACTGAATTTCGTTTTGGGCAACATAACCTGACGAAGGGCAAACTTTGCGGCGTACCCTGTCGCTTTTTCCGCAGTCGTCAGCTTCTTTTTACTGCGAGGAACGAGAAATCCCATACACAAATATCGCATTTAAGTGGCAAACCAGTACTGTGAAAGGGGATAGTTTTTGGAGAATGTGGAGCAGGTACAGAATTCAATAAGAATACCAAAATACGAGAAATATAAAAAACCACAACTTAAATTTTCATTCAGTATAAAAAGGGCGCAAAATGAGGGTCGGTCGCATCCAACGACCCCCACACGGTACGGGTGTATGTGTTGTTCTTTAATTATAAAATATTCCCTACAAATGATTGATTAAGGGGTCGCACATTGCGTATCCACGGAGGGGGGGGGGGGGGGGGTGGGTAGCCAAAAGGTACGAGGGAAAGAAGGGATTTCCTAGGTCATGTACGTACGCACAGAAAGAAAATTATTTGCACTTTCTCTAGTATTTTAAACAAAAAAATATTTCAGTAAACATTGGGTTATCTGACTTTGCCCCGGGAATCTTCTGCTAATAGATTTATAAGTTCAAAAGGGGGTAAATATTGGAGATTTATAAGTTCAAAACGGGGTAAACATTGTTATTACCTCTTTTTGATTTGTTTGAAGAAAGTCTTCTTATCTTCGAGGCCTTAAGTGTAAGAAATGAAGCGCGTTAAAATAGTAAAAAAACAAAAAAATATTGAAAAGCACACCGTCTATCCTTTTTAGCTTCTTGTTTTCTTCTCGAAGGTTTTCTCTCTTTTTCGCCAAGCGCCTGGTTTCCATTTCAAATTCACCTGACAGATCTACAGCAGCCATGTTTTTACCATAGGAAGTCTTCTGTATCGGAGGAAACCGGGTGTGTTCCTGGGTCTTATGGCTTTCTAAACAAGCAAATGTGAACAAAAAAGTTTAACAATCAATGAAATCACTAAGCAACACACAGGTAACTATAGCAACTATACCATGTGATGATGCCATCCATGATTGAACATGTTCGCGGGAGAGAGGCGTGGAAAGCATAACTCTGTAGAAGAACAACTGCTAATTGAATTCACGTTTTTATTCGTCCCTACCTTCCAAGATCATCCAACTTCTTGGTGAGTCTTTCGTTCTCATGGAATAAATCCTACACAAAACATATCGTTAGCACGGAATGTGAGATTAGAAACAACTGATCCAAAATGGTAGCACAATTAATTCAGAAAGTAAATCGCTGTGTGGAATCATACAACGCCAAAATGAAAAAATGCGCGAAGACAGCCATATTATGTCTAAATATATATCTAGCCATAACAAGGAATGTGTATTATATCCCGGTTTTTGTCCCTTGGTGGTCTTAATATCGCAAAATTTCGAATTTCAGTTTCTAAAATATCAAAATATTAATATTAATTCTAACTTGAATGAAAGTTTGTTATCTTACAAGCAAAGATGAGCTCTTATTTTCTAGTTTTGCTTTTTAGTGACAATTGTACTAATTAATAATCAAGAACTGTTTTGTATTTTTATATCTTTTTTTGTATTTTTTGTATTTAATTACGAAAAAATAAGAATACAACCTATTTTAAGTAGAATAAATAAAAATATTTCAGCCTGATTTGGAGTTAAAAGTTAAGAATACTTGACCCTGGCCAAGGGTTTGGGAATGCTGAGGATCGATTCCCTGTGCAGCGAAAAAAAATCAAAATTTGTGTTTTGATTCATCTTACTTTTCTCTCTCTCTGCGCCTGCGCTCTGGTGCGATGCAGCTGCATATTCTCCGTCCTGTGTCATCAACAACAATCAACAACTCTCAACAATGGTTCAAACCGCTTACTTTAGCTCTTCGTTCTCATTCATAAACTCGCGTAGCATACCATACAAACCATCCTTCGCTCCCAGCGCGAACCTGGAACGCGCGAAATACACGCGAAATGTTAACTTTGGAAGCAGCTTGAAGGTGTTTAACTTACAATGCCGTCGCAGCTCTCGGAGTTGAATTACTAGAGGTTTGATTCAACGAATTTATTCGACCTGCAAGAAAGTTAAACTGTTTTCAAAAAACATAACTGGAAAACGATACCTGGAAGATAACCTTTCAATAAACATCGAACAAAAACAACTTCATTAAAAGAGAAGGGAGAAAACGAACAAACTCGAACATGATTATAACTTGAAGAAAATTTCAACCCACTCGAATCGAGCGAGGAAAAGGTTTGCGTTCCGATAGCCGGGCTCAACGTTCCATAATCGTCTGACGTCAATTCCCCGTCGATTTGGTTGGGAGTAAGTATCACTTGTGATTCTGAGCATGGAACGCCAAGCTGGAACATTCATAATCGAATGTTATCACTCACAGCTTTTTAAAAACTTATTTTGATCTACTTTATGGTTTATTTAAACCACTTGTTTTTCATCAAGTAAACGAGAAAAGCATGAAATTAAGGCACCAGACAGACCTGCAATAACTTCCTACAAAAACAACCTTAACAAAAACAACATTGTATAAGCTGAACTACTAGAAATTGAAAGTAAGATATTTTAAAACAAAGTAGCAGTGACTTTTTTGGCATTAAACAAAGAATTAAACCGTAACAGCCTGAAAATAGATGAGATTATAGAGAGTAACTCCGTCTCATCGCCACACATCCTAACCCTACATTGCATAGGAAAGCCAGCAGAATGACAAATATCTTTACAGAATTAGACTAAACTTAAACTAAAAAGTTGCTTTGCAATCCATTGATTTTCACATTATAAGATGTCACAGAAACCATGGAAACCTGTTCTCTGAAATAACCATGGAAACCTGTTCTCTGAAATAACCATGGGAACCTGTTCTCTGAAATAACCATGGGAACCTGTTCTCTGAAATAACCATGGAAACCTGTTCTCTGAAATAGCCATGGAAACCTGTTTTCTGAAATAACCATGGAAACCTGTTCTCTAAAATAACCATGGAAACCTGTTCTCTGAAATAGCCGTTTTCTGCTCTCAACATCTTTATCTCCTTTTTAAATCGCACCAACAATTCTTCTTTCGGATCCTATGAAAACAGCACAGGGAGTAGAATGGCGAAAACAAATACGAAGTGACCTCACCAGCTTAACAACAGGTTTGTTTTTTATATTTTTAGCTCGATTGGCGTAACGCAGCGTGTTCATGGTGTCGTGTACAACATGAAGTGTAGGGGAGACGCAGGCGATCTGGAAACAATCAATTTTTATACTATCCAGAGGAGTATCATGAAAGAAATGATTGTCCATCTGGAAGGTGGTATCTTTCCACAGGATCACATGATCTCAGTAACTTATAACTATACACGCTTTTTTTTATAAGCATAGACTTGATTCGGCCAGGGTCAAGTATTCTTAATTTTTAACTCCAAATCAGGCTGAAATATTCTTAGCATATTCTTATTTATTCTACTTAAAATAGGTTGTATTCTTATTTTTTGTTCCATAAAAAATTTCATTTACTTTTCAAAAAAAATATAATGAAGAACTTGTCACAATTTATAAATACATATCTTAGTTTCTTCTATCAACTTTTGCAAATTCAGCTATATTTTATCCCCAATACAGTAGAATTCTGTCTCACCCTGGGCATGTTTTTAGAATATTTTTCAAAAAATGCCCATTTTCACCCTGCTATTCTTATAAAAAGAGAAGCGTGTAACAGAACGTTTATGCTTACCATTAGGGTGTAACCATCCCCGCCGAGTGTATCAGCAAGAAGCTTTGTTAATTTACTCTCCCTGTACGGTATGTGACTGCCGCGTTTCTTTGGGTCACCCAACGCAGATATACAATTTCCTGGAGATGGGTTCAATATTATGTCGAGGAAAGTACAAATAAATTCAATTCAAAAAATTCTGTCCTCTTCAGAAGTCATTATGTAATTTTGCAATCTTTCAAAAAACAACTGTCAGTCAACTTGTTCGATTTATTTATAAGATTATAAGTCATCCCAGGGTCGTATTTAACTAACCTAGCGTCAGAAGACTTTTGTTAATGTTGTTGGATTCAATCAAAGATTCACCGGTACTCTTAGTGTCCTTCACTCTCTCGCTACCTACATAAACCAACAACCAATTTATTAAACAAATTGAGAAACATTACTGTAAATAGGTTTCATTAATAAAGATATTTTTACTTTTTACTGACATTTTATATCATTTTATGTTATTTATTACACAGGACAAACGTTGATAACAGTATATATTTTAATATGTATGTATTGTAAACTAAAGCTTTTTATAAATATTCGTTAATAATAATAATGACCATAGCAAGAACTATTAAGACATTATTTATTAATTTCTTGTTTCAATTTGCGTGGAATAACACTTTCCACATAATTATGCATTTAAATAAACACGCACAACAAAATCATAAACATGATAGTAATGCACCTGCTAAATCAACAAAGCTGATCTTCCCATGTCGAATAACCGGGAATCCAATGTCATCTTCGGGCTGGAGAAAAACAACAAAACATGAAACATAGGATGGATGTAACAGTCATCAGCTATCATAAACATATGATATATAATGCTTGGTTTTTAAACAGTTTTGTCCTCACATTAAAAGAATCTGTTTTTGGAATTCACTATTAAAAATCTGAAAACAGCTTTTTAGGGAAAAGAGTAAATCTTAAATAACAGTGTCTTGAACATTATTCACGGAAAAAAATAGAAATCACCGAAGTCTATATACTACTTATATTTACAGTATGGTAAGTTATCTATATAATATAGTATAAAGTAAAAAATATTTTACTTAATCATGATGAAATAAAGATAAATTAACACATAAATAATGCTTATACTTCCAGAATTTCCGTCAACACAAGATCGTAAAAAAGAGATTTTTACAGACTTCTAGTTCTCAGGAAACATAGCTACGCAGAATTCTGAAAGAAAATTTCAAAGTGGTAATTGATTGACCTCTTGTGAGTCGAGCTGCACAACCAACATACTGTGACTTCGACTTGAATGATCATTTAGCAAGTGCTGGCCAACCTGACGCAACTGACTCCCTAACAATTGATACTTTTCATTATATTTGAGCTCATCAGTTGATGGAACATTTAACATTTTGAGCTCATCAATTGATGGAACATTTAACCTTTTGATCTCGGAGTTCAGTAAGTAATTTCATTTCATCAAACACGAATTAACAAAACATTTTAAAACAAAATAAATCTAAAACAGATAAAGTAAGTAAGATAAATTATGTCATTTTAAAGTACAATATTTATCAAAAGAATAAATAAATACATCATAAATATTTTTGCTTAGAACATTATATTGTTAACCGTTCAACAATTCGAGTTAAGATACAGTTTAACCTATATTAAGGCTTTCATAGTATAAACAGTTTTTAAAGTACATGACATGATATGAAAGTTAAAAAAGTGAAAAACGAGACATACAGTTGAATCCTATTAAATCAGATTGGGATTTCACTTAGTCGTACTGATCTATTTGTATCCCTTCAACCAAAATATGTCACTTTAGATTTGGTCAACTGGGACATTCAACTTAGACAATTGCTCCAAGTTGACCAAATCTAAAGTGACATATTTTGGTCGAAGGGGCACAAATAAATCAAGACATGTTAAAGTTCTAAATTCTAAATTAGGAAATTTCCTATCTGCCTTTACGGTGCAACTTAACATGACTCAACTGTATGGCATTATGACGGTCTTACCTTCATGCAAAACTGACATCAAATCATTGACATTGTAACACTCCAACGTAAAGAGATTGTCGACGTAAAAACCTCGTTTAGACGACCATCTCATCGGCAAGGAATCTCGTGTTTTTGAAGGATTCAGCAAGTCTTTCACCTTGGAAGAATTACAAACAATGTTTTATAAAAGTCTACTCTTTTAGAAAAAAAGTAAAAATTTGAGAAAGTGGTTCATCTATGTTTGGACGAACCAGCAAAATATAAAACAAAGAGCAAAATTTTTAATCAGCTAGTTTCTAAGCCCGATGTTGATAACCAAGAGTTAAATCAACTTAAAAATATCAGAAAAAAATGCTAAAAAGATACACCCTGTTTACCTTTTCGTTATAAACCTCAAGGAAAGACGCCTTGACCACATAATTCACTTCTGGGGTTCGCTTGATTTTGTCAAACATATACTGAAATGACCTTTTAAAGAAACAGTTCTGAAAACAAAACAAACTCTTGATAGATCCAGTGAATTTGTGAAACCCACCTTGGTACCAATCCCCAAGAGCCACAATCCAATGTCTAAATATATATATAATTTTTTAAAATAAAATTAGCAGCTCTTGTTTATTTATCTGTATTTCACTCTTAGTTGTAACTTTTATTGCTATTACAGATGAATATTTATACACAAATGTACTTTTATAGTAAAAATTGCAACATATAACTAATAAACATTAGTTAATATTAGTAAATAATTTAATAAATATCTTAAATTTTAAACAAAATATATTAAAATCACTTTTTTTTACTAATGTCTTGATAAGTCAAGTTTGATACCCATACAGAAGAAACTTCAACTCAAGTTTTAAAAGGTGGGAGGACTAGCAATCAGTTGTTTTTTCTGGTGGTTCTGTTATGATCTCACATCATGAAATAATAGCACAAGTTAGAACATATTTTGAAATAAACCAGCTGACTTTTGAATTGTCTTTTGAACTGACAGGAGAGATTGAAATGTATGTCGAGTCTTGAAAACAATAGTATGTGCTCATCTGTCAATTGGTCATTAAAAGCGAGACAAACGCTTCAGTAAGATTAAGGTTGAAGAATCGTCATTGTGTGGATCTTATAACAAGTGACAGTCAGGTAAGGTATCATCTTTTGTAGTAACCGTAATCTATTACTGGTCTTTTATACCGACTATCAAAGAACGCCTTCATAGTCAAAGAACTGTCCAGAACGTAACCGAGATACGCCTGTAAAATAGCAGTTCGAATCCGACCGTCACGATTCCAGAGGTCATGAATTGGCAAGATATGTCAAATAGCATACGCACAATCTTCCCCTGTTTACAGTTTATTACTAACTCGTTGAGAAAGGTTTAAGGAATATATTGAATGAAGAATATTTTTGTTGCGCAAGATGACATTTTAAAAAAATGTTGCAAATTATTGTGATGTTAAGTTGCTCACCGATACCGTTGGTCCGCTCATTGTGAATGTTTTTCCGGACCCGGTTGCCCCAAACGCGAAAGCAGTGCACGCGTAACTAAAACAAAATAAGCTTCACATTCTACAACTCTTTCATCGTAATATTTCAAGCCGAAAGATTTTCCGCTATTTTTCAAATTATATCACGGAAGACAACGGCACCATCATGAATTCATTACGTCGTCGTTGAATTCAGTACGTCACAAAATTAAAATATTTCTTAAAACGGAAATCGGTTTGAAAAGTTGCATTAAACATTATTGTTCATTACTAATAATTGATATATAATGTGATTATCATGCAAGTCACATTAACAACTTTGCATTTCAACCTATGTAGCAACTGTACATAAAAGGCATGGTTGCTTATGCCCACGAGGTCAAAGATGTTACAAATACCCGTAAATACACATTTAGAATCATTTACAAAGTTTTACGTATTTAATGTTCAAAACTTACCCTTGCAAAGCTTTGTCAATCAAATCCTTGATTCCACACGATTCAAAAACCTTCAAGAGAATCAAAATCGTAGAATGAAGATCAAACTGCAAACACTACACTTGCATTTTCTATATAATTGCACTTTGAGCAATTGATAGATCAATATTTACTTATTCATTTTCCGGCAAAATACCAGCAATGCCAAAGATGTACTTTGGTGATTTGGGGTTTTTCAAGGCAGATAAATAAAAAGATTGCGTTCCCAAATATTATTTGTTTAATTGTTGCATTTTCAAGGGGTTTCGTTTAGTCAACCAGTCAATCAAATTTGATAATAGAAAAATAAGAATTCCAGAAATTTTAAAAGGGCATGGACAAAAATATTGTAATATCTATTTATCTATCAGCTTAATTTTCCATGCTAGCATGGGTTGGATGAGGTTAGGCATATATAAATGGCCATCTTCCAATCTGATCTAGACTGAGTTAGATCTCAACTGAAATTTTTCTGTAGCAAAACTTTCCTTGTTACCTATCTTTCTCCATTCTCTCCAAGTGGACCAACCAACTCAACGTCCTGATCTGAATAACATATTTGATGCTATGAGCACTTCTTAGCTCACCTGAATTCCTGTCTCTCAGGTTAATGTTACACTTCCACCTAACCATTCTCATGTCAATTCTTTCCATACAATCAAGATCTTCCTGCTTCACAGCCCATGCCTCACTCCCATACAACATAACACTTCTGACAAAAGCTTCATACAACCTACATTTAACCTGCAATGACAAAACTCTACTAGTTAACAGAGGAAGTAAGTCTCTAAATTTTCTCCAAGCAGAACCTACTCTGCAAATAACACTCCTTTTGAAAGTTCTTGAAAATCTCTAATTATCCACTGCTGTATGTAACTGAAGCTGGAAATACTAAGTTGTCTATAATCTCACTTTTGCAATGCTGACATACAAACTGTATGTCAGCACTTAATCTTCCTGCAATACCACTGCATTTCCTATGCACTCAATGTTTACAAGTTGAGTAAAAAAGCGAGTTACTACCAACATCAAGGCCACTCTTGGCTCTGTTGCTAATGACTTTAGTTTTTTATTGTATTTACTCTGAACTCTGTTTTTTCTTCCAAGTCGTATTACATAAAAAAAACGGTGACAATAATTCTTATTACATTGCTGGTATTAAGTTTTATACACGTTTTACTTCTATAGCTGATCATTAATGGGGCAATTTAAACAGACAATAGTAATATTATTTAGTGGTAGACGTTTGTTATAAAACCTACATCAGCCATAACAACTATCATTCTTTGAGATACACAACCTTCTTATATAGACTTATTATTGTAATATACTACATAGCAACATCGATGCAACATTGCTCTACATACGAGCATTGAGTGAGAAAATGTTAATCTTCTAGCGAAAAATTAGTTTGGGGTATGAATCGGAACAACAATTTTTTATATTTAGCATCCAAAGATTATCAGCAATGTTTTTAAATCAGGATGACCATATATGGAGGAAAAGATGACCTTATATGGAGGAAAGGATGACCATATATGGTGGCTTCTTCATTTTTAAGACAAGTAGCTTCAGCATGTTTACCACAGACGTAAAGGTGAAGCTTTTAAAACATGCTCACTGTTTTTTGATTAGATTTCCCATCAAACACTGTGTTAAACATGAATGATTTTGTTTGTCCGAAACCTGTCTCAATCTAAACAAAACAAACAAAGAAAAATAAAATGCAAATATAGAGAAATGGAATATTTTATGGTGTATACATATTATATATCATAATTACCATAAATTAAAAAAAACAATTTGTGCATATTTAGGCTTTCTGAAAGGCAATAAATATTTGAAGAATAGCAATACCCACAATCCTCCTTTTCCTGGAAAATCTATTACACTTCGATCCTCTCTTTGCTTCTCTGCAAGAACGATTGGACGGACTCTAACATAAACAAATTTAGCTCACAAACAAACATGTTAACAGGTAATAAAACAAATTCACTTTCAACGAACGGAAATAAACATGTACTCAATATTTATTAATAATTTTTATATTCGTGATAGTTACCAAGAAATAAAATAGATATCATATATAACAAAAAGACAAAAGTTTGGTAAGCAAAAGTCAAGTTTATTTAAATTCTTTGCTAAATTCAGCCACCATTTTAATTCTCACTTAAACCAGTGCAACTGTTTCGAATTATTTTTGCCTATTTTTGAATTATTATTACCTTACATTTTAAAAAATTATTCTAGAGAATATTCTACGTATTTAGCAATAAAAACCTGCACTTGGATAAGAAACAAAACATGTTTGATGAAACAAGTGTGAAATGTAAAATTTTATTTGATATGCAATATAAATACACCTTTTAATCAATTTAAGGCAATGAACTTTACCTGACAACAACATTGATATGTGAAGAATCAAATTCTGTAGATGAATGCGAAAACCCACAAGACTTCCTGAAGGTAAGAGGAATACAAAATAACAAGATGCAAAAAATTAAAAGGGTTTTCAGATTAACTAAAGATCGTGCTGTTTTGGGAGAGGTGTGCGGTCGCTCTCCAATTTTCAACCAATATACCTATTCCCATACCGTTTGTTATTTGGCAAAATGTTAACAGAATCCTCTGAACGATGAGAGCCGCACGATGAGCCATATTTTAACAACTCTTCAGCAACATCAACTTTTTTTAAGAAGAATGGCGTTGAATTTGACTCGTTCTTTATTGAATTTCCTGGCTGCTGAAATTCCCCGTTTGAGTTAATAGGATTAGCACTAGAATATGATTTACATGCTTTGATTGATTGAAGCCATTCATTTTGAATTTTGTGTTTACTTCTAAATGAAAATCATACATAATAAGGTAAGTGAATGCTATTCAAATACATTATTGAAAAGAAAGAAAGAAAAATAAAAAAGTAAAAGGATATTTATTTTTGGTTTTTCTTGTGGTAAATGAATATATATGGAATTGGAAATAATCCATCATAATGTATATACATCAAAAGGGAAATCAGACAAGAATAGGCATTGGGGTTGAAAATGTTAATGGGACAGATATAGAACAGATATCACTTTCAAGTAGTAATAAATTACCTCTGCTGATCATTAGGAGATTTGATCAATGAATGAAAATCTGCATCGTCAACAGCAGTTATTGTCAGCTCGGAAATCTCCTTGCAAATTTTGTCATGGCAACTATTTTCACAAACCATTTTCCCATTACTTGCATGATCAACAGGTAAACCTAAGTCATCTTTCAATACTTTAGATGGTTTGTCTATTAAAGTGTGACTTGAATGTTGATCACATGCCTGCCCATCGTTATTTTTTAAGGACATTAACTTTGAAAGAGTTTAGCATCTGTTTCTGATTCTGATTACATATATATCTATATACTCTAAAATAAATAAACAAACCAGATTGAAATCCTATAATGAGTCATATATAAATTATTTATTATTTTCAGGAATAAACATTAGCTTGCTTTTATCTGAGTGGTAGAGCTATTTAAGTTTCAAATAAGAGTTTTACAATAAAGTGAAAATAAATTAGCTATTTTTACAAACATTGAAAGATGAAGAGCTGTTTTGAAATCCATTAGGTTTAATACCAGTTTAAGTTCGTTGCATTAAACAGATTTAATTTAGAGAACATTTCAGTAGAGTCAAAGATAAATTTAAAAACAGAAAATATCGAAACACGCATTTAGACGTTGTTGTGATTGCTCTTTTTGTATCAAATAGTTACACGCGGTCCGAACAAGTTGCAGGGTTTGTTAACCAATCAGATTGCCGAAATAAAGAGCGCGCGGTTTTGCATATGAAACATTGAACATATATATGTTTATATTAAACAGTCATTATATTAACTATGTTATTCATCGTTTACAAATGCTTGAAAGGAAATGCGTGTTTGACATGCGCACATTTCAGTTTGTCTTGTTGTTGTTTTAGTCAGGGGCTTTTCCTCCCACGTACAGGCAAGAGCTACATACAAGCAAAACTTTGATTGAGACATATGTCTCTATTTTTGTAGTTATTTAAAATTAAAAATAGGTTGTTTTTTTAGTACGTCACTTATATGCAGAATTTGGTAATTCACTTAGCTTCTTAGAAAACGTTCGTTGTCAAGGGCAACCTCGCAGGTACATCAGCTAACAGCTAGTACTTTTATATATCATAAGTTCATACTCAAACACTTAAATGAGGGTCAACAGGGTTATTCCGGGGTATTTGTGCAAAAATGGGCGTGTATGGCACAGTTTTTAGAACGTTTTTTTTCCGCTCTAGCGAATACGGTAATTAACAAACTTCCAATCTATTTAGGTCAAAGCCGCATCGTAGCTTCCGATTTTATGAACTAAAGAACCAATTGCATCGGTCTAGAAAGCTACCCGATATGATGTAGACAAGACATTTTTGTGTCCATCATCAAACTTTGGGTATTTCATTTAAAAATGCGGGGGTTATAGAATGGTAGCGTAACAAAACAAACGAAGAAAGAACATATTTTTTAAAACAAACTTACTAACAAATCAAAATAACATTTTGAAGCACATTAAAAATCTCAAAAAATAATATATTTGAAGTTCGTTTCTCCCCTAAAGCGTTCGAAAATTTAAAATTTTAAAAATAAAAAAGTAAAGTAGCCGAATTAACCCTAATGCTGGTAACGGGCTTAAACGAGAATGTCTATCCCCTTTTCCTTAGCGCAAAACCTTGGGAGTAACTGTTGAGGCGGGCGCCACTCCTACCACCAACATGCTACGCATTCGCTGAGTCGGCGAAATTTTAAAATGTATTTTAAAAATTTTAAAAGGTACCCCTGAAGATTTGATTTTAAAAGGTACCCCTGAAGATTTGATTTTAAAAGGTACCCCTGAAGATTTGATTTTAAAAGGTACCCCTGAAGATTTGATTTTAAAAGGTACTCCTAAAGATTTGATTTTAAAAGGTACCCCTGAAGATTTGATTTTAAAAGGTACCCCTGAAGATTTGATTTTAAAAGGTACTCCTGAAGATTTGATTTTAAAAGGTACCCCTGAAGATTTGATTTTAAAAGGTACCCCTGAAGATTTGATTTTAAAAGGTACCCCTAAAGATTTGATTTTAAAAGGTACCCCTGAAGATTTGATTTTAAAAGGTACCCCTGAAGATTTGATTTTAAAAGGTACCCCTGAAGATTTGATTTTAAAAGGTACCCCTGAAGATTTGATTTTAAAAGGTACCCCTGAAGATTTGATTTTAAAAGGTACCCCTGAAGATTTGATTTTCAACTTACTTGCTTTTTCTTACTCATTTTTCATATATTTTGATGCACAATCAATTGACACGACGTTTTTTAAAAATTCCAAGAATTATTTTTACTGGCCTAAAAAGTGCTTACATCAGCACCCGACCCCTTAGTGCATATTGGAAAATGACAACATCGATTTTTGTAACTATGGGATCCATTTGATAGATTCCAATTTCGCTTGTAACCGCTGGCTGGAACCAGTTTGTAACCTGATTATTTCTTAAACTCAATAAAGTATATTCTGCAAATATTTGCCCAGCCTAAAGTCACAGATGAATATTATGCGCCCAGAAAGTTCGATTACTTACGGCAAATACCAACTATATACATACAAATATACCTTCTATTCGGATTGGAGAAAACGCTTACTAGACGTATTTTAAGAGAAAAATGTCTAATGTGATACGCGGGATGGCTAAAGCATGAATACCGTACCGCGTCACCTCGCGTTTGCTCGTCTGTCAGCGTGACGTCATTAAAATTAACGTATTATTACACATGAAGGGGCGGGTAACCATCAATGGAAGATTGAGGAGATTGGGAAGGAGATATTATACTCGATAACTCTTCAGTCGTTTCTGAGCAGAAAATGAACGTTTAATGTCTGCGATACTAATACTGCCCCAAAAGTTCTAAAAGTCAGCAAAATATAAATTTTAACTGAACGTTTGTTATGGTTAATTTTAACTTAGTGACTTTTACACACATAGCTACTTGTAATATGCTTCTATCAAAATTTGTAGTGCACTATTTTTATGAAAAAACGGTATATAAGAATGGCGATTGCACATTTTTACTTGAAATAAATTTTCTATACTGGGAAATTTCAGAAATACTGTCTTGGCGATGTCAGAGCTAACCTCAATCATTTCCTACTGTATTTGCTCGTCTTGTTTGATAAAGCTTGTGTATCTCCAAAAAAGCTTCGGATTATAAACTTGTAAATGTCTAATATATATATATATATATATATATATATATATATATATATATATATATATATATATATATATATATATATTTACTGAAATAGAACATAAATATTCTCTGAATGCAAGCAGTGACATTTCAATCATTTCAATTAAAATCAAGAAAAAACAATAGAAATATCTTAATGATAGATATACAGAATGGTTTTCGCATTATCAAAACATTTAAAAGATAAAAAAACTGTGCCGACAATTAAAGTCAACATATCAAAGTGTGGATGGTTGCAATCAGATGTACAGTGGAAAGGAAGAAGCTTACAGGCATACAGATGATGCCAGCGACAAACCCCGTTGCTTACAAAGTAACGAAGACCGTGACTGACATAAAGCTTCAACCCAGATGAATTACAGTGATATTAATACAATACAACCCGGAGGCAGGAGTTACAAAAGATAAAAGTAAAAAAAGGGTTTTGTGCGGAAATCGAAATCCGTTATATATTTATTTTATATCGTGCCACATATTGTTGACAATTAAATAAATCCAAAAAGGTATTAAATAAAAAAGATTAAAAAAGGTAAAATGCGGATAAAAGAGTCAGAAATGGCCGATTAGCTCAAACAAACGGAAGAACTTCTTCAACGTAACTGAATATTTCAAATTGCATTATGTTCAAATACTCAGGCGCCTCTTGTTGTATTTTGAGATATTTTATCATTTGGTAGCAGTCGTAAGTTTGTTCCAAGGCGTTTGTCAACACTGCAATCGTATCGTACGTGACGTCATCTTTGCTGACGAAGAGGTGCGCACCCATAATTCGATTCAACAAACCCGGTCTGTTATGTACTTTTATTGTACTGATGTTCGCCATTTTCCCAAGATCAAATTTCAGGTACGGGTTTGCTTCTTTTTTATCTGTTGAACATATTGTCTCCAGGTCTCCGTCAATACAGTTATCTCCATAATGTCCAGGATAGTTAGATGAAGATGTAACGATCGCCGAACTAGCAATATTCCGAAATCCTGAAACATCGCATTTTAAATTTTTTATTATTAACATAAACCGATCATTAACATCTTTTTCACAATTTCAGCAAATGTTACCTTGGCATTTGTACTTATTAGTATTGTTTTCGCAGACATCCCTACAAAGTTCGCCATCTTTGCAAGGACTATGTTTCTCGCATATCGGTCCGATCTAAACCGTACATACCATAGTTAACATTCTTTTTTTATTACTAGTATCATGACAAATTTGCGTTTCATATAGTATAGTGTTGGATAAAGAAAGATAATGTTCGAGTTATCGAGAGTTTTTATGAAAAACTATTAGGAAAGGGGAATAGAAAAACAGTCCGAGTTAACGCGAGTTCGAGTTATCGGAGGTTTGAGTTACCGGGGATTCGAGTTATCGGAGGTTTGAGTTACCGGGGATTCGAGTTACCGAGGGTTTGAGTTATCGGGGGTTACTTACTACTTACTAGTTACTAGTTACTTACTGTAGATGTATATGTTTGATTTTATATATTTGTTTTTGATTACCAATTCAATATTATAATATTTATTGTTTGATTTTATTCTTTTACGTTTGTTTTGTCATCCGTGTTCGTCCTCATTATTTCCCAGCCAATCAACGCTTCCTCCTCTCCATTCACCGATGACAAAAGTTCACAGCGGCTACCATCTTGCTTGTAGTTTACAAACACACATAATTCGTTTACTATGCACTTAAAAGCGCAGTTCTTTTTACTGACATCTTCTGTTAGCGTGATAACGATACTTCCAGACTGGTACTTGTTTATTACGTAAGAAAACAGGGCATGTTTCACGCATGGCAGTCGAGTAATGTGCGCGTAAACAAGCGAGAGACAGAAAATGAGGCTGAAAGAACAACAATCTATCGTATTCACGCGGAAAACTTAGTTCTACAGTATCTACTTTTATGACGTTGAATAATGCTCACAAATGAATGCACACAGTCGCTTCTTCCACGGCAAAATAAAATTTTTCCTTATGCTAACATTTTTTCCGAACCAATGCTGGTAAAATTACAAATAATTCGCAATTCAGAATCAGTCCATCAAAATTGTGCAATACCAGTGGCGGATCCAGGGGTACCACCCTTTATTATTTTCTGCATCCACCACTGAATGCCTACTGAAAAATTGAGCTGAGCAATGAATGATACCGGTTTATTATTAAATTCCAACATTAGAGGTGATGACTTTAATAAATTGCATAAAAAAGATAATTTTTCCTAACAAAATATAAACAGGATGATTTAATTAAAATTAAAGCTACATCATTCTTGATAAAAAATGTCTGTGATTGAATGTTTTCTGCAAAGTTATTAAATGTACCTGAAATGGCATTTAATTTCCATGATATTCAAGGAGCGGAAAGTTCGCCAACGTTTTAGATGACAAAGATTTTTTCCTATAAAGAATTAAATTTTAATGTGCGTGAATTTCGTTTAAAAAATATCAGTGGGTATCATTCAACAATTTTTCGAATCAATCGCGTTGTTGTTAGTGATTTCTTCCGTTTGACTTTGGATTTTTCGAAAATTAATCTCCTCCACATTAATGTACCAAATTTTGGATTGGTTGAAACCAGAGTCGCCAAGAGAAAAAATAGCATGTGGGCAGAAGTGTAAAATGTGGGCAGAAGTTGGGTCCTAGAATGTGCGCCCAACGCAAGTGTATTTTCTCCGAAGGCGCACCACGGTTTTTAGGGGGGCCTATTCAAGAGGCCCTATGTCATTATTGAGGGACTTATAGGTATTACCGATAGTACTATCGGTACTAAACATCCTGTCTGAGAATGTCTTCATCGTCAGCACTTCCAGTACTTGAACGTTCACCAGTATCAGCCATGATCCGTTTTGTTTTCGCTGTTTTACTTGGAGATCAGCTTCCATATTTAGATTAACAACGACCAGCTTAATCTCGTGAAGAGTATATGGAAACTTTGTAGGAAGATCAGTAAGTTCTTTGATCAGTGCTTGAATCTGATTAACCTCAAGATCTATAGTAGCATCGCGGGCCTGGATCACCTTGTTGTATGTGTCAATGGCAGACAGAATCTTGAACCATATAGATGATAGGAGCAAACAACGAAATGAAGACACATACTTTATTGCTCCCTGGACATCGGTTCTGGTCTTTGGCGTTAGATTGAGATCTGGGATATCTTCTGATGCACTTTTGATACCTTTCAAGTTTGATGCAAATGGCTTCACATTGTCAATTCTCTCTGACCAACGGATTCCAGATCGACGATGGAATAATCGTGAATGGCTATGTAATATTCCCATCTCTTTGGACTGGTGCTAAACAGATTATATACTGTTTCCATTGAGCCAAGAAATGTGGCATCCACAAGGAGTGAAGATAGTAAGAGGATTTTCATTCTGAATTAGCCTCTGAACACCACTATATTTTCCAGCCATGTTGGCACCATTGTCATATCCTTGGCCTAGACTGTCAACTAGACAGATGCCATGATCATACAATAGGAAATCCGACAAAGTAGATTCTTAGTTTCTACATTTTGAAAAATGGTTATGTAAGTATGAACAAAGCGGTTTTATTGGTTTATTCGGCGGTCTACAAGTTGAAGTAATAAAATATTGTTTAATTTCAAAGTTTGTGTTACTGATGATGGATAGGTCGTTGTTTGTTTTATGAATTAAAGATTTATGGACAAATACACGCGGACCACCATCCCGCCGGCCCGTGTTTTTTATTCTTGGTTGCGAAATCCAATTATGGTTTCCTAAATTAAAATTAGAGTCTGTTGAATAACATTTAGAAGATTTATATTGATTTTCGATTCTTGATGAGGTCCATCGCGAAACGCTTCTTCGCGAGACATGACACGCGCCGATGCAGCCAGACCAAATCAAACACGCGACAATGGTAAATCTTGCTAAATGATCAACGCTCACTCGCCCTGTTCATTCATGTTAATAATTAGTGTCTGATTGTTTTTGAAAATCACTAAAGCACGACGACCGGATAATCGAGGATGTGCAGAAGATACTTTACATCCGAGTCAGAATTAATTCCTATCGTATGCGTTATCAATCATCGCGTGCATTTGAAGTTATTCACAAAATCATTTTAAAAATTATTATTACATATATATAAATAAAGAAAAAAGGTTAGTAATTAAGTAGTAGTAAGTAGTGTTAAGTTCTTTTATTATCAGTCAATCGTCGACAACCTTGCGTAGCGTCCCTTCTTCTCTTCACTCGTCCTTGATTTTGTATGCTTTTGAAAAGCATTGATTCCAACTGTCTGAACGGAATCTGCCCCTTCATCAAGTAATGCAATATTTTGTTCTGCGAAACATATTTCACTCTAGCAGAACCAATTCGACTCATTTTCGTTGGCGTTTCCAATACGTAGCAACGTCTTATTGTTGGCGAAGAGATAGTATCCTCGCCAATCAAATACTCAACACATCGAATACGATTGAAAACCACAAACGACTTCCTTTCATCTGGAACACACCCGCCATTATATCACTTCAGAACTTCAGAATAATTCCCGTATGTGCGTCAAAATGAAGTGAAGCACTCTCTCAAATGTACATTTTCTTAGTTTCTAATCAAACTAAACTCGTGAACTTATTCGGGTGAAACTTAACGTACAAAAACCAAGAGTGTTGTAAGGATTGTTAGCTTTCGAAATTTGAAGAATATTCAGATTTTGCACTATGGAATCTAAAGTGACTTCAGTTTTTGACAACTCTGTAGGGGGTGATGACGGTCCACGAGTAATTATACATCGTTTGATGACGGCTCCACGAGTAATTGTTCATCGTTTGATGGCGGTTCCACGAGTAATTGTTCATCGTTTGATGACGGTTCCACGAGTAATTGTTCATCATTTGGTGACGGTCCACGAGTAATTGTTCATCGTTTGATGACGGTCCCCGAGTAATTGTTCATTGTTTGATGGCGGTTCCACGAGTAATTGTTCATCGTTTGATGACGGTTCCACGAGTAATTGTTCATCGTTTGATGACGGTTCCACGAGTAATTGTTCATCGTTTGATGACGGTTCCACGAGTAATTGTTCATCGTTTGATGACGGTTCCACGAGTAATTGTTCATCGTTTGATGGCGGTTCCACGAGTAATTGTTCATCGTTTGATGACGGTTCCACGAGTAATTGTTCATCGTTTGATGGCGGTTCCACGAGTAATTGTTCATCGTTTGATGACGGTTCCACGAGTAATTGTTCATCGTTTGATGACGGTTCCACGAATAATTGTTCATCGTTTGATGGCGGTTCCACGAGTAATTGTTCATCGTTTGATGACGGTTCCACGAGTAATTGTTCATCGTTTGATGACGGTTCCACGAGTAATTGTTCATCGTTTGATGGCGGTTCTAGAATAATTGTTCATCGTTTGATGACGGTTCCACGAGTAATTGTTCATCGTTTGATGACGGTTCCACGAGTAATTGTTCATCGTTTGATGACGGTTCCACGAGTAATTGTTCATCGTTTGATGACGGTTCCACGAGTAATTGTTCATCGTTTGATGGCGGTTCCACGAGTAATTGTTCATCGTTTGATGACGGTTCCACGAGTAATTGTTCATCGTTTGATGGCGGTTCCACGAGTAATTGTTCATCGTTTGATGACGGTTCCACGAGTAATTGTGCATCGTTTGATGACGGTTCCACGAGTAATTGTTGTTCATCGTTTGATGGCGGTTCCACGAGTAATTGTTCATCGATTGTTAAGCTCTTTTAGTAGTCACAACGTGAATTTTAATACACGGTATATACAACCGGCTTTTCTCTAAAATTTATGAACGTACCACTCTAAAGCATGAAATCATCGTCTAAATGTTTATTAAATATACTCTCATCCGGCAAAAGCGCAATAACAAGGCGTTCTGCTTTTAATTAAAATGTTCTGGGTTCAAGACCATGCCATCACAAAGTTGTTTAGTGAGCGGTTATAAATAAAACAACGCCGTATTTCATCAAAAATAACCGTCGAACAAATGGGAGCAATTAAATACACTAAAACTCCGGGTCGAGGTATTCATGATAATGCTGAATTAGCGTTCTGGGAGCCTCGTTAAAAAACAAAACAAAAATAATACATATAAACTTGCTTTTTACGTTGTTGCTTTAAACGTGCGAGGTACACCTAGTGTTTTCATAGATACAACCATGAGTTCCAAAACATTTTCAAGGTTGTAAATTAGAACATGACTTTGTTTCCACACATTATGGTAAAATTTTATGTGGTCAGCAGCTTCATTATGGTAAAATTTTATGTGGTCAGCAGCTTCATTACGTCGTGTAGCATATACAGAATGCAATCTGCAAAACTGAGCAGTCCATGTTAGAAGCGATGCTCTTGGACGGACGTTTTGCATTACCTAAACAAAACATAATAAAATTTATCAACCTAAAGTTTTTGACAGCATGTAAATCGTAATAGCAGAAAAGAGGCTTGGAATCCACAGAAGACTAATTAGTCTTATCATTGGACACCAATTGTTAACAATTAATACTTTGATTATCTTTACAGCGGCACTTCAAGTTAAAGGTGTAAAGCTAAAAAACTAAGATTTCAATAAATAAAATTGGAAGAAAAACTAAAAATATATACAAATATAAATATATAAATATTGTGAATGTATAAACTAAGATGAGTATTTAAGAAGGGTATTTTTAAAAAATGACGATTAAAAGAATTAAAGCAATAAACATTGAGCGGTTTTCAAAGTAAAACGTGGTCCTCTGTAAGCAAAAGAACATTGTCTATTAATTCAATCTTAGCATGGCTACCTGTAACGCGTACGCGCAAATTTAATTATTTCTCCGGTGCGTGGGAGGAGCAGTTCAAGAAAATTTTAATGCAAATCATTAAATGAAAATGATATAAAACATAATTATGAACATATTTAAAAATATCTATACAGTGCAATCCCGATAACTCGAACCCCCGTTTAGTCGAACTCGCGATTACTCGAACTGTTTTCCATCCCTTCTCCTAATAGTTTCTCATAAAAACTCCCGATAACTCAAACATTTGTTACCTCGAACTATTTTGCTAGGTCCCTTGGGGGTTTGAGTTATCGGGAATATACTGTGTAATATTTCTTGCACAAACCCATTATGCTTCGTCACATTTACGAACAAGAAGCCATTAAGCTGTGTCACATTTATGAACAAGAAGCCATTAAGATGTGTCACGAAAAATGCACATGTTCTTGTAGTCGGTAGCGTAGGACCTTCTAACATCCTATGATAAGGTTTTCGTTGAAATAGTACTTTGTTGAAGGTTGGAAACGTTCTATTAAGTTTGGAACAGAATTTGGCTTTTAGAAGGCGCTGTGTCAGTTCCATATTAACAACATTTACGATCGTCCTGGTTCTATTCTTCAAACGATGACATGCACCAGTGGGAGCTGTAGCAGAACCGACCGAAGTCAAAAGTTTGTTTTTATTCCAATACCTGGTTTAATACATTTTCCATGACATCGGCAAACTCCGAGAATATTGTTGATGCGCATCATTTCCTTTCTCCTGTATTTTTTAACTTAAGTCCCAAACTATAAAAGCGTTCAATAACTCACACAAGGGAAACATTTGTGGAATTAGATGTGGGTTTTTTTTGTGAATTTAAAAAGTTGTTTTTTTTTTAGTTGACAAGTTGTTGAAGACATTGATAGTAAATATAAACACCACGAAGTTTATGGTTTTTAATTATTTTTTTTTGATAAACCCTTGTACGCATTGGTTCCAGAAGGATAGTATGATGGAGTAGACAAGTTTTCAATTCAATAAGAATTTTTGCATGGAACATAAGCCATATCTCCCAATTCATACAATTAAGCCAAACAAGATTTTGAATATTTATACAAAATCACCTTAAAAACGTAAGAGAAGGAAAAAGCTGGCTCGATGAGATTCCGTGGACCCTCTTAAAGGTTGTACAAACCATCATACCAAAACCTTTCTTGAAACCTTGCAATATCGTCCAGCTTAATACCATGTGACAGGCAAAATAGGGTTAAAACATGCCTGTCTCTTAACAATCAATCGGAAGCCGTCGACAATGATTAACCGAACTAACCGCCCTTCTTAGATGTCGCTTGAACCAAAATGCTGATTAATAACGAGTAATATGTACTTTTAGACGTGTTATATTACCAGGATGAAATGTTCAAAGTTCGAACATTTTTGCATTTGCTTGTATTGAACTTGAGTTGCCAACCAACTGAAATGAATGCTACCAAACGATATTACCATCTCTTAAAAATGTACAGAACCTTAAAATAGTTTTCTTTTGGCCCCGCATCACTGGTTTCATATTTAAAAATAGCTGACTCACCATTGTGCCCCCGAGACCTTAAACTTGTCCGATGATAATGCAGCATCATTTCGTTGTCCAACGCAACAGGCACATGCTGCACCACCACGCTACAACTCTCTGTTAGGTACTTGGTACCCTTAGAGTGTCTCTACGTAAAGGTGTGATAAAGTAGTAACATGAAGTCTTTCTTATTCTGCATGGATTTTAGTATTTGCATTTGGGAAACACCAAGTTCCTTTTCAATTTTTATCCAACGATCTCGGGAATATTTTTTGTGTTTACTGCAAAAAAGGAGTTGCTTTTGGTAAGAATCATTGCTAAGACGTGTGACATGAGCTATATATTTTAGATGTTGTAGTTTGCAAAAGGAACGCAGTTGACAAAGGACCCCGATGACAAAAATTTCTGTGTGAAAAATCTATAAAGCGTTTTACAAGAAAACTGACCATCGAGTTGGAGTTAGATAAAGGCGCAAGTATTACTAATATCGTGGCGAGTATTACTAATATTGTGACTAAGCTTACAGGGTTCGACGGTGTTGTCTTGAGCAAATATTGCGTTGTTACCCCTTCCCCTGTGAAACCGTGTACTGCGTTTCTTCTCTCACCAAGTGGTTTTCATGATGCACTCGCAATTGAACATAGGCGATCCATTTGCACTGCCCACACATCAACTTAAATCTCACAACCTTACATCAAGACAGTAAAACAATTGATTACTAATAACCCTGGCAGAAAACCCGGTCATACATCATTTCTAGCTCGAAATGCAGCAGTAACGCAATACGCCGCATTGTAGCACATTTTTACGCCTGTACAGATAATCGTCAATGTAGACTAATTTATAATTTTGTAACTCTGTCCAACCGGAATGAACATCAGAAAACATAGCGAGACTCGACAACAGAAAGAAAACACTCGCGCGCAATCAACACTCGCGCACGTAACTTGTCACGAACGTTCAAGTGGCTTAACCATCCGTCCAAAGAACTTACTCGCTTACTTTCTTCCGAAAATAATGATATCATAACCCACTTCCTCTTGCACTCAAATTCCACAAACATCTGTATATATACTCAGTCCTTCCTTAAAAACACAAAATCGCTGCCCCCTCGATTCTTGGTTCTGTCGTAAGCTAATAAGGCATGTTCCACAAGAACTCATGAAAGGTGCTTGACATTCAGTTAAACAACTACCTTCTCAGAGTGCACGCTCATCATCATCATCTTCATCTTCCGTTTTTACGTGACTTTTTCCACTCAGAGTGGGTTGCACGGTTTCAAAAGATGATATTCCCCACAATTATATAGGTTTAATCATCTGATGGTTTATTGTGGCATATGTTTTTACAGCTGGATGCCCTTCCTAACGCCAACCCCATTAAGAGGGAAACATTGGCGAGTTAAACCACGCAAGGTACCAACTTTGTATTTATAAACTCCGTGGTAGCTATGCATCAGGGGAATGGATGCTTATGCCCATGAGGTCAAAGATGTTATATGACCCGCATACCCGCAAAATCGCAAAACGCTATCTTCAATATTAAAAAAACGATTTATCGTAAAATTAATGAGACCCTTTTCATCATGCCGCAAGTTGTCTGAAGATTCAAAGATATACAGTAAAAAAATCGCCCGTATAATCTTCATATATTTGAAATCTCAAATTGTATATGAAAAGATCAATATTTGAACTTTCCTTTTTATAACACGTTCTTCGACCTACCATCTTCAAAGTTACCCGTGCTTATTTTTAATGATTATTCTTTAAAGATGGCGGACCCGAGTGGTGAATGGGGTCCAGATGGAAGGTTCAACGAAAGGTATGAATCAAGTGGAAATCCTCGGTAAGTTTTTGTATTTAATTCTTACTTTTATCCCGAAAACAAAGCTAATTATTTTAGTAATTTCGGTAAAATCTTCAGGACTCCTGAATTTTTGAGAAAATATAGGAAATTTGCATATATATCCAAGTGATTATTCAAGCCTCAAATTTGGCTTTTTATATGAGACTTTAAATAATAACCCGATACTCTGAATATTATCGATAGTGCTGTTCTGTATATTTTTAAGTGAAAGAAAATTCAAAATTGATTCAAATGAAAGTTCACTTTATAACATAGGTAAAAACTCATTTCATTTTTTAATGGAGAAAAGTGTCTAGATTATCAGAAAGCACCTTGTTGAAAAAGATTAATGATCATGCCAATGATAATTTCATTTCACAAGTTCTTGAGACGTCAAATCAACCTGATTCATATGCAAATTCAACCAGACGAAGACCTGCTGAAATGAACTCTTATGCATCAAGATCACTTGACATGATTCATACAACTAAGGATATCAAATATATGTTTTCAACAGGGCTGCAGTCAAATTCAACAATTTGTCCAGGTAATGACAAATAGAGCTTACCAAGTTATTAAGTTGAATTTCTCATCATATGAAGTAATATTGGTTTTTAACTGATGAATGTTGCATTTGTTGGAAACATTTGGGGATGATCCTAATAAAGATCCTGTTGTTGATGCAAATGATGATTTTCCAGACAATGCTGATTCTGAATAGCCAGGAAACAAGTTTAGAAGATGGCCCATCAAATTTTTTTTACAGAGAAGAGAATTTTCCACATGCAAAATTTTGATTGCTTGTGTATAAGGTGGTTTAAGAAACATCTTAGGGGTAATAATGGAAACTGGCCTCAGCAAAGATCTATATAAGATTAGATTCAAAATTTGCTCATTCATAGTATATACAAAATCAATTCAGCCGGGTACTATAATAACATAGCAGATGTAGGTTGCACATTAAAATAGCTTTAGTATACTCAGAAATTGAAACAAGCCGTACCAGGCTAAATACAATCCTACCAGTAGAGTAGATTTTTGTTAAAACACATATTTTTAGAGGAATGTTATCAAATCAACAAAATCAATGGCTGATTAATCATCAGATAAAACTAATTGATACCAAATTTACCTTCCTTTTAAGTTCTCCTAAGAATTTATGAAATTGAAATTTCTGTTTTCAGTAAGATTGAAAACAAAAAATTCATCTGATGTTAGTTCTCTCCAGATTGAGTTTCATGAGGCTGGTCTTGTTAGTATCGTGGGTCGAATCTGCTCTCAACAATTTCTTATAACTTTATTTCATATATTTTGGCATCATTACCCGAGCTGTATGTAGCAATGGGCCATAAAAGTGTTTGTAGGACTTGATGATCTTAGGAAGGTCTTGGACCCTTCACATGGTTTTAAGAGAGTGAGGGATGCATGCATTTAATTCAATTTTTGAGCTGATCAGAACAATTTGAGATGATCTTACTTTGCCATTCTGTCACAAATGTCACCAAGTTTCTATTGCTAACACATGTTGAGTGTTGGTTTCACAGAAGACATGGCAACAAAGGGGAAGTGCTGGATGTTAATTATCAGAGAAAGCCAAATTGGATGGTTTTTGTGATCTTTTTCGCATTTATTTATGAGCAGAACTGCTATGGATCAAAGAGAGTCGCAGAACCACTGGAATGACAATATCATCTTTGCAGTGATTCACTGTTAAAGTTAAACAAGGATATATTGACAAACACCAAGAACATCTTTTGGCTTCAGGGATGCAGAACTATCTGTATGCAGGGACATGATACTATGATGATATGCAATGGTTGTCCGGAGCAGTCACTCTAGACACTGCCTCTATACTACTAATATATGGCAACCAGTGAACTGTTGACCTTAACATGGTGAGTCAATAGCAATAGTTAAAAGAGACATGGAGACAAATCATAAGTAATCAAGGTATCAAGAAACCTGACTAATAGACGCAGCAGGAGTACATGGTCGGACGGTGGGTAAAGAAAAGCCACTTGTTCCAGAAATATTTACTTAATCTCCACCTACATGCGATATACTTATGTGCATTACTCACTATATTGTGAAAAATGCCAAAGTAAGTGATGCCAAATTCAAATGCTTTTTAGCAAATTTGGCTATGAACATATGCACTAATAAATGTTTTTTAACAACAAAGTTGCAGTGGTATCAAGTGTCTTATAACATATTACATGTCTTCATGAATTGCACTTCTGGTTTCTAATTGGTGAAATTCTGTCACAAACTATTTAGGAATGACTTTGACAACTTTAGTGGTGGCAGGAGACAGGGCGGTTACGATGACAGACGTGGCGGCGGAAGATACAACGATCGAAAGCCTGGAGGGGGAGGTGGAGGTGGTCCGAGCAAACAACTACCGTCAGACCCACCATTTGTAGCTTATGTTGGTAACCTGCCGAGTCATTGTGTCCAGGGTGATATTGATCTTATTTTCGAAAAGCTTTCCGTAAGTCATACATTTTACTCTTTCAAAATATGCAATGATGAGGGTGTGAAATTATTTGTACAAAATTGAGTTCTTCATTTTCAGTTGAAAAATGTTCGACTCGTCAGAGATCGTGAAACCAATAACTTTAAAGGTAAGCAGTTTTTTACTAATATTTCTTTTTTAAACGTTTTTGTATTTTAAAAGTTTGTATTTTTACACTTGAATTGAAGACGGATTGCTTATTTACCTATCTATTATCGGCTTAACATCTCATGCTAGCATGGGTTGGACGGGGTATATTAATGGCCATCTTCCAATCTGATCTAGACTGTGTTAGATCTAAATTCAAATTCCTCTGTAGCAAATCTATCCTCATTACCTCTTGTTGTGTCTTTCTCGGTCTACTTCTAGGCTTTGCACCAGGAACTGTCTAAGTCTCTACACTTTCTTATGCAATTATCTTCCTCCATTCTCTCTAAGTGGTCCAACCAACTCAACGTCTTGATCTGAATAACATATTTGATGCTATGAATACCTAGCCTGCTTCTTAGCTCATCTGAACTTTTTCTGTCTGTCAGGCTGATGTTACACATCCACCTAACCATGTTATTTCTTTCTAAACAACCAAGATCTTCCTGCTTTACAACCCATGTCTCTCTCCCATACAACAACGTTTCTTACAACCTAGCTTTAGCCAACTCCACAAGGCCACTCTTTGCTTCACTGCTGCTAATCATAACTTTAGTTTTTGCTGCATTTACTCTCAACCCTTTTCCTTCTAGGCCTTTCTTCCACTGAGCGAATCATTAACTGTAACACAACTTCTAGCATTGGCGTATACATAGACTGCACCATCTTAACTAACCATTCATCAACACCTAATTTCCCACCAAACCACCTTACTCTGTCAAAAGTTTTCTCCAAATTTATGAAGGTGAAAAGGAGATTCTTTCTCTTTCCTAAAAACTTTTCCTGGAGCTGCCTGAGTAAAAATATTGCATCTGTAGTGCCACGACCTGGAAAAAACAAAACTGCATCTTATCTATATAATTTTTTCTCTAAGTAACTGATCGATCACCCTTTCTATAACTTTCATTACTTGATCAACCATCTTCAATCCTCTATAGTTACTTCTTTTTACAGCATCATTCTTAAAACATTAAAATTTTAAAACAGTTACCACAAAGTAAAATCCAATAAAAACGTTGCTTTTAAAAACCCGGTGAAAAGCCTATATAAACATGAATTTGTATACTACATGTCTATTCAACGAGAAGTTCTATGGGTTTCTTTCTTCTGATCTTTAGGTTTTTGTTATGTGGAGTTTGAAGACTGCGAATCATTACGGGAAGCTCTGGAATTTGACGGAGCGGAGATGGGCGATCGGAACCTGCGTGTGAATGTTGCAGCACCGCGTGAAAAGCGAGATGGAGGCGGAAGAGGACGCGGTCGTGGAAGAGGAGGAGGCAGTTACGGTACATTGCTTTTCACTACAATGCAAAATGCACTTATTTACGATTTGAGGGTCAAATTTCAAGTGATTTCTGATATACAGTGTTATATTTTTTACAAAACAAAGTCCTGAAAATTATTTGCATTCACAATACCTTATATGTATTTTGCAGAACAAGAACGAAATATGGTTTGTGTTTTTTCATTAGTTGTATGTTGAACTGAGAGCAAGGTTAGACTACAATTAACATGTTGTTAGGGGTTTGAAAGAATCGTTACTTAGGGACGTGATTTTGTGTCCAACACACCATGTTCTCTTTTTGCCATCCTGATATTATTATATGTTTCATTTATATATCGCATAGAATTTGTCTCGTTTTACCTGTCTTTTCTTAATTATTTCTTATTTCAGGCGGACGAGGTGGGCGAGGCGGTTATGATGATGGTAAGAGTGTTTGCTGTAGTTTAGTTAAACGACTGTGTGGCATTTGCTTAGCTTTTTTAATATGAACTTTCTGCAGGTGGTTATCGCGGAGGCGGTCGTGGTGGTGGTGGTGGTGGTGGAGGTGGTGGTAGAGGTGGCTATGGTGACTATCAACGTAGCCATGACAACGGTTACCAGAGACATGACAGACGGCATCAACAGGAAGAATTCCAGGAAGCTGATCCCAGTGAGTATTAATATTCGACAGATATTTTTCAATTCTTTTTTCCTCTTGAAACGCGTAAAGCGAACTTAAATTTGCGGGCATGCATTTATTATTCGATCAGCAAAAACTTTAAAATTTCTAACTTCTTTCACAACCTTTCCAGAGGACTTGGCTCGCCGTCCCAAACTAAAGCTACTGCCTCGTTCCGTCAAAGATCCCGTGTTAGACGTTGCGGACCAGACGGCGCAAATGAATATTTTTGGCGGCGCCAAGCCACGTGACGAGACGAAATACGAACACAAAAGCGAGAAGGAATCCTGAACGCTATTGGTGCAGCCGCTTTGCTTATTTTTAATCATATTTTAATAAGAGTATATACGCACGTGGCGATCTTAAATTTTGGAAATTTATTTTCATCTCCGTTTACTTTTTTTGTACAAAAGCAACAACAACGATTTCTAAAGGCGTGATTTTTGATAGATTGGATTTTTTTGTTGGGTATGCTGTTAGTAGCATTTTAACGTAGGAGGCTTTATCATGTGCATTGGGTCACGTGATTGGACCGCCCGAGGAATTTATACTTTGTATTTATTTCGATTTAATTGAAAGTTGCGTCAAGTCCAGAACTTGTGTTGTTTTTTATACATCCCAGATTTACCAAAGGAATTCTCTCTTTCCTGATGATACCCTCCTCAGTCACATGACGTTATATTCCTAATCAACTAAGCCTACTTTATCCTTCAAGGCCTCACTCGCATTTAAAAAGTACTGAATATAAAAGGAAACACTTCAAACTTAAAACTTCAGAACTCCGTCATGCTAGTAAAGTGATGTTAAAAGAACAGACCGGATTTGAAGATGGGTGTTTTTCTGAGGAGAAAGGAGGGTTCCGCAGAGGTGGGAATGCAGCAGAACCGATATTCAAACTCCCTGTTCTCTGAATAGTACAGCCAAAACCTACAAACTAACCAAACCGGATGACGCAATATCCACTACTTGAAAGAAATGGTGCGTGAAACCCGCACGTGCATATGCATTGTTGTCGTCGAAAGTGCGTGGAAATTCTAAATTTATGTTAAACTCATATAGGCGAGCTGACTCTTTCTCATAAAAGTGATGAGTGCAATTTGCACCCTGGCCTTTATTGCTAGTATTATATGAGTGAATATACGAAAACTATAACGTTATCTGTAGAAACAATTGAATTTACACACGTAGCTACATACAGACATGCGACTAATGTACTCCACAACCATTTTTTTTATTTATTTCATATATTTTAGCTCTAACCAATTTATGAAATAACATACATACTATTATGCATATTGAGTAAATATATAACATATAGCTTGTTAAGGCCCGGGTTAAACGTCGCGCTTTTCATGTGCCTAACCTTAATATGATTGAGTTCGGCAAAAGCGCGACACCAAGTTAAACGTCGAGCTCAATAGATTGATTGACACATCCAATCCTTCTGTATCCAAGCAACAGCTGTCAATCAAAACTTGCAAAAATGGCGGGGCAGGACAGAACTAAAATATTATTGATTAAAAACTTGATATCAAAGCGTCAAAAACGTCGAAGATTATTAATGAAAGAGATGGCAATTATCTTACAGCAAAGATTGCTTCATTTGAAGTCTCTTCTGTCGGCAGCTATGTCTTTATTTATGAATAACGAGACCAAAACACGGAAGAGGTCATGCCGAAGGTTGCCAAGAAATACAGGATGGTGGGACAAAGTCTGTTTTACCTATGATAACAAGCGGTTCAAGCAAACTTTCCGAATATCAAGATCAACATTTGAACTCATACTAGCCAGAATCAGACCACATCTTGAAAGACAGACAGTAACTGAAGAGCCTATTTCTCCTGAAGTTCGACTAGCCATCTGCTTCTATCGGCTTGGTAGAGGAGACTACCTTTACAGTGTTGCTGAAAGTAACTAGTTTCTTGTCTTTGGGAACAATATGTCTCCCGTCAAATGCCAACAACTGAAGATGAATTTCAGAGCAAAATTTTAGATATGGAAGAGTTTTGGCAGTTTCCTTGTAGCTGGCCAGTTGTTGATGGGTGCCATAATCCCATTAAGTGCCCACCTGGTGGTCAATGTTCTCAAAAGGAATACCACAACTTTAAAAACTTTTATTCACTTGTGTTAATGGCCTTAGTTGATGCAAAATATCGCTTCATTTGGGGGAGTTGTGGTTTCCCTGGAAACTCCCATGACTCTATCATATTACAATCTACCTCATTGTGGAGTGGGATAAAAGATGCAAAATTCATTCCAAACATTTGTCAAGAAATAGATGGTGTTCAAATTCCACCTCTGATACTTGGAGACTCAGCCTTCCCCTTTGAAACTTTTCTCATGAAGCCCTATACCAATGCTATATTGAGTAAGAACCAAAGGTATTTCAACTACAGACTAAGCCGTGCTCGCATGGTCATTGAGGGGGCATTTGGCCAGCTAAAAGGCAGATGAAGGTTCTTGTTGCGCAAATCTGAGAGCAATCCACATGAGGCAAAAATTGCAACCTTGGCCTGTTTAGTTCTGCATAACATTTGCCTTGATTGTGGAGATACATTGCCTGCAAAACTGGATTTATCAATTGATCCAGCAACAGGGCAAAGAAGGAACAGAGAAACAATAAAAGATCTTCTTCTGATGAGTACAAGTAGAAAGATTTTTGATGGTCATGATAATAGGGCAGCAAAGATAAGGAAAAGACTTGAGTCCAAACTGGCAAAAGAATTGGCATTGGCCAAGAAGGACACATAAAAAACTCTATGTATCAAATGTTTCACAACAAAATATACTTCATGCTTCAACATTTTACAGTTTTTTTGCGTTATCTGCAGATATGTCAGTAAAATCATTCAGCTCCTGCATAAAGCTTCCAAGAGAAGAAGACCCTTGACCAGCCAAGCCATAAGTTGGATTGTTGCAGCTAGAATATTGCTGGGTGGGCTGATATCCTGGATGGGGAGCATGAATTAGCTGTGGTTGATATGGCGTTGTTGGTTGAGCCAAAATCAACCTGACCATGGCAAGCTCATGCTCCCTGTCTCTTTCTTTTTGTTACCTTGCATATTTCATATTTCTCAATAAGTTGCTTTATAATACCCACAAGCTCTTGTGTTTGCTTCTCCTTGGAAGAGCTCTTCTGGTTATCTTTCTTAATAGGAACAAAAAAGTCTTGTGTTGACTCAATAGAGATTTCAGATTTATCTAGTGAGGAATTAAGAGACTGCTGCCCTGGCTCAATTGCTTGCTCGGGCTGGCAGCTTTCCCTTGTCTTCACTAACGCAAATAGCCGATTGAACCAAGGCCCATAGTTCTTCTCTTCTTGGAATCGCTTGATGTCACTGGCAATTTTCATCACCAGAGCAGCCTTTTTGCATTCTGCAATTGTTTTTTTGAATTTGTTGCGGAACTGGGTAACTGTGTACTCACACTCCTCATTTCTTGCACTTAAGCGCTTCTTTAGTTCTTTCAGCACTTTTGTATATATTTCGGCATTTTTTTTATTCTTCACATTTTGAACAATTAGTCTCTTCTTTAAATATTCGTCCGAAATAATAACATCAATTAGGTCGTTTAACAGACTCTCAAGCCAAGTTGTTTTTCTTCCTGGTTTCTTTTTTTTTGCAGGAGGGGAATTATCAATTTCATCATCTCTGCTTTCAATATCTTCTTCTTCGTCATTGTTACTGCTAATGCTGTAACATAAAATGATATATGATTATAGTTTGGCCATGTTCCCGTGCACTACACTAGAGAAAAGGTTAGCACGTGCCCAAGATTGAAAATGTAAAATACCAGTACACCTTAAGTATGGGCATTTTTCTTCAATACGGTGGCAATTGTTGGGCTTGCGAGAGCAAAATCCCTAGTGGTTACGTTGAAAAATGGTCTGACATACATTGGTGGTGTTGAATTAAGTTGCTCCAGTCTGCAAGCTGAGCAGTAGCCCACACTTCTAAATGGCATCCAGCCTCTAGTGTCTTCATCTAGTTCTTCCAGAGAACAGGCTGTACAGACTGGTATACCGCAAACGATGCAAATATATTTAGTGGAATTCATACATGACTCGCAATCGTCTATATTTTCTGAATTAGACGCCATAATTTCAATGATTTTAATCCGTGCTGTCGCGCTAAATCAATTCTGCTGCACTTAATCAAGTTAAACGTCGCGCTTCTCATGTGCTTAATTCATCAATTAGGTTCGGCACATGAGAAGCGCGACGTTTAACCCGAGCCTAAGTACGTTAAATAGCGAGTTGTTTTCAAGGAGTGTTGCAAACTAGCGAGTTGTTTTCAAGGAGTGTTGCAAACTAGCGAGTTGTTTTCAAAGAGTGTTGCAAACTAGCGAGTTGTTTTCAAGGAGTGTTGCAAACTAGTGAGTAGTAAAGACTTTAAGAAAACTGAATTAGTTTTATCACAAAGCCCCTAAACCGCTAAGAAACAGCAAATGTACGACGTAATAACTCTTATTAAGGTTGGTATATTTTTGTTTTTATTTGATGCGATGTCCAATTATCAACACAAATGGGCAAAATCGATCTCAAACTTCGACCGGCTATTGTAAAATAATATACCGTTAAAAGACAGAGCATCTATAGAAAAATATTTGGTTCCTAAGAAAACGACATCCGGTTTCAAGGAAGGCGCAGTAAAAACAACAAAGGCAAATCCAATCTAGTTTTTATTTAGTAAATAAAATTTCATTTTGGTGACGATTAATGATAACACCGCTCTTACAAGAGAAACATCCTTCACGAAATTGCTGCTCGTTTCTGACAAACACGAGATATTCCAGACACTATTGCCGTGGACACACTTCAAAACACGTCGTCATAGTCCCTTTAAACTGTCATATTTGCATCGAGTAGGGTATGGTATTCGCCAATCGCCTCATACGTCTAAAAGATATAAACGCTTGAATTAAAAAGTCTGCGGCGGCCTTCGTTTGCAATTTCAGGACATTTCAGACCCTTGAGCATTGACAAAACGTGAACTGCTAGCATCATTTTTGTTTAGTAAAATGCATTAAAACTATACTTAAAAGCGCACGGTCAAAGAAAACTGCAATGCCAGGTAAGATATGCAATCGACTTTACCTTGTATTTCTGTCCTGGTCACGAAGTTTCTTCTCCATCTCAGCATCCGTCAAAGTCTCCAAGTACGGACACCACTTATCGATGTCAGTGCCTGTTCGCACGGGGTTTTCGATAGTGGGCAGTGGGTTCTCGCTAAAAGCGTACGTCTTTTTGTTCCAATTCAGCTGACCACGGATACTGTACGCGATAGCCGTAACGAACTCGCCACCGAGTCCCAGTTCAGTGCACAGCGCAAGCGCGAACTGCTCGGGATTGTTTAAACTTTCGGACATGTCCCATTCGAACTGGTCCTGCAGCGACACATTTCCAACGTGAAGGTTTAGCTGAAAGTTACGGAAACGGTTATCAGAGATAAAGCTATGCGGCCGAATTACCGGCATCAGTTGAACGAGCATCAACATGCTTTTCAAAAATGAGCAATAATACTTGCTAAAACATTAACTCTGATAGTGCAGTCGTGTGAGATTTTTTTCATGGTTTTAGAAAAAGTTGTTCCCCATAAAAAATGGTAAAAAATGGTATATGGTATGTCCTACTTTGAAAAACTTAAAATTTGAGGGTAACTTAATTGTGACGTCATACGGTCATCTACCGAGTCATTTACATAGCATAGAAAAGCTGTAAACAAAGTATCAGCTTGATAAAAACTTTTCCCACTACTTATTAAGGTCCAACGACTGCACTATGATAGAAAAACAAAGATAATTAAGAAGTAAAGAAATATACAACAACGCATCATGGATGATCAACAAAATTTCCTGCGTATCGTTAAGCTACAAAACCGTCACCTTGATGATGACCCTCTGATCATCCATCTCGTTTAGTGAGATCTCCGGTTGAACGCTGTACTGTTTGATTTGGTTCTGCATTGCTTGGACAATGGCAGGAACGAACGTCAACGTCGGTAAGTCCAAGTCGTCGCATAAAACCTCCGCAAACGATTCTGGTGATATTAGTTTCTCTAGAGGCGAAAATCAACAATCTATGGTTTAGACACTTCGTTGGCTTTCCAGTGTGAGGTGTTTGCATTCAGTTATATTTACGTCAGAATAAATGTAAAAGTCAAGTAAAGTGGCCGAATTAACCCTAATGTTGGTAACGGGCGTAGCGGGTGTAAACGAGGGTATCTATCCCCTTTTCGTTGGCGCAAGACGTTGGGCGTAACTGTTGAGGCGGGCGCCACTCCTACCACTAACACCCGTACTTTACCGCATCGAAATGCTACTCATTCGCTTAGTCGGCGAGGCCGGGAGGATTTGAACTCGCAACCTCAGAAATCCGAAATTGCAAGCGCTCTAACAACTGAGCTAATTAAACGTATTTATAACATATTACACTTTGTCATTATTTTAATTTCACCTATTCTATTTTTTTAGCTTTGCACTTTTTTCATTTAAATGTAATTTAATGACAATTAAATTTAATGACAATTAAATTTAATGACAATTAAATTCAATGCAATTCCTTGATAATGGATTTGCCAAATTAAGGCTTGATCTTGATTTAATTTTTTTGTTCCAATTAATGGTTAGTAAAGATATTTTTAGAAGGACTAATCTAAGAAAATCGGAAGTTCATAAATTAGATTATGGGCAAGCATGTCTATAAAAAAACATTATATTGATGCCAAAATGACTTACTTCCAGAAGTGAAAGAATGTTCTTTGCAAAACATGCCCATGTACTACATTCAAATTTGTTTGGAACAAAAGTAAATTAATTGTAAAACATCAAACTCTTTGAGTGCTCTCCACAATTTTCACTTCAATTTTCACAACATTTCAAGACATATAAACACAAATGCCATTGAACAAGCATTGAGCATTTGTGTTCAATTTTATGTATCACGATCGACGATCCCAAATAAAATAGCAAAACTAGTAAAATGCCTTATATTCGTTGGTCTAATTTGTCTATATTGTGACGGTGAAAATGTATTCTAATGGCTTATTTGCCGCATATCAACCACAAGTGTGAAAAGACAACCAGATTTTAGATACTTGTAAAAAACGGCTTAGCGAAGATACAATTTGAAACTGAAATCTGTGAATTGACAGGAAAATATGAGAAGCTTATCGATCACAATGTTTAAAGAAACTTCTCAAGATGGACATGTAACATCCACTGAAGAGAATTAATTATGTCAATGGAGTCCGTTAATTTCATTATTCCCTTGGCACAAACTTATCTAACTATAATATCACCATCTACGCTTTTAAAAGATCACGCAACTATTCTATTCCAACCAGTTCCTTGTGAATCTATCGATACAACCAGCCAGAGTACCGAGCATCTGGAAGAAAGCCAAAACTGCCCATCCATAAATCTCGACCAATGGATGAACCTGAGAATTATCGACCAATTTCAATTCTTCCCGTCTTATCGGAAATTCTTGGAAAATCAATTCATAATCAACTCGCGGAATTCTTGGAAGCAAGCAAACTACTAACGGAATGGCAATTTAGTTGTCAAGTTAAAAGATCGACAAAGATTACGTTTTTTTAAACCCACACAAAGTACATTGTATTTCTAAGTTTGAATACTGCTACCCTTTTAAGTACTGTTTTATTAGACTGTTTTTGCACCATTTCCTGTTCATTTTTAAAATATCTATGATTCAAAGTTTGCAAAATGTATGATGACATACCTGAATTTGTACCATATGCCAAGCGTAACGTATTTCTATGACATACGTATTTAGAAAAAAAGACATACACAGTTTCAATTATAAAAATCTGAACATGATGTGTCTACATCCTAACCCCCTAATGACCTGCCGTGTCAAAGAAGCCTTATCGCAGCAACCATTTGGAACTATGCCACAAGTTACTCATCCCTAAGGGACCAGTCACTACACTATAACACTGCCATTGTTACAGACTTCTACTTGAAATTGAGTTGTGTTGTTGAAGACGTGCCATCACACTCAATGCTATTTATCGGAGGGGAGATGAATGCTCAGGTGGAAAAAGGCTTCTCCTACCACACTACAGCCAATCGAAATGGCGTTCTTCTTCACAATTTCATTCAACAACATAACCTCATCATTGGGAATACATCATTTCAAAAGCCACCAATGAAACTTTGGACATACAGATCTCCAACGGGCGCACCGTCTCAAATAGACTTTGTCATCTACCGGAAGCGGTGGCGTAACAGCATCCGCGAGTGTCGTGCCTTCTCATCCTCCAATCCTGTAGATAGCGATCATCGTATGGTAACTGCAACTTTCAAGCTCAGTGTGCGACGCCCTGTTCATCCTGTCAAGAAAAAGCTATTATGGCAGGCGCTTACGAATGACAACGTCCTCGCTGCTCAAATTGACGACACTATCTTCACACGCTTCAACAACTTGCCCATAGAGAAACAAGATTATACATCTTTTGTTTCAACTGCAACATCAGTTGGCACTGAAATGCTTCCGCCAAGACCACCAAGACCTACAAAAACAGTGGACATTGAACCAGTCGTAGCTGCACGTAAGGCTACCCTTCGTGCATCAACTCAGATCATTCAATCTGCTCAGAGCCACCTCCGGAAAACATTTGATCGCTATGAAGATATACGTATCAATAACATTTTACGCTCATACAAAACGCCAGCCGCTGCTTCTGTTATAAAGAATGCGTGGAATCTAGTAAAAATGTTATCCGAGAAAAAGTCGCAGAGTACCATATTCATTGAAGGTGATGACCGACTCAAAACATGGGAAAATCACTTCAAAAATCTTCTGAATGCCGATGTTGCTGCTCAACCAGATCTACCACCCGTTGAGAAAATTTTTGATCTTTTCACTGAGATTGAAAGTTGTGATCTGACTCAGGATGAAGTAGACACTGCTGTCCAACAGTTAAAAAACGGAAAGGCACCCGGTCTTGACGGATTACCACCAGAGTTTTGGAAAATGCTGAAAGTGAAAAAGAGTCTGCTGTCTTTCTGTAACCAGACATTCCATGGAAATGGTCCAAAGGAATGAGGCATATTTGGTCTAACACCAATACCAAAGAAAGGTGATCTCTCCAAAACAGACAACTACAGAGGAATTTCACTTTCCCAAGTAGCAGCCAAGATCTATAATCGCTGTCAGCTTAATAGAATTAGACCTGTCATTGATAAAGTTCTGCGTCCGAACCAGAATGGATTCCGTAAGGGACGGTCAACCACATCCCACATTCTAGCTCTGCGTCGAATTGTTGAGGAACTGGAAAACCACAAGGAGGCTGTCATAACTTTCATCGATTTCCGTAAGGCCTTCGACTCCATCAATCGCGTCCGAATGATTGAAATTCTGGCAGCCTACGGAATTCCTACAAATGTTGTCAACGCAATCCATGTGATGTACAAGGACACTTCTGCTGTAGTGATCACGCCAGAAGGAGATACAGATGCATTTAAGATAGACACTGGCAATCTTCAAGGAGACCCGCTTGCTCCTTTCTTATTCATAATTGTGCGAATTATGCGCTTCGCATATCAATCACCAATAGTGATGGCCTTACACTGAAACACCGCCGTAGCAGTAGACAGCCTGCTGAAATGCTAGCTGACTTGGACTATGCTGAAAACATTGCACTCCTCGGGGATTGTGTTGAATCTGCTCAAGATCTTCTGAAACGCGTTGAGAAAGCTTGTCAGGACGTTGGCCTATATCTCAATGCTCCAAAAACAAAGTACATGCATCTGAATCAATCTTCTAACGCACCGTTGTTTTCGTCAGGTGGATCTGAAATTGAATGTGTTGATGACTTCAAATACCTGGGAGGCTATTCCGAAAGCGGACATGATATGAATGTTAGAATTGCGCTAGCATGGAATGCACTTCATTCATTCATTCTTCACACGCTAAATGTGTCGCGCCGAAAACGTCTCGATGGCACATATACAAGAATGCTTCGACTAGCCTACAACATCTCTTGAAAAAGTCACCCAACAAACAAGTCATTGTATGGTTCCCTACTTAGTGTATCCAATATTGTGAGACAGAGACGTCTAGCACTTGCCAGTCACGTTAGTCGCCATGATGAACCAGCAAGAAAGCTACTATGGAAAATTTCCAAAAATAGATGAAAGGGTAACTAAGAACTTAGCTGAGTGATTAACGTTTTAATTATACAACGTACGTCATAATAATTTCTCTGTTCGTGATATGCTGAGACGAACTCAATAGCATTGAAACCAGCATGATTGATCAAAGTTATCGAAGATTACAAAATATAATTTTTCTCATTTTGTTTCTATATTTCACTACTCGAGCTCGCCTGAAAGTAGAGCACTTGAACCCTCCAACGAGCTGCAGATTTATCTGACCCAGCGTTGGTGCACATTCACCCGCAGTATAGATGGTTTCCGCGGTTTGGTTTAGCCTCTGGGCTGACCTTCTCCACTGTAATAGTAGAGGTAATTCAGGTGACTCTGGTCTATGAAGACATTCAGGTCACCGGCAAATCGGTTGGTCGCATTTTATATGTCAGGGCATTGAATGTTGGCATGTGGAGAAAGATCCGGCAACAGCTTGAGTAGTTATTAACAAACACATTGCAAGAAGACATAAAAATGCAACAAGTGACAATGAATGAACTTTAAATGCACATGGCCTCGCAAAAATTTGCAAATCACTTTTGAACAACTAGTTGGAGCACTGCAGCGGGAGTCTACTAGACTAGCTATATAAAATTACCCTGTTAAAATTGCAGTGATTAGTTCTATGAGAAAGAATAACCGTGTTAGCCTGTCTTAATGTAGACCAAATGACAAATTATGTAGGGCAAAACATAAAAATATGTCTACGCGAAAACGTACGCAAAACAGTAAACATTGTATTTGCATACACAATAATTTTAATAATGAGAAGACTGTTTAGACATCCATTCTGACTTAAAGGTTAAAGTTAACAATGGGTTAAAATAAGCATGACTTATATTTAGAATATGTTACCATTTTTATTCCATGTGAAGGTGTCTCGAAGTTTTTGTCCGTCAAGTTCAATATCTAGACGAATCGGAATCAACTCCTCAGTTTCATTGGCTGCTTCATGAATGGCACCCATATCGTGATCATCATAGCTGAAACAATAGAAGTAAAACTGTAGCACAACAAATAACGTTGGAAATGAAATCTTTGTTCAACAGCACATCTAAATGTGTTACGTCATGTGAAACATTTTTCTAGAACTCGTCTTGCCAGATTGATATGAAAAATTAGCTTCATCAACCCTTAAATCAAAAAAGAAGCTTTTTAATCATAGTAGTTGGTACTAAAATATTTAAAATATTTTTTAATTAAAATTAAGATAAAATATATAAGATTTTAGATTCTTGGATTCTTTTCAGCATCGATGGAATACCTTTATGTATAATACAGTTAAATCACATTAAATTGTATATACCCCACATGAGTCAGGCTTCTGCTTAGTCAGTCATACTAATTTTATGTGTCCCCTCTGGCCAAAATACTTGACTTTAGATTTGCTTAACTCTGACAATAATAACCTCGGACCAATTTGCTATCTTGCTTGTGGGTACAACTTAACAGGGTTCAACTGTAGACATATGACCATTGACAAACATACCAACATTTTCAAAAAAATTCAAAAAAAATTGCCTACATATTCATATTCATAGTGCAAGAGTAAAAATAAGCTGAATTGTTCATTTTTCATTCAAGAGTTCAATTTAATCCAGGTTTACTGTCCGACAAAAGCAGTTAATGTTGCAAAAATTTGATGTGAAAGTATATATATATATATAAAGTTTAACGTCAAAACAAATTTTGAATAATTATTTCTGAAAAATACGTTCCACAAGAAGTTTTTTGAAGACTAGAGAAAATGTCATATACAGTAGTGACTTTGAAAGAAAGGCTAGAAAATGTACCCTGGTAATGTAAAGAACCACCTTCTCTGTGCACATGTATCACAGCTTATGTAAAATAAATTCCTTATTTCATCATTCATTATTTCAATATCCTTTATTTCTTTATCATGCTGCAATTGTCAAGACAGGGATATCCAGGAATCCAGGGTAGGCATTTTTTTCATATTTCTCTCTCTATATATAATATATAGCTAGGTATATATACTCTTTTTCAGACTAGGTGAAACAATAACAAATTGCAATTCACCATAATACATGTTGACCCGTAAACTCTACACTTTTATATGTTAGATTTAACTTCATAAAATAATCATACCATGTTGGAAATGTTTTAATTCGTTTCATTCCTACTCTATGCCTACTAATTGGTGTGCCAGCTGGAACAGCATCCAAATGGTGCGAGGTGTTTGGCAAAATACTGGGAACCCACGTCTCCTGCTTCCCTCTTTGTCTAGTTTTTATACCAACCGTATTGGGGGAATCTTTACTAGCAATTGAACCATCATTTTTGAACTTCCCCACTTTGCCCTCAATAAGATCCTCGATTTGAGCTGCCTTTACAACCATGACATGTGCCGGCAGTTGATGCATTGCATATTTAGCCATTTTCTTCCGCTCATCTGATGTAGCCACACGTTTCCATAGAAAGGGGTATCGTTTGTAAATAGAACCTCTCAGCATGTGCAAATAACCTCCAACTTCACTTCCAATCATATACAGCTCATTACTGTTTTCGTTTAAAGGAAAAGCCTTTGGTTTCTCGCCATAGGTTTGCAATGGCATTGTAGACTCAGAGTAATTGTTTTCAGATCCGTTAAGAAAGATAAGCTCTTTAAATTCTTGGCCTACAGGATTTCAATTTCTTCTTTGTTGTTGTTTTCCTTTTCACTCGCAAAAACCGTAATTTTTAACACTTGCTTTACATGAATGATCGAGATAAAATCGGTTTCGGTTAGCAATATATAACATAGACCAGATGTACAATAAAAATAATTACGTACCGTATTTTCTCCAATAAACGCCTCCTCTCTTTTAAACGCCCCTTTCTATTAAACGCCCCCCCCCCCCCCCCTAGTGTGATGAAAGAGGGTGTTTATTAGAAAAATATAATATTTATTAAAAATAAAGCTTTGTTGTTGTTAATTCTCGTTTCATTTTTTTTAATTAACATAAATTAACATAAATCACAAAGTATGATAGTGAATTCGTTCAAGATCTGTGGATTGAATTTGAAAAGTGATGGAAGTGAAGACTATTTTAGCAGAGAGCCTTGTGTAGCAAAAACTAGGTAAGTGTGCAACGACTTGTTACAAGCAAAAACTAGGTTCGTGTGCAACGACTTGTTACAAGCAAAAACTAGGTTTGTGTGCAACGTCGTAGTTTCCCAGTCAGATGAAAACGAAAGTTAAAACTAAGGCTTAAAATATAGCTTAAATCATAGATCTTATTATGGGAAACAAAAAACATAAGAACACTATGGGTCAAAATTCAATACTTCCAGAAATACGGGGGTTTGAATTCAGAAATCCAGGGGGTAAATTTTTTTCTTTTGGGTAAAATACTTCGAAATTGACTAATTCGAGATAACAAAATTCATAATTTTCTTTATATTTATCTTATGTTACAAAGTTATATTTTAAACTAAATAGTTTCTAGTTTCTTTTTCAACTAAAATGCTAAAATGAATCTTTTTTTATAAGGCCACTTGTGTGTAAAGAGCTGGAAAAATTACAGAGGAAGTTAAGCAGTTTTCAGATACCGATGAACATTAGATTTGAACAGTTGAAGGTTATAGACAGATGGAAAGCATGTAAGGAAGGGAGTTCCAAAGTCTGGATGTTCCCGGGGAAAATCTGTTCTTATAGAAATCCCTGTGACAGTTTGAAACACAAACAGTCCAGTGATGAGAAGAAGACGAAAACCTAGTTGAAAAATTCTGGGAGAAGGTGATGATAGATCTCTTGAAAAACGTCCATAAAAAACTCATTAAAAAGAGAACCAACCCTCATGGCAGCTGATTTTGCAATGGTTTCAAAGTATGATCGCCACGAGAGATCGCTAGTAAATATGAGAGCAAGAAGGCGAAATGAATTGTTTTCAGGCAAATTCTGAAATGATTAATGGAAAGAAGACTAGTTTTCGATGAATTGAAATTAACCAGCCAATGCTTACCCCATTCAACTACCGTACTATTGAGATCCTTTTTGAAAGCAGAGGTCAAATTAACCTTTTTAAGTAATTACAATCATCTGAAACGCCCTTCTCGGGCGCGGCAGTCCTTGCACTGTTCTGCAACTGAACATCAAGGGCTTCACAGCCAGCAAGCTCAACGTCATCGTATCATAGTTAATATGATAATGAAAGTGTTTGAATACAAAGTAATGTTGAAAGGGACTACTTTTTAGTTGTAAAACTAGTTGCTGTTGTTTTTAGCTATCATAAATTTGTCAGGACTTTGCAGAAAGATTCAATACTCAGATGAGTGTGATACAAGGATTCCCGCAAGTCCGCTTAGTTTTCGATCGCTATTTTAAAAACTCCTTAAAATCAAGAACGCATGATAAACGAACCTCTGGGAATGAAATACGATACAAGATTACAGACGTCACTGATATTGCAAATGTTTCACTCAAGCAGTTGCTGTCAAATGTTGAGACAAAGCAGGAACTCACAATATTCTTAGCAAAAAAGGCTAAACTCTTTCTTGAGTAGAAGGGAATGAACTATTCAGTAACGTATGATACATCTAGTGAAAGTAATATCACAGGTCATGGAATAACAAGTCACAATCATGAGGAAGCTGATACTTATTCTCGAATCCATCAATGTTTCACAACTTGATCCGTTAACAGAATGCGTGGTATATTCTCCAGATACAGACGTGTTTCTTCTTACTACAGTGTACTATTACGAATCTTTACCAAGGGACGCAATATTTTCTATGGAGCTTTGATTTGTCTTGAATTTGAAAAGATGTATATCTCATCTCATGTGTTGAAAAATTTATTTTAAGATGACGTATTTTCGAACCGGGAAAGGTGAACGATTTCGCGATTTAGATATTGGCGCTATTTACGAGAAACTAAACGCAAAAAGATATTAAGCGATCCTTGGATTTTATACATTTACTCGCTGTGATCAAACTGGGAGATTCAATGGCAAATCCAAATCCAATGCTGTTGGTCAACTTTCTTAAATTCTCAAGAAATTGTTTTAGATGCGTTTATAAATCTTGAAATGGGTTGGAGTTACCGAATTTGAATACACTGGAAGCATTGGAAGGTTTTGTTGTACTCTACACATCTAAGAAGAATATCAAAGTTTCATCTTTGGCAGATCTTCAATGATACTTATTTTCACTATAGCAACATGACGGAGAAAAGCATCCACCAACGTTTGGTGCCTTTAAGTACAAAATTTTTCGTGCTCATTTTGTAACCATAGTACTCAAAAGGTCTCACATAGCTGTACAAAATTTGCTAACCCCGATTAGTTACAGATGGGAAAACAATGAAGGAGTACTTGTACCGATTCTCACGGACAACCTACCAGCTCCAGATGCGTTTATCAAAATGATGCGTATGAAAATTACGATGATGACGATAGAGACGATGACTTGTTTTATATATAAATTTTGTGATGATGTCATCTCTTATAGGCTACCATTTTGAACAATTTATTTCATAATGTTGCTCTTTTATCACTAGCAATATATTAGCTTAATTTCTCGTCAATACTATTTGTTTTTAGTTCGTAATTGCACTTAAAATACCTTTTGAGTTATAGACGGGGGTACAACGTTGATAAAATTAAACATATGTCTAATATTTTCATACGTTTTTGTCTATAATATTTAATTTAAAATAGCAACATGAAATGAATATAAAGAAAAATGTGCATTGTTTTCATCACAAATTAATCAATATCGAAGTATTTTTTCAAAAGAAAAACATTTACCCCCTGGATTTCTGAATTCAAACCCCCGTATTTCTTGAAGTATTGAATTTTGACCCATAGTGTTCTTATGTTTTTTGTTTCTCATAATAAGATCTATGATTTGAGCTATATTTTAAACCTTAGTTTTAACTTTCGTTTTCATCTGACTAGGAAACTACGACGTCACGCAGGGGCCACACCCATTTATAAAAAAATTGACACCATATTTTTTTTTCATCTAGACCAACTAAAGAATCGATCTGAAAAATACTTTTGCTTGTATATAACAAGTTGTTGCACACGAATTACATAATACCCCTCCCTACTATTTGATCCATTGTTTTAAAAAAGATAAACCTTGTGCTGCTGGCTCTGCTCTTTTGAAAGAGCAGTTTGGTCTGCTAAAAAACGCAGATGAACTAAACAAGAACCCCTTTGAGCCAACTGATTCGGACGTTGAAGGTGCCAATATTGAAGAGAATTTAATTGACTTTGATGATGAAGAAGATGACCTTATAAATATTGAGGATATATAAAAAATATCTGACATATCAAAAAGTTATTTTTTGTAAATAAACGCCCCTCTCTTATTAACGCCCCCTAAAAATCTTAAAATTTTTATAAACGCCCAGGGCGTTTATTGGAGAAAATACGGTAATCTATTTGAGAGTTGCTACTACGTATGTAGCCCGCAATACTTCCAGAACTTCTAAAACGTGTTAAAATATTTTATTTTCGCGGGCAATAATTTTCGCCATGTTTGGGAAATCTCGGGATATTTAGACTTTTAATATATATTAGATTTTTAAGCTTTAAAATTGTGTTTTACAGGAAAATATTTCAAATAATTTAAATTCTGTTGGGCAAAATTTCTTTCGCGAAATAAGGAAAAGGTAGTTTAGAAAAACTATTACTATTGTATCTATAAGACAGGTCACATCTATTTCTATATTGATTTGATACTGTCCACATAAAAATGAATAACGATTTATGCATAATTAGCATATTTATTTTTCAATAATGTTTGTACTTTTGGTCTATGTTATACATTGCTAACCATCGATTTCTAGCCTTTGCCTTTCTTTTTATGAAATTATAGATTACTCTATGACCTTTAGAAAATATTGTCATAAATACTATATTTCTATTATAGAAATTCAAATTTTAAAAAAATTATGATATCTTTAAATATAGCTGCAATTTTCCAAAATAATTTGCTTACGTTATAGTTGCTAGTCTTTTGGCTGTGTGTGCTTTTCTTGCAAACCTTCGCTTACCAGAAGTAGGTAACGTCGTATTTGATATACTTGTCATGTCGGCAGCGATGGACGCTAAATGTGTCGAGTGTTTACTTTGTTTCGACATTTTTACGCATTCTTTAACTTGATTTTGTTTAATTGCTTGACCGAAAGCCGACGGTATGAATGTACAATTCTCCATTTCGTTTAACTGAATCGGACCACGACAAAATGCGATGTTGATGGCTTTTTTATTTTTATCGTTTTCCATTGCAACTTTGGTGTCTTTTCGCCGATATATATTGCCTTCTCCGTTTAAAATCTCAATCGCTTCAGATGCCCGGACTACCATTGTGCCCAGATTTGATAAAGTTCGTATTCCTACATTTAAACTGCTCAAAACCTGTCTCTCTTCCAACGTTAATACGCGTCGATATAACGAAGGAAACCTTTTGTAGAGAGCCCCTTTGTAAAAACCTAACATTGCACCCACTTCGCTTCCTAACATGTATTGTTCCCCGCTTTTCTCTAACTGATATACAGTCGGCATGTTTCCGTTTTCGAAAGAAACGATCCTAGCCATTTTTGTTTTTTGCGAACTGGAACGAAATGTTCGTTAAATTGAAATCATGTAAAAGTATTCGATTTGCAAATTCGAAATGAAAAAGAATTTTCGTTTGCACGCAGTAAGACAGATACGAATGATCGATTAAACGCCCCGGGCGTTTATTTAAAAATTGAACATTTTAGGGGAGCGTTTATTCGAAAGGGGCGTTTAATTAAGAAGGGCGTTTATTTCAAAATGCAAAAATTTGGTTAACACAACCTTTTATCTGAAATGATATACAAGCACATGCAAGCAGGCGACGGTTAAATGATATTACAACTGTTAAAACTCAAATTTCAATGTCAGTATCATCATCATCTTGGCTTGGTGGTACCTGGAAAATATGTCGCTCGGTGCGAGTATGGAAAAATGGCGAGAGTGTTATGCGACAAGCTGCAAGAAATCAAAGAGTAATACAGGCATTTTGAATGGAGTTTTGAAAAAAGTTTCGTCCAGTGGAAAAAATGTAGCATTTTCCAAACAATAAACATTATACTTCTGTCTCCTTCTTTGCATGTTATTACGGGAAGGGCGTTTATTCGAAACCTCGTCATTAAAATTTATTTTTTAAAAAAAATGGGGGCGTTTATTCGAAAGGGGCGTTTATTTACTAAATCAATTTTCACATGGGGGCGTTTAATCGAAAGGGGCGTTTAATTGGAAGAGGGCGTTTAATCGATTATTTACGGTAGGCACTGTTTTTATTATAAGCAACTTTTAGAGGCTAGACGGACGTGTTGATTTTCTTTTCGAAAAATTTACATTAGAAAAAGCCTCGTTAATGATCTCGTGACTTTGTTTACGTTTATTTTGCGCACTTGCAAAGCAAAAGGCTAATATGGCGTCAAATAGACTATAGGATGCATGTTCCTCTCTGATATTGAATTCCTTCTTACCGCTATGCTACGTCATAATATGATATATATATGCGAATTTCAAAATATAGTAAATAGTGGTTTAGCACAATCAAATTCTTTATCTCGGATAATCTTTTTCATCGATATTCCTGCATTCCATCGCAAATATTTTATAGCACAGTTCCAACTACTCATGCTGCTGTCTCCATTATTATCCATAATATTTTCGGGCGTGCGCACTTTCTGGTTTGTCAAGCGATTAACACTTTTTTTTTATAAGAAACTAAGCTTTTGGGTCTCTAAGCAGTTTCTTACAGATTTACCTTAAATTTAATAGAAAGGTTTCTTAAGGGTTTTTTATTATACCAGAATTTTTGCCTTATTAGTCCCAGAGCCTGTGACGGATACCTCATCTAGCACAAAAGCTTTGAACCACTATATCAAGAAACAAGTAATCTGGTAAACAAAATTTTATTTACTCCATAAAGCGCATGTTTAAAAATTTATAGGATGATGCCTTATTTAGTAGATAAAAAAACAAAAAATGGTTAAATTTCGATATTTTATCCGACATTTATTTACCATAGATGATACTTTATGCATAGTAGATGTCAAAAATGGTAAAACGGACCAAAATATCGTGTTGAAAATTTAGGTCAGCTGCCCTTGTGTGTCTCGAAACGTCATAACTTATAATAATAAGGTCACTGTAGCTTAGTGGTTAGTGCATTCAACCCACAAAATCAAACGGTGCTGGTTCGAAACCCAGCTCGGACATATTTTGATTTTTGAGTTACAGTTGAGTTATTGAGCGGAACTCATTGCGTAATGCAAGCCTAGCTCAAATGGTGGGTTGTCTGGTGAAGCGACTTCGTAGGTGCAAATGGGTGCCCTAAGTACGCCAGGACCTAAACCTTGGGATAAGAAGAGCCACTGTTACATGTGGAGAGTCCCGTAAAAACTCCATTATTATTATTATTATTATTATTATTATTATTATTATTATTATTATTATTATTATTATTATTATTATTATTATTATTATTATTATTATTATTATTATTATTATTATTATTATTATTATTATTATTATTATTATTATTATTATTATTATTATTATTATTATTATTATTATTATTATTATTATTATTATTATTATTATTATTATTATTATTATTATTATTATTATTATTATTATTATTATTATTATTATTATTATTATTATTATTATTATTATTATTATTATTATTATTATTATTATTATTATTATTATTATTATTATTATAATAAATTCCGAGAGTTATATATCTTACGACACACGTGGACATTGGGTTTACACATGGACGTCTTATAGACCGCTAGGCCACACCACGTTACAATGATCCCATCAAAACGCAAGTTACTACTTCGATTCTCCATTCGCTTTCTTTTTAATATCAGCGAAGTCTTTGTTTGGTAAATACGATTGAGTTGCGAAAGATTCATTTTCTCTATTACAGTATTTATTTTCTCTTTAGCGATGCTTTCGCCGAAATTCAAGGGTTTCTTTATTTCAGTCGGTCTCTAAGACCAAAGCTTCAATTTTCCTTTCCGGTGTGTCAAGTATCACGGTTATAATTCCATGGTCTATTTGTGTTGTAAGTTCAAACTTTCCTGAATTTGTTCAAATTTGAACGCAATATAAAATATCTGCTCTTATATTTTAGCAACATAACAAACGTTATTAGTAAAACAGCATCACTTACAGAAAAAAACACAAATTCTTAGTAACAAATAAACTCTTTATACAAAAAGCCAGGTCTTTTACTAGCAACTTTACCAGCCCGATTAGCAAAAATAACCGCGCTAAAATACGGCTGTCACAACCAATCGTATTATATTAATTGCGCCTTAAAATGTTGATTTATTTTGAAACAGTAAAAAGTATATATATATTTTTTTTCGTTACGAAATGTTTAAGTTTTTGGCACGTTGCAATAATTCATGTTCTTGAATCATGGTAATGCACACTCACTCAAAATTTGGACCAATGGGATAATTTGTTTTGTTTAAGGTTAGCCAGTAAAAATTACGGAATGTTTATCACGTGCTAAAGAGTGTCGTTCAGAATTTCTAAAGTGGGAAAACTAAACATTTTGGAAATTTGGTTTAAAATTTTAACAGTGTTGTTTTATTACACAAGGCTTTCAAAATGTTTATGTCGACGCGATATAAAAAAAAACCTGTCTCTTCTGCGAGGCAAAAATCTCTCTTTACGGTTGATGATTCGTTGGCAAAGTTATTCGAGTTTCTCACTGCAGAGTTTAGGTAAATTTCTATACCAAATTCAAAATATTAGTCCGTCGTACTACCTTCTAAGTATATTTTTATTTCAATATCTTTGATTTTATGTTTTAATTTCCTATTTAGATGTGTGTTTATATCACATTTTTATGTTTTGCTGGAACTGACTTGTACCTGTCCAGACAGAAACATGCTTTTCGAATGAAATGAAAACGTGACAAAACATTTCCTACTGATTAATTCTTTACTCGAGTTTCAAATTTTGTTTCACTGAAAGAAATATCACACTCTCAGTATGGCCCACGCTTATGCGTATTTGTATTTGCACCGGAACAGGTTTAACTTAAATTCAAATGGAATAATAATTTTTGTTGATATTTTTTTGCTAGCTAGAACTGGCTAAATAATGCATCTTTAGTCGTGACTAGCTTTCATGGTAGGCCAAGCTGTACTTTTATGTTTTAGCCACAGCAAGTTAATTACTCCAAAATGGAAAGATTTTCGAAGTCAAAAGCTTGAGTTTGATCAAAAGACAAGATTAAACAATGCTATATGGAGGGCATGGCATATACAATGTGAGTTTTGTCTGCTTTTCTTTTGATTTTAGCTCTGTATAATACATTAAAAAGATGACATCTATAACCAACATTCGTTTTTTAACAATGTTAATGATATTTTTGTACCAATGTAGACCATGAATCAAATGTAGTTTGTACATCAATGGAGTTTGTATTGATGTATTGTGATACAACTATCAGCATGGACTAAGGCCCTTGAATCAATACTTTAGGTCCCGTTCCTTATATCTCTAACAGAGCTCAGAATATACTTTGCTTAGAATTGTTAGAGGGAACAGTAACAAATTGTTAGCAACCTCATATTCTTGCACCAACCACTACTGGATGCCTGCCAGGAGACCTACCAACTTTGATGCAAGAGAGAGTGATGGGTGGCATGTTAAGTTACACATTCAAGTTAGCTCGACTAGATACATATTTTTAAAACATTTAAAACTTCTGTCTGATATATTAATAATAAATATATAATTAGAGTTCTTCTTTGAAAATTTACAAATTTTTTTTCGTAATGATTATCTTTCTTTATTATTATTATTAAAACTTTATTTATACAGGTTGACTTTTGCCAACAAAAATACAAATGCTGCTATCGCAAGAGGACCTGTTATATCATAAAAGTAAAAGTATAATTTAAAACCACAAATAAATATATATATAAAAACACATTAAGATTGAGGCGAAAGTAGAAATTATGCGAGGAAAATAGAAGCAAAATAGGCAATAAGAACAGATATTGCTTGTCCAGAAAAACTTGTCATAGGTTCAGTATTAAAAATCATGTAGGTAAATACAAAACGAAATGGGTAGAAAAGCATTAAAATAGCAAACGATTTTGGCAAATACAAGGTAAATGTGAGGGTCCAAAGTACATGTGGAGTCAAGTAGTATTAGTAAAATTAAAAACATTAATTTTCTTTTTAAAAATTATAAAAGAAGCTTCACTTGTTATAGATGATGGTTGCTGGTTATAGATTTTTGCACCAGTGAATTTGAATGTTTTACGTCCATTTTCAGATTTTGCTATAGGAATTTTCAGTTTATTGTTGTTACCTCTGGTGTTATGTGCATGCGAGATTCTTTCAAATGCGGTATGGAATGGTTCGGGTGCGATTTGATGAATTGACTTAAATGCTTCAGTGACGCAGAGCTGCATACACCGGGTTTTGATGGATTTTCAGTTATCTGTAATTTTTTTGTTATTCACGATTAACTTAGCTCTATCCTGGATATATTCAAACTTTTGAGCACGACCTTCAGCAATGTTCACAGAGATGTTGTTACAGTAGAGTAGTAAAGGTTGAATCATCATTTGGTAGATTGTGGTAGCAGTAAGCGGTGAGATGTTATGTCTGATTCGTTTCAACAGCTTGATTCTGCTCGATACTCTTTTATATATCACATTCTGGTGCTCGATTAGGTTTAATTTTTCATCCAAGATGATGCCGAGATATTTGTAAGATTTGGCTTGTGTTCCGTTTATGTTACATTGAATATTAATGTCAGCAACCAATTTTTTGCTAGTCCCATAAAGTACAAACTCAGTCTTGCCTTTTTTGAGATTGATTATAAGGTTGTTTTTGTTGAGCTATACGTTTATAGCTTGAAGGTCGTAATTCAAGTTATTTTCGATCTGTTTCACTGATTTACTAGTCACTGATTTACTAGAGGTGAAGAGGACAGTATCGTCAGCATAAAGTATCAATTTACAGCATTCAACGGTTTCACCAATATCGTTCACTAGTAAGACAAACTAGTGGTCCTAAGATGGAGCCTTGGGGAACACCGCATGTAGTTATTTCATACTCTGAGTGTATACCATTATAGTTCACGAATTGTTTTCTATGGAACAGGTAGCTTTCAATCCAAGCTAATTCACGACCCTTAATCCCATACAGTAGAAGTTTAGATAGTAATCTGCCATGGTCCACAGTGTCGAACGCTTTTTTTAAGTCAATAAAGACAGCTCCGGTATACAATCCATTGTCTATTCCGGATCTAATATGGTCAGTAAATGTAGTAACTGCGTGACTAGTCGATGATACTCTCCTAAAACCAAATTGTTTGCTTGATAGTAGATGGTTGTCTTCAAAGTAATTATACAGCTGTTCGTGGATGATTTTCTCAAATATCTTTGAGAATACATTCAAAACTGATATTATTATTACTATTATTATTTCAAATGTTTAAAAACAGGTACATCACTTCAGTATTTATTGAAATATAAAATATAAAATAAAACTGCTATTAGCGTGGGACCTGTTATTTACAAAATTTACAAACTTATAAAATTTATTAAATATATATATATATTAGAAGACAAAAGATAAAGATAAAATTATAAAAGTATTAGTTAAAAACGTGTGTGTTTCAGGGCTCTTTTGAAGCATGAAAAATTTCTTTCTTTTCTTATATTAGTGGGGAGATCATTATATATTTTTGCCCCAGAGTAAGAGAATGTCTGTCGACCAAGCTCGAGCCTGATTCCAGGTACTTTAAGTAGACAGCCCTGATTTCTTGTGCATTTATTATGCTCGTTTATTTCGAAATAGGTTTTCATTGGGGTACAAGTCTCGTTGTTAATTCATTTAAGTACCGTTAAGCAGGATTTCGTGTATCTTTGGTACGTGATTGATGCTACTTCTTTGTTGTTTTCCTTTGAGTAGATTATTCGAGAAGCACAGTCTTCCAGTGAATGAAGTGATGAGAGCTGAGTTTGGGACAGGGGCATCTTTACCAAGCAGCAGTATGTCGTTAGTGGTGCAATCATTATGTTGTATATCTTTTCGGCTGCAGCAATGGTTAAATACTGTCGGACTCTCTGTAGCAATTGAATACGTCCAGATGCTTTCTTGTAGCGCTTTTTTAAATTTTTATTCAGGTTAATCGATTTATCAATCAGGTTACCCAGATAATCGTATGTATCAGTGTCATTTATGACGGTGTCGTTATATTTTACTTCATCGGCTCCTTTATTTTGTTTAGTTTTTTGGATGTGGCAAAGAGCATGGACTCTGTTTTGCCCTTAGATTGATAACCAAGCTCGACTCATTCATATATTTTGAAACTGCTATTAGGTCCTGATTTAGGCATTCTTCAATTATAGATTTCTCTTTGTTTGCAAAATACATTACCGTATCATCGGCATACATAATGACTTTTGAGAATTTTAAACAATCAGGAAAGTCATTATAATAGATTAAAAATAACAACGGGCCAAACAGCGATCCCTGGGGCACTCCTGTTGTTATTGGGTACTCTGTTGAAAGTTTGTCTCCGACTTTTATAATCTGTTTTCTGTTAAAAAGGTAATCGTTTAACCAAGTGATTTCTACGCCATTTATTCCGTATGATTTCAGTTTTGTCATTAGTGTTGAGTGACTAATGGTGTCAAAGGCACGACTCAAGTCCATGAAGACTGCTTCTACTAATTTTCCACTTTCTATCTCCTTTCTGATCTCGTCAAGGAATACCTGCAATTTCTGTCAATCTTCCTCTGCGATACCCGAATTGTTTGTCAGAGAAAAGTTTGTTACTCTCCAAGTATTCCTTCAGTTGGTTGTGTATAGCTTTTTCGAGTATTTTCAACATGATAGGAAGAACAGATATTGGTCGGTAGTTAGCTTCGTCATTAGCGTTTCCAGACTTGTATACAGGTGTAACCTTTGCGGTTTTCCAACTCGTTAGTACGGTTGACGTTTTGATTGATAGGTTTATAATGTGCGCAAGCGGTCGAGAAATTTCAGTAGCTGAGTCCTTCAATAGTCCTGGTGGTAAATTATTGATGCCAGCAGCTTTGTTTCGACTTAACGCCTTAAGTTCCTTTTGAACAAATAGTACAGAAACGTATATTGGTCGGTAATTGTTGTAGTTGCTTTTATTATCTCCTTTGTATACGGGAGTTACTTTAGCAACTTTTTCTGACTCTGGAAAGGCTGAGTTTTCCATGAACAAGTTAACGAGGTACGTTAGGTGTGGAGCAATTACGTCTGCTCCGTCTTTAACGAGAGATGGCGGTATATTGTCTTGACCAGCAGCTGTCGATCTTTTCAAAGCTTTTAACAATTTCAAGACCTTTACACATTTTACAGGTTTAAATTCAAACAATTTTGCATTTTTGTTTACGCTAGATATTAGTTGGAAAATTATGACGTTTCCAAATAAAATTGTTGAGCGTGGTTACGTTTGACTGCAACGTCTTACCAACTGCAGTGAAGAATTTTCAAAAGCCGTTGGCAATAGCTTTTTTGTCTTTCATTTTTGTATCTCCATTTCTGAATATGGTGTTGGAACTGTTAACTGGTAACAGACTCTTTGGTTGGGAAGCACTTTTTGACAGTGTTCCAGAATTGCTTTGGGTGGTTAAGGTTTAACACAGACACTTAAATATATAACTAATCCAACTTTCAATAACAAAAACACGTCTGTACGATGTGCTGCCATTTTTAATTTATCATCTTTACACGCAAATTAGAAATTTTGTCCGCGATTATTGCACTATAATTGATAGCATTTTCTTTTTTGCCAGACAAGATGCATCAAAAAGCAAGGTTTTTTCAATTCGCTGCTCCGTTCTCCGACGAAACCGTTCATAGTACATCCCAAGCGGTGATTTTAGAGGGAAAATATTGGAAGAGGAGATTAGATGCGGTTTCCAAAGAGTTCAAGACCTGGAGGAAGATGTATAAAGAAAAGGTGACTGTTATTAGGATTTTCATTTTTAACGTGAATGTAGGATCATTGCAATTATTTAAACTAGGTTTTCAAGTTCTTTGAAACAGGCATTTTCATTTCAAGTTTTTTGAATATTCTAAATAATTATCATAATTAAGCTACAATTCAATACAAAAACAATGGACTGTAAACAATAAATAATGTAACCAACATAACACCCAGTTAAATTAGATGTGTATTCACTTTTCATTGCATGACTGCATGATTTCCCATACTTTTTCAATTAGTTGAAATATCTTGTTGTAACCGCAACTTTTCTTTGCATTTAAGGAGCAAGGATCTTCTCAGAAACAAACTACTCTTTTAGCATTCTAGATTGAGAAATCATTGAAATTGTGGCACAAAGATAATGTATATAATATCAAGATATATCATAGGAAAATGTGCGCGTCATGCACATAGTTCACATTTATTGTCAATTAAAGCTTTACATTTTTCTTATTATTATTATTAGTGAACGCTATTAAATTTATGACATTGCTATAGACATATTCGTATTTTAAAAAATATTTGCATTTTGCGATGAGAAGCAAACAATTCAAACACTCATGCAAGGAATGGGGATTTTTTTGCTCATCCTGTAAATCCATGATTCCATTCTTTGTCTTGTTTTTAAAACAAGAGCAGATCTTACTTCGTAGCATTGGTTGCTTCAGAGAGTAAACTGTTAGTTGATATTTTCAATTACGTGCGAACCTCACAAATGGAATTCTTTGTAACGTCATTCGTTTTACAAAACAGTAAACACATTTCCAGAAATTCTTTGATATCAGTAAGATGCTAGCATGGAACACAAACGTTAAGCCAATAGACAGATAGATACATCCCCGTGCAATTTTTTTTTAGCTACTTTTAACTTTGCGGCTATCTTTTTCTAGCAAGACCTTCTGGATGTGTGTCAACAATCACAACAAGACTAAAAAACTAATCATTAAAGTCTTGATATTATTTCTTGAATTGGATCCAAGTTCCTTTAAAACGATAAAACGTCAACCCTCTGAAGAAGTCTTGTCCTAACTCATGCTTGGGAGTCAAAAGAGTCTTCTTATATCTGTAAAAATCGAATTTTCTCTTTACAATACAGTTTTTTTGCCTGCGTGTATTCATTATTGCACCGTATTATTTTTTCTTTGTTGGTTAGCAAAGACGTTGAGAAGTGTTTTGTATTTAGCTTTTAAGAAGCGAAGGCTTGAATAAAGAAGAGCTAGAAACATCAGAAGAGGTGGAATTTTGTTCAATAAATATCATTTAATTGTGTTAATATTCAGAGCTATAGTTTTTCTTATTTAATTCTGATTGGTTTGTGAAACCTGTAATGGTGGCCGTCATTGTAATTGTCATTTTATATTGAAACTATTTGATAAGTGCTATTATTTTCTGAAATCTAAAATTTGACCTCAAATCTAATCTAGCACGAGACATTGTTAATCCAATTATATACACAACAAATATTTTCGTTGTGTGACCACGTATGACTCTCCTATAACAGTTTGTTGTAGCCGCTATAAACCATACATTTTCAAAATAAGTGTGACTAAGCAAAGATTTTAAAAACATTAAGTTTATTTCAACATGTAACCACTACTTCTGTTTCAGGAGGTTTTCGTCGATGAGTACAGTAATGCTGTAAACAGGTGAACGAGCAAGAATCTTTATTATCATCACCGGCATAATAATTACTCTTCTTTCTAGTGCGACGCCGTTTTCGTTATGCAACAGTTCAGCATTCAACAACTTTGATACATGTAAGTTCTTGTTCCTTGCTCTCTTTTGCTCCAAATGATGTTTTACATTGAAGAAATTCATTGAAGATAATTAAAGGGAATTTGTTCCAACGAAAAAACGGTTTCAGTCTTTGGTTTCTATTTTAGGGTCTGCTGTGTCAGCGCTTTCGGACACGTTCTTTTCAAGCGTGAAAAATCAAAAGCCCAATGAAAACCTCCTGACGTCATACAAAGGTGTTGATTCTTTTTGGAGAAATGTTTTACAATTATATATATATATATATATATATATATATATATATATATATATATATATATATATATATATATATATATATATATATATATATATATATATATATATATATATATATATATATATATATATATATATATATATATATATATATGCTGTAAATAAGAATTATTAATTAAGATTAAGATTAATTGAAATTTTTTATGTGAAATATTTATTATTTATTGCACGTTTTATTGATTCCTGATGTGGCTGGAAGACATTGAATGAATGATTGAATTCTGAAATTTTTATCGAATCCTTGCCTTTAATCAAATAATTTTTTAAAACTTGTTTAGATTCATCTGTGATGATTCAACCGACAATCGATCATTTGAACCCCTGCTTTGATGAACTTACAGAGAACTTTGATTTTCTTTTTTGTAAGTCTCATAATCACTTTTTACATAAAATAGTAAAATCACTAATGTGATGTCAGTCATCTTACTGAATTCTTTCAGCTGATTGGAACAGCAATTCAACACCTCAACAACAGCAAGCGGAATTGTTGATACCTACAAACGAACACCTACATGGTTCTTTCCACAACGAATTCTTTTCAAGGAAAAACAACGACAACACCAGCTACGCATCGAATCATAATATCCATGCCAAGAAAAACGACGCTGATTTCCTGCATCAAATTCCACAAAATCCCACTGTAATTGCTCCGAAGGCCGACCCATTCCCCGAGTTATCCCCTCGGCTCCAAGCGCCAAACCTAACTGCACACCTGCAAGCCACTCTTTCAAGCCAACCTACCATTATAACAGAGTCACCCGTAAAGCGGAAAAACTCTGTAGAGGAATTTATTTCCACCAAGCCCAAGAAATTCCGTATGATGAAAAACCCTACAGATAGTATTCAGAAACCCTCACAAAATGTGGTACCCATCTTTCCAAAAATCACTTGTGCGGTTAACAACGTGACAACCAACTCCTCGACCTTCATCAGCTCAATATTGCCGCACAGCGTGGCGACGCATCCCGGTTTCCAAGTGGTTCCTCGCACCTTGGACACAAGCACCACCGTTTTCTCTCCGGGCAGCAAACAAGTGTTAACCCCAAATCTCAATCAGATTCTACAAAATCAAAATACGTTGCTCTCCACATCCGTGCAACCGTCCGATCAACAATTACTCACACTCGCAAGCATATTGCAGTGCTCTCAATCGACACAAAGCACCGAAGACACGCTCACTTACTTAGAGCTGTTGCAGAAACAATTGCAGTTGCTTTTAAAGCAGCAACAAGAGCAAGTGCAAATGAAATTGCAAATTCAGCAACACGCAGAGAAAGTGATGAGACTACGAGGCAGCCCGCACACAACAACGATGCAACATGTAATAGTACCGCAGGTGGCTCCATCACCTATTTCCACTCTTGCTCATCACCACTCTTTGTTATCTCTTCCATCTTCGAATGTTTCCATTGCTCCTCATCCTCCTTCCATTAAAAGACAATCTTCCATGCCGGATGATCACGCTCAAGATGGCGCGCAAAAGTTGTCGTTGGATGAACTACAAAACTCGAAACGACATTCTCTTATAAGGACTCTGCATAGGAAGCTGGATTACAACCCTAGAGAAATCTCTTTCCACGAAGCAAGCAAGTGTTCCAGACATTCTTCTGTTACAAACATGCCAGCGGAAACTACAACTAGTGGATCCCAACGCACTGAAGTTACTGAAGACCATAGCTGGAGACCATCAACCACGTTGGATAGCGCCATGGCGTTGGTGGCGTTGCAGTTGGGCAGGCAACCAATTGTAAATCTAACTTTTATCAGCTCAACTTTAAACGAGAATAATGTTTGCTCAATCGTTTCGTTAGTTATCTGTAAATATTTTCGTTTTCAAATGTTTTTTTGCGACAGTCTGACTTTTGGTCTTTTTTTATTTGAAACCCATTTATTTTTCTTCTATCTTTCATGTATTCGCCTTTTCTCTTTCAGAAAATATCTGATCCATCAACTTCAAAAGGTGACAGTTTGTTTATTTTTGCGTTCAATCTCTAGAAAAGACTTTGTTCTATATACTTATAAAATAACTAGTGCTTTGTTATTTCCAGCAGCTGAGGATATGTCATTTTTATTTTTTCTGCCGAATATTGCTTTTAGAAACCACACCAGATGAGGCTCTGCCATCCATGCCGGTAATTATTCTTAATGGTCATCTCGTCTCTTCATCACGTTAAATAACCACACTTGTTTACTTCCCATAAGCTTTTGTCAGCTGATGAATAGTCAGCCTTTATTATTGCATTTCTGAGTATCTAACACTATTTAGAGTCCCAAGTGAAATTTTATTACGCAGTAAAAAAAAAAACAACTTCAAAAATAAAAAAATAAATGTAGGGGTAAGTTTGCTGTTTTCACCTGATCTCCCTAAGGTCAGTAATGTGTGCATTTCTCTTTTTTATTCTAATTCGGACAACTTTCCTCTCTTAATGCAGATTCTATAAGTACCTTGAAGTTTTTTTAACTTAATGCCGAGCATCTCTCAATTCTTTTTGAAAATCGAAGTCAGCTTCCCATGTGAACTGTTACGCAATACTTACGCAACTTTGAAACGATATAAACACTTGCGAATTTCTTAGGAGAGCCAGGTGGAATTCCAAGAAAATCAAGGAGATTTAAAGGTAGGTTTCTCTCGTTCAGATGCATTCTTTGACCACTTTAACTCCTGAATCGTAGTTCCCCTTTTTATAAATGTGTTGTTCATAGTTCAGTTGGTGAGTCAATTTTAAGATATTTTCAACTTTCAACTTATACACGTCCTTTGGCGACATTGCTTGTGGATCGAATACTTTTCATCGTATGTTCTCTAGGAGGAACGTCGTAAAATCCACCTCTCCGCAGAACAAAAAAGGCGCGGCGTCATCAAGGTATTCATTTTTGTATTGTTAATTTCACTTGGACCTTTTTTGTTGGATTTTATTATCTCGAATAGGTTATTTAAATACATTTCATCTACTTCGAGGTTTGATGACAAATCGAGTGATACCAACCAACCTCCAACGATCTTTCTCATTATAATTGAACGGGAATATTAAAGGAAGTTTCGTCTATTGTATGTCTTTGTGGCCTTTTCTGTTTTTAGCTCCTCTCGTTTCTCTTAAATAAGAAGGCAATGGTAGCATTTTTCAATACAACAATTGTGAATATTTATTTGCGAAAACTATATTTTTATCGACCATAGATATTCAAGAATCATAAACGATGCTGATTTACTGTTTAGAACGCGTTTTTGGATTTGTCTCGCTTAATACCGGCTGTCACTGAAAACAGAGGCAACAAGTTAAGCAACGCCGCCATACTACAGAGAGGTGGGCGATTGTTCCAAAGACGTACTTCTTTAACAATCCCTGTTGTTACCTATCTCTTAATCTTACATTATATTATATATTATTATCGATATGGTCTTGCTTGAAATTGAAATATTCACAAAATCATATTCACAAAATCATATATATATATATATTATATATATATATTACACTATAAATGTCGGAGAATAGAAAGATGTTGTCCTTCTCTCAGCCTACAATTACATTGTCGAATTGAAGGAAGAAAAGATGGCGTATGAGATGACCACTAGAGACCTCAAGGATGAAATTGAACGTGCGAAGTCTCGAATTGCGTAAGTACCTCTGTAATATGTTCCTAGAGATATACCGCAATCAATATAACACCTCGCATTGTTGCTCACAAAACGTTTTTGTTGAATTGCCCTTCATTGTCAACTATGCACATACCTATGTCGCTCTGCTGATCTCTGTGCTACATGTTATAGCGAATGTCAAGGTAAACTTCACGATGTGGACAGTGTTGATGTGAAAAATCCGGTATGGTTTCCATTAACGTTTAAGATTTTCGACTAACGACTAACGATATAACATTTGAATTTTTCAGAAAGCATCGGAAAACGTGGAAGAAAGCTTCGTTTCGTATTGCAAAGAGTTGATCTACACCAACCCGAAATCGTGGATTGTATCTTTTCATTCAATGCTTTACCTTATGTGTCAATGAAATAATGCGACTGAATCAAATATTGAATAATGCGACTGAATTGAATAATAATCTGGCGCAGTGTGACGGAACTGAACTTTGGAACAAAATATTGATGAGAAAACCGCCTTCTTGAATAGCTCGAGATATGTAAATGTGCCCTCTTGAGCGATCTTCCTTAACCAAACGCAGTTCTGTATCCTCATGCGTCCACTCTTCAAATCGTTCAATGCTTCAGTTGACACGAGTACAGTGGATCAATTCGTCTCTACGGTGATGATATGGGCGGAGAAGTATTGTACACTGTCCTCTATACGAACTAGTAAGTACTAGACTAACCGCTGTTAGAAATGGACTAGTGTTATGCGCCCTTCTCTCTTCAGTTGTTTTAAACACATTTACAAAGTTGAGCACCAATACCTCTTTGCTCGATGACCCCAGTTGTATTAGCGATCTGGTAGAGGGAGCATTGGAAGGCGACGACCCGACAGAAATACCGGACCATCGATCATAAAACGTTATTTTTTACGCCTGTAAATTCACATATTTTTTCAGCAGTTTTAAAAAAATGTGCATTTCCAAAATGTTGCGGCGATTCGCAATTCAGTATCATTACAAAGGAATTTAAAATGCGCCTAAATTGAAGGATTGTTAACTTCCAGTTCCGTCTGACTTTTATGTCAGTGCCGTTTGATTGCATTACCTTGTTTATAAACAATCTAAAACAATGATCTACCAATGAAATCGTCATGTGCGTGAAACAAGGTTTTCGCAATGCATTATGGTTCCTGTATAAGTAAAAAATATTCTCTACTTCAACAAACACTTGATGATAATTTATGAAGAAATATGGATCATTCAAACTTTGTAGACTAGTTCAGAATATGATAAATATATTTTTTGTTTTTTTAAAATATGATATTCGATATCTCTCACTGTAGTATTTTTCAGTCAGTCTTCTTCTTTTCGAGACCACAAATACTGAGTCTACCAGTATATTTAATAAACTTTAATGGGAAACAAAACTGAAAAACCTTACATATTGAATGCTCCGAGATAATCAACTTCTAGAGGCGTATTATGGCGCGTAATTATTCCGCTGCGACTGTTTTTATTATTTGCAGCACAGTACTGTCCATTTGTCGCCTTCTGTTAAGTTGACAAGTATGAAGACTGGCCCGGTTATTTGTCCTAGCTTAGCTTTCAACTTGTCTGAAATTATCAACACCATGTTCTTGTCCTATTCCTAAATCTTCTATCCGCGATGCACTTGTTGTGTTGGAGGTTGAGCAACAACAAACTGCCCATCTAAAAAATACCTATTTGCAAATTTCAGTTTAACACTTAGAAATTTAATCGTAAAATTTTTGTTTCTTATTTCAATTTTGTGTTTTGCAGATCTGAAACTAATTAACTATTTCACGCCAATCCACCAACCAATCACTTACAACTGCTTTGCTAGAGAATTGCTAAAGTACTCTGAAGACGCCATTACAGAAGTAGGTCCTAAACACATTCCACTTGGGAGTATGCATGAAATCGATACCTATCATTTGGCAGTTTGTCAGAAGAATTTGCTAACCATGTGGTTATGATGGGGCCCTCGAGAAATAATATTGGGATGCTAACTGGACATAAGATGGTTCCGGATAAACCGAAATACTGTTTGAAGCTCAGCTGGTGATCAGCGGTTCTGTCAAGGGCGTGCTCAGTGGAAAGGCATATGCAAAGGCATTTTTTTGCCTCAAAACTGAAGAGATGGAAAAGTTGCTGATTGAGCAATTCGTAAAGAAAGAACCTATAGTGGCCCAAACAAACAACTTTTTACGCGTTCACCGAAAACACGGTGCTTATAATGGAAAAATAGCCTATTAGGGCGTTCAAAGCAAATATGTATTTTCACTACTTTTAAGAGTGTATGTCACTCTTACAATGTAACCTCTTTTCTCTTTCAGACCATCCAGTATCAGAAACTGCTGAACCTATCGGAATTAGCAAGATCACTTGGTGAAAGCTACCGTTCTACGCTCTTGGGGTCTACGTATTTACGGGAGAGGATTGTACCAGTTCCTTCCAGGGAAAAGGTAAGGTCCGCCTACTGAAACTGGTCGAGAAGAACCCAACATATCACAGCGCAAGCTTGGAGAGGATTGGGAAGTCTGGAATGCTAACTCAACTCAAAATGTTTACTTGTTTGAAGTACGGTCGGAACCTTGAGTCGAGCGTAGACACTGTTCGTTTTTAAAGCTCGAGCGTGAGAAATTTGCTTCTAAATCAAACATCGACCTGGCGCGTGTCCCTCCATGCAAGGCTGCCTTAACGCCGGATATTCAGCGAGTTAATTACCGCAACGTCTTTTACAAAATGGCAGATCAGGCTGTTATGTTAGCCAAAGCTATTTGAGGAGGGGAAGGGATAGTAAAGGATGAAGCAGGGGTACTTAAGTCGGTATGGTCACATGGTCCTGCTCTCACGACAAAGCTGGTTGATATTCTAGGTGTTGTTGGCGACGCACGAAGAGCAAGTTGCTGACAGCCAGGTAGAGGACGAAGTCGACTTCAAATTGATGGATGAAAGCGACGAGGACTAGAAGCATTAACGAGCAAAACATACTCGGACATTACAGAATGATTGCGTGTAGCAAAAGAAGATATAGAGAAAGAATTATATCCTATTTGATCAACAAACATAAAACATGTGTAACAAACATCCTTAGTCCATTATGCCCATAATTGACAACTTTAGGAGACAACTGTGATTACTGTGTCGTCGTGACTTATCTCCAGTAAATAATGTCTCGCTCATTGCACAAATATCATTATTATACTCATTGAATATTTAAAGGGAAGTAAAAACATTTTTTGGCAGTTTTTGTTAACATCTGGCGAGATTTGGCCAAAATACGCATTTTGGAAAATGGCTAATAACGCCCAAACTAAAACTTCTCATAATGGCGGCGCTTATTTGTATAAAACACTTGGTTAAAATGGCACGTGGGACACTTGCTGTCCAGCTGTTAACATCGAAGTCGTTTAGAACAGGAATGAGATGATTGATTTCATGATTTCATTTCAAAATTAAAGATTGCTAATCAACTAGATGTTTACAAAAAATGAACCGTCAGCAGGAACACAAAGGAAAATTGCAACACATTTGTCGTTTCCACGAAAACGAGTTGTGTCGTAAAGCGAGTTGATTCTCGGCCGGTTCCACCGATAGCTTGTGCCTTGCCACTGCCTTTGTGCATTTCTCAACAACCACTCTGTACAAATCTGTCGAGCTGTTGAAAGGACGCTCCTCAGAAGGATCGCTCAGCATGTCGTATAATTGCGGCACCTTCAAAACGGTGACAGCATCGTCAAAACATTTGCAGAAGCTGTCAATGCAATAATCCATATTCTCCGGCCACCTTTGAACTATATAATGAACCTTCCAAACCTTTAAATCGACCAAAGAACTGTATGTAGCTGCGTGAATGTTAGTGCCACAGTAATGGAACAGGAATCTCTCCTGGTGGTTTCCGAGAACCTGGGAGATGAGATCGCTCCCGTCAAATTTTGTTACGTCCGGCAAATTAACTCCCGCCACATTGGTTAACGTTGGTAGCAAATCAAGTCCACTAGTCGGGTGCTTATAAGTGAAATTTGACGGTAACTTCCCGGGCCATTTCATTAGGGTGGGTACACGTAGCCCACCCTCCCAACATGATCCTTTCCCAGCTTTATAGATTCCATTTGAACCACCTTCTGCTTCCATCCAGAGAGCTGGTCCATGATCGGAGGTGAAGTAAACAAAAGTATTTTTAGTCAATTTTAAAGCATCGACAAGTGATAATATTTCATGCATAGACCCATCTATTTCTTCAACGCTATCCCCATATATTCCATGGTTACTCTTCCCTCGGTATTTGGTTGTTGCCACTAAAGCCGTATGAACCTTGTGATACGAAACCACCGCCATAAAATGATTGTTTTCATTTCTCTTGATAAAGCCTTTTACCTCCTCAGTGAGATTCACAATGAGGTTTTCCAATCTCACTGGTTGTTGGACGACATCATAGTTCCTCATTAGAATGCAACTCATTCGCTGATGGAATAAAATCTGCATAATGCGTGAACTCCAGAGTGTAAAGCAAAACATAAACAAGACAAGAAAAGACTTGCGATAAAAACCTGATGAAAATAAAAGTATGATAACACCAACAATGCAAAAACTTGGGAAGTGTTTGTCGGCGAGTAAATGTTTGGGATAACGTTCACTCTCCTTGAAATAGTTTTCGGCACAGTCCTTATGATTTGTCAGCGGCATCCCGTAATAATAATCAAACCCATGCTTCAGAGGGAAATGACAAAAGTCTTGTTCATCGCAATGCACTCCTAAATGCCATTTTCCAAAAAAACCATTCGTGTAATTTTTGGTTTTCAATAGAGTGGCGTAAGTCAACTCTTGAGGGGGGAGACCTCCAGAAGCTGAAGTATGCGCAGTGACTGGGAATTCTTGGTTTGAACTTGAGGCGTAACCAGACCGGACCGCATATCTACCAGTCAACATGGCGGCCCTACTGGGAGTGCACATGGATGCAGCAGCTAGATTATGATCTAATTTAACACCTTCTTTGTGTAAAGCATCGATGGTCGGGGTTCTAATAGTTGTGTTTCCATAGCAACCTATATCTCCAATGCCAATGTCATCCGCAATGAAGACTAAGATGTTAGGAGAGTGCGAAGACTTGTAAGCCAAAACAAGGTGAAAATAGATTAATATACGATAAACCTTCATCTAAAAGCATAAAAACGTTGTTATCATATTAAAACTAATAATGAACAGAAGGAACATCTGACACTTAATAAATAGAATGAACGCGTTCTTTTTGTTTATTTCCATTCGCACGAAAACAGCGGATGCGCATTCGTAAATAATTACAGTCTATTTATTGCTTCACGAAACAAAATGTTTTTGTTTACCACAATGTCATTTAAACAAATATGTCTGTTGACATAATACAAAGGGGATCTTTGCTGGGGTTACAGCTCTGCTCTTTGAAACGCTTTTGCGCGATCAACGTTGTTTAGAAGTCGGCAACTTTCTTCGTATCTTTGTTGATTTTCGCGGGTTGTCCAACACTGTTTAGTAGTTTAAAAGCGACTCGTTTGTAAGACAATTTTCCAGACAATGAATTAAGGAGATCACCCCTGAACATTCATGAAGATTGCATAATAGAGATTACATCTATTTAGTCTGCATAAACACTCGCGAGTTCAAACAACAGTAACCATCCTTGCAAAACGGGTTACCGCTCTGCTCTTTGAAACGCTTTTGCGCGATCAACGTTGTTTGGAGGTTGGCAACTTTTTTTGTATCTCTGTTGATTTTCACGGGTTGTCTAACACTGTTTAGTAGTTTAAAAGCGACTCGTTTGTAAGACAATTTTCCAGACAATGAATTAAGGAGATCACCCCTGAAAATTCATGAAGATTGCATAATTAGTCCAGTAGAAATAGTGGCCAACCTAGAAAAAATTTAGACCAAGCTGGAAATACCTTTTTCTGACACAGAATTTTATGGGCTTTGCGATGGTGGATCTTGTCAATTCTCAAACTTTGGGCAAAAAAAGTTATGAGCTCGTTCCCCAATGTACTTTTGGTCCCGCAATGGAATTACTATTTCACATAGTGAATAATATTTTGTATTTTTCGTAATGTTACTTACTATACCTGTTTAGAAATGTGATTTATAATTTAATCCTCACAAATACAAAAAGCCATCAAGATAAACAAATTCTGTTTTAGTGGTATTTTGCAAACCAGAATGTATAATTTAAGGACCAGAATATGAAGATGCCAACATAAGGTTTTCTTTGTCATTTTATTATCGCAGTGCGATAATTGTTGTATTCTAAAGATTTAATTTAAGAGATTTAATTGAAAAAAGTTTAAGCTTCAGATCTGCAGAATACCTGGTATGTACAATAGAGTTAATAAAATTAGTGAAATGCTAATTTAGATGAGACAAAGTCAAAAATCAGAAAACTTTTCCAATAAATGTTGACTATTCAACACTTTCACAGTCAGTTACCAAAGTTAGTCAAGAAAAGCATCCATGAAATTTCTATCATAATTATTGTTGTCATTTTCTTCATTCAGAATCTCAACTACATTTTCACAGTTTACTCCATGGCACTCCTTGCACGATGAACTGCAGTGCAGTCCAGCCTTCCTACACGAATATTTATTTCCACAAGTTCCCTTGCATCCACATCTAACAACTTTAAGAATCTCTGGTGGACCAGCTTCGATATCGGTCATAATCGGAACAAACATGTTATTGACTATCTTCCACCCCAAAAGTAATGGATCTTTATCGGAATTCAACAGTTTCTTCCAAACTTGAAGTTGATGATATACTCTCAAACCATGGTAATAGGCAGCACGAGGAGACGGTGGTAGCAGTGCGGGGTCAATTTTGGTACGATCAGTATTCACTAATGTGTCGTACTTCTGCTTTCGGATCTGTTCCAAGGTGAATTTGGTGGAGTGGAGTAACTCAAAAAATCGAATAGTGGTTTTACCGATATTTTCAGGTTCTTGATTTTCAACATAAAACTGCTTTCCTAACTCTGCTAATGCATTTGATTTCCTCATCTTCGAAAATATGGATGTCTTGCCAAAATTGTAAATCATTGATGTTGTATCACTGCCTGTAAAAGCATGGGCAAGCAGGAGATATTCGATTGTCGACTTATCTAAAACCGCGATGACTTCATTTATACTGTATGTTTTTCTTTCTTCAGTATTCTTGTAGATCTTCATGTTTTTCAAATAAATGTTGGTGTTACGGTAGGTGAAATAAACATGGTGCAAAAGAAGACAAAGAATATCAGTGTCATCTGCTAAAACAGTAACTGCCTTCGTTTCTTTCTCCAAAGCTACTTCTACAATTGTTGTATCTGCATCACAAAGACACAAAACAACTTCAAACCCTTGCTCTATCAGTTTTTCACCTAAAGTGTTGACAAATGACTGCTTGTTAGTATAATTGGTCAAAAACTCACTTCGATCTGATGGACAAGGGTTATCATCGCGAATTTCAACAGTTTGGAATATTTTTCCAGATCTGCTACGGTGGGTACCATCCTTTGTTGACATCTGATATCCATCAAACACAACAGTATTGATGTGTAACTCTTTACACTTTCTTATGTACTTTTTGTAAATGTTACCGAAAAGCTCGTTTTTCTTCCAGTTACACGACCATAATAAAGCACCACCATCTGCAACGTAATGACATTCAGGAGCAATCAAGGGCTTTACTCCATCAAGCAAGTATGTTTTCAGGGCGCTTTTATTTTTTGCCAACCTCATGACACCATTTTCGAATAAAGAAGTTGGGTAAGGTGTAAGTTCATAAGCAAAATATTCATCTCTTTCAGTATCTGTCTTTCTTTCCACTATGAGAGCCAACCGAAGAAATAATGTTAGTGGGTCAATTACTATCTTCTCCTTATCTACTGTGACGTATGAATACAAACTTTGGATATTCTTGATTTGATCCTTTCGTGTAAATGAACAGGAAGCAAAGGTTTTGCCAGTCAAATTTTCCTGTATTTTCGCACCAATTCTTTCAGCTTGATCACAGCTGACAATGTTGTGATCATCCACCAAGCCAGAATCTAAACTGACCAATTTTTCGCCAGCAAGTAATGGATTGTGGCTTATAAACCACCATGGATCTTGTGAAAGTCATCACTATCACGCTGGATTCTTCCAGGAAGAACTTCTTTATGCTTATTGGTAGCCCTACCAGAAGTCGTAAGCTCGTCGATAGCATCAATTACCTGTTATATAAAATTGTATTGGTTAGTACACTCTTCCGCAAATATTTCTTTCCGCAAAAATTTCTTTCTTTCTTAAAAAGATTACAATTAGTTATTAAGGATTTCAAAAAGGTTTCAATAGATTATTTGGCCTCAGATGGACAGTAACAAAATATTTTCGCAAAAGATAGACAATAGATATTGTACTGTTTTAATTTTAGGACAATGAACAAAACTGGAAATGGCATTTTTCTTTAGATGATTAACACAAACTTGACCTACCTCTGCACAGCGATGCATAGTTCTTGTCCATACATTCAGCACATTTTCGGAAATCCCCCTCCCAATGACTCCTCCCCGACCTTTTAAGGACCTCATTAGGATTTGTTCTATTGACAGGTCTGTCCAAATCCCTGACCAGATTTTTTCTGTACGTCTTACTGAGTGATTTCCTATTACAAATTGAGCATGAATATCAGGATGATTTACTTCCAAATCTTCAACAGACTGCAAATATAGCCGACATGACAAGGCATAATTATTATGGTCGGTGGCAGCAAACAGATTTAGCATTTGTTTTGTTGCTGATACATGCATACACCAGTTACTTTTCCTCTCAGCCTCAATAAACTTCTGGACTAACTGCACATATTGAACATATGATAGCCATAAATTTGATGTTCTAGATTTGTTGGATAATTTCACCTTTTGATCATTAAACCATTCTGTGAGCTTAACTGCAACTGCACTGTGCTGCTTCAGCATGGGATCTGCAGATTCGTAAATTTCAATAAGCTCTGTCTGCTCTTCCTTCGATATTTCTTGCCAGAATGGCTCCAAAACTAAGGTCATTATTGATGCTGCTGATAACATATGACCACGCACAGCACGAGAGTATGCCTTGCCAGTGAACATGTGGCGCACTGTCAATGGAGCATATACTGATTCAAGAGCTGCTATTTCTATACCATTATTCTCAATGACATCTTTCCAGTTTTCTTTTCCATCTCTTTGTATAGCTTTCCTGGTTGGAATTTCAGAAAACGCTCCGTTAGAAATTGCAATTGAACCAAGTCCATGGTGTGTGTTTTTTCCGTCAATCGTGGCAAGGTCATGATCTGTGTTGTCTCCTACGTACTGCAGAAACGTTGTGCCTGGTGGACATAATGCATCTCCAATTTCATCGTGTTTTACAACATTTTGTTTGAAGCGAATTACCTAAGAAGAAATAAATCTATAAAGAAACAACATATTGTACAGGAGACCTCATAGAATAACTAGCTAAACAAGTCAGGTTTTCAAGGCAATGATTTCAAAAGTGAGATGATTTCAACATTTCAGTAATCAATAGCAGTAATCAGTGGCATCAGAAAAATATTAATGTGTCTCAAGAAAAGCAAACGCTTGAAGTCCTTGGACTCCTTGTTGTTAGCTCCACATATGTCAAATGAAACAACTTTTAAGATTTATCCCGCAACCTACAAAGATCTTATCATAAGACTTATCATCAAATTTGACCAGGATTTGTATGAATTTCATAGAACTTGTGTTAATAACAACAGCGTGTTACTTGTCTTGAGCCAAACCTATTTTTTAAGTGTTATACAAATATATATAGCTTGAATAGGTAGTACCAAAATATTTTCATACGATGATAAAGATGGGTACCCCGGGACCAGATTGGAATAGGATGCTATGTTAGAAAACCGTTTACACACTTACTTCGTCATAACTGCTTGCAAAGCCCAGTCTTGATAGAAGTATATTCAGCCATTTAGACGACAGTTTGTTGTCCGTTGTAACAGCTAGTCCAAATTGCAGAGGCATGATTGAGCTGGATGACGCAGCAGCATAGATGGCTTGAGAAATAGAATTTTTTTTAATTGAGTTATTGATGAGTTCGTTGATAAACGTTTGCAACAAATCAGGGACATGATCTTTACTAGTATCAGAGATATCAGTGGCTGTTGGATAACACTGGGTTGAATGATCATGATTTTTAATAGCATTCTTGATTAGCTTTGCAGCAGTTTTGACAATGCGCTCTGCTTCATCTGATAAGTTTGTTTTCCGTTCGGTGTACCATTTTTCAGTCAGTGTGCCACGAATGTTGCTCAATAGAATGATATCGCTTTTTCCATTGCGACTGCCAAATTCAATGTCTGCATATTTTTCTTTCAACTTAATTTTTGTCATTTTAATTGAGTAACAATCATTTGCTTCTTTTGTCATCAATTCATGAAACTCTTGCAAAGTGTACAGATCTATTTCATTCTCCAACTTAACACAAGTAGATTCAAACAGTTCGAGTTTTTCTTGGGATGCTGGTCGACCACGAGAAGAGAACTTAGGAGCAGGATTTTCGAATGACGATCGGCATGAAGGATGGTAGCGAGCTTCGACAGCAAACAAATCACTAACATTAAGAAGGCGCCTCTCTATGTTCTTCGAGTACGAGTCATCCCTGTCTTTACAAGTTTCAAGGGTGTTCGAGTAGATCTTAGTATCTTTCGTTCCAACTTTTTTGAAAACTGTTCTGTTTAGATGCTTTTTATCAACTGCACATGGCTTTTCACAGTAGAAACATTGTTCTAAAAATTAAAACCTTGGACGTCAGATCTTCTAGCAGGGCGTCTTCTTAAAGGATCATCATCAGTGTCAGTCGATGAACGTTTACGAAAAGAATTTTTTAGGTTAGTTCTGCAGGATAGATGTATGTAAGTTGGTGTGTCATTTAATTTGTTTTCATTCAATTTCTCAGCCAGATCAGTTAATTGTAATTTTTCAGCATGTTCAATTATTGTATCTATTGGATGTTTCTCATCTCGATCTTGCCTATATTTTGATCCAACTTGATTTAATTTGTCAGTATCCTTGCTTCCTTTATTGCATTTCACGCACACATAGTTTTCAGTTGCCATGTTTTCTGTGTCTTTTTTTATTTCATATTTCTATTTTATATAATATGTCTAAAAGAATTTAAAAATATTAGATGTAAGAATTTGAATGAAACCATTGCATTGTAATGTTAATTATTTGAAAAGCCAGCTCAGTCTAAATAATAAAATAAAAAATACAATATTTCAACCCTATTGCCAACTCCCCTTGCTCCTGAATGAGTTTTGAAAACAATAAAACTATTATACCACTAGTAGCATATATACTGGTGGCCCGATAAATTTGGTCCTTAAATTATACAATCTAGTCTGTAAAAAAATGAAAAAATGAGTACTAACATAAATCTATAACCTAGGTCATGTCAACATAAAATTTACTACAATTTTCTACAGCATTGACGACTAGACCAAATTTGCAGAAATACCCCGCACTAGAAATGAGCTCATAACTTTTTTTGCCCAAAGTTTGAGAATTGACAAGATCCACCATCGCAAAGACCATAAAATTCTGTGTTGGAAAAAGGTATTTCCAGCTTGGTCTAAATTTTTTCTAGATCCGGCCATTTTTTTGCTCATTTCTACCGGACTAAATAGGGATTACATCTATTTAGTCTGCATAAACACTCGCGAGTTCAAACAACAGTAACCATCCTTGCAAAACGGGTTACCGCTCTGCTCTTTGAAACGCTTTTGCGCGATCAACGTTGTTTGGAGGTCGGCAACTTTTTTTGTATCTCTGTTGATTTTCACGGGTTGTCTAACACTGTTTAGTAGTTTAAAAGCGACTCGTTTGTAAGACAATTTTCCAGACAATGAATTAAGGAGATCACCCCTGAAAATTCATGAAGATTGCATAATAGGGATTACATCTATTTAGTCTGCATAAACACTCGCGAGTTCAAACAACAGTAACCATCCATGCAAAACATTTTTGTACGCAAGTGTCAAAAGGATGTCTAGACTACCGTGTTGTTCTGGCTTATGGCATCATCGAGTGTATAGGTGAAGAAGCAAGGCACATCAGAAGCGCCACTGTTTGTATATTCCCTTTAATGTTATAGTTTATGCCCTCACTTATTTCAGTCTAAGAAATTTTCTTTAAATCGATATTCCATCAAATGGCAGTAAATTTGTAAGGAATTTGACCAAAAGAACGAATATTTTCAAATTTCTAACAAATATATTGTCTCTGTGTTATATGTAACAAACAACTGGTTGAGGTGTGGTAGATATCTATTGGTTCATATAGAAATGAATCTTCTCAGCTATTTATAGTTGCACAAAGATGAATGCCTGGATACCTCTCTTATCCAACTTGTAATGTGCCCAATATGACTACAGCAACATCGTACAAACTCTTAAAGTTGGAATGATGACTTTCTTTTTTTCTTCTTCTCTTTTTTACGTTGATAATATCTAGTTGACGCAGAATTATATATATTACATATTGTATAATATGGGAAATTGCTACAGCTGATAAACAACAGTGGGTTTCATAAAAAGGATTGACTGACTTGTCAGCAAGGCCTTCTTTAAATCTACTCCAATATTTTCCTACACTGTACTTTATACCAGTTTAGCTACAATTCTTTATTATAACATTTTACATATTTATATACTAACCAACTGTTCATTGTACATTTTTATTGATAAAAAAAACAACAAGAAAACAAAACAAAAAAAAACGTGAAACGAAACAGACTCTTGCTTTCGATATTACCAAAACAAAAACTAGGTTATTCTCCAACAGCCAAATGGAAAACCATCATCAGTAGATCAATACAGTCAAGCTAGAGAACCATCAACTAGCGAGAGAAACTTAGTTGGAAAACCTATCTTGGCAAGAACACATCAATGATGTATCAAAACTTGTTACGATAATACGTTGGCGACATTAAAAACCTGTAAAGAAAAACCTGTAAAGAAGAACCTGTAAAGAAAAACCTGTAAAGAAACTTTTAAAACTCTTAAACGCAAAAAACGTTATTCCGCAGAAATAAAAGCCTTCTCTTAACACATTAGTAAATCTATTAATGAAATTTGCGTAAGGAAAAAAAAATCAAATTTCGTTGGACAAGCATCGCATGAGATAAATGTATATTCACTGAATAAATATTTTATGAAACTACGACCGGACTTGGAATTGGTTTGTGAAATAAATCCTATGACCCGCACTTAAATGAAGGCAATCGAGACCATACTATCGAAGAGCTTGGTGAAGCGTTATTTAGCTAAAAACCATTTAACACCAAGCAACGTTATTACTTACCCCCTGGATGAAATACCTTTATTCTGTATTTCAATTTTATTTTTAAGATGAAAAACTTTTTTAAAACAGTTTGTAAACAGAGTGAAAAATCAAACCCTTCACTATAGATCAATACTTTCTTCTCTTTTAAAGATTTTTGGACGAGGAATTTATAGCCGCTTGTATGTTTATTTAATGCAAATAATTACCAGTTCTAGTTTCCATAGAAACAACTTCATCAAACATCCTATTGTTTTTTAGACCTTTCTAAAGCTATTGAAACGATGGAAGAAGAAAAGAAATTCTCGTAATGGAAATTATAATAAATAATTAATAAAATTAATTAATAAAACAATATGTTATAGAGAAGTAGTAGATGTGTATGATGTACTAAATTCAATCAACCTGATTAAAGGATAATATTTGGAAGGAAGAAAAAGTTGCGAAAGTTACGAATTTATTTTCGCAACTTTAAAAGAAAAAGTCGCGTACATTAAATGTTGCGAGACAGGACATTCATAAAAAGTTGCGTACATAAAATCAGGGCCCGCGCCATAGGGGGGGGGGGGGGGGGGGGGGCCATGGCCCCCCCACTTTTTAACTAAGAAATATTTGTTAGAGCCCAGAATTACAATGCAGCAAATGCATACTACAATTTGATTTTGTATTAGATGTCAAAAACTCATAGGTGATTGATCATACACACTATGGGTCATAAATTAGATTTATAAAGACGATGTTTGTAGCTTCTTTTACAATGGAATGTCTTTCGAATGCTTAATCGAAGAATCAAGAAAAAAGTGTATGTGATATAGCGAGGTCGCAAAAGTGAAACAAGAATGAGTAAAAAACTAACTGACTTTTTTAAATCAACAAAAGAACAAAATCCTCAAGAAAATTTAACATGCGAAGAGCAGAGTGCTGACGTAAATGAAGTTTGTCCACCGTTAACTGAAACTGAGGCTTGCGAAAAAACTGAAAGCGAAATTTTTCAACAAAATAAAAACTACGCTTTCCCAAAAACTGTTATTGGAAAAAGAGAAAGATCATGTCAAGCAAACTGGTTTGAAAAGTTTCCTTGGTTACACTATGACAAAAGGTAAGATTATTTTGCTGTAATTATTGATATAATTAATATTCATTATAGGGCACTTCTTATGATAATTTTCCTGCATACGGTATTACAATTACTATACAGTTTAATCTTTTTGTTTTGAATTAAGGCGCGACTGTTTACTTTGCTTCTACTGTGCTACCCAGTCGAAAAAGGGTACTCTGTTGGCAGAAAGAAACAAGGAGGAGACGTACATCAGTCGAGGATTTCGTTGTTGGAAAAAAGCTCCAAAATGCTTTGAAGAGCACCAACAATCAAAATGTCACCAAGCCGCAGCAGTTTATCACTTGATACCATCCGCCGATATTCAAGAATTAACCAACAAAAACTTGATCGACTCGAGACGTATGCACCGTGCCTACCTCATCGATGTTATGCAAAGTCTTCGTTATCTGGCACGACAAGGGATAGCACTACAAGGGACACATAATGAAGATAATTTTACTCAGTTATTATTATTACTTGGCACAAAAGACCGTAACATTCTGAACACTTTGGGTCAATCAGGTCAGAAATATATTCACCATGACGTGCAAAATGAATTACTTGACATTATGGCTCGCCAGGTACTTTCCTCTAAACTGGATAAAATTCGGATGAATGGTTTTTTTTCTATATTGTGCGATTGCAGATTGCAGCAATAAAGAGCAGATGACTTTCTGTGTAAGAACAGTAGACGAGGGATTTCAAGCAAACGAGGTGTTTCTTGGATTTTACGAAGTGCATAACATTAAATCTGACACCTTAGTTGCCGCGATTAAGGATATCTTGCTTCGACTCAATCTACCAATTGATAAATGTCGTGGCCAAATTTATGACGGGGCGAGTAACATTTTTGGTAAACGAAGTGGTGTGGCAACTCAAATTTTGTCGCTTCAGCCCAAAGCCCTCCCAACTCACTGTTTTGGCCACTCACTAAGCCTGGCGGTTAAAGATCTCACGTCGAATTGTAAGATACTTGGGGACACAATGGAAACTGTTGGGGAGATTTGTGTCCTCATTAAATTTTCACCAAAGCGAGAGAAGATGCTAGGTACGCTGTCGGAAAATGTTGAAGGCGTAGATAATGACGACGTCGATGGTGGCACCTCATTAGACAAGATGTCCAAAACTCGCTGGACAGTGAGAGCAAATTGTTTCAAGAAAATTATCGACAACTATTCTAACCTGCAATCACTCTGGGATATTTGTCTGGTGGAAAATTTAACGAGGGAAGTTCGATCGAGAATCATTGGCTGTCAAGCACAAATGAAGAGTTTTCCGGGTTTTTTTGGGTTGTGCTTAGGACACCGATTATTTAGCTTGACTGACAACCTGTCCAAAACTCTTCAAAGGGAGAACATGTCAGCAGTAAGTGGACATCAATTTGCAATGCTAACGACAAAGACACTGAAAGGCATGAGAACCGAAGAAAACTTTAAATTGTTTTATGAATTAGTAAACAAGAAAGCCAGCCAGAAAACACAAGTGGATCTTCCATCGCTACCCCGTAAAAGAAGCCGGCCTAACTATTCAACTCTCACCTTTATGGAAGGCTATCAACAAGCTGGTGCTACTGCAGCTCCTCATTACCCAACAAAATCTGAAGAGCACTACAGAGCCATATTCTATGAAGCAATTGATTCTGTAGTTCAAGCTGTGATGACGCGCTTCGACCAGGAAAGTTTTAAAGCCTTCTCCTCTCTTGAAGAACTCTTGCTGAAAGGAATAACGAATCAACCCTATGACGAAGAGATGACTCAATTAAAACTAGTTTATGGTAAAGATGTGGATGTAGCTGCTATACCCACAGAGTTAGCAATACTCCAAACGCTAACAAAAGAAAAAAATCCACAGCATGCTGCTGATTTATTTGCGGTATTGAGAAGCCTAAAACAAGAAACCCTTCTAATGCCGAACATCACTCAGATTATAAAATTGCTTCTCGTCAACGGTGCAACAAGTGCAACAGCAGAGAGATCTTTTTCAACCGCCCGAAGATTAAAAACATGGCTGCGTTCGACTATGTCTCAAAAACGATTTAATACGTTAGCTATATTAAACACACATAAAGAGTTGACGGATAAAATTTGTTTTGTAAAAGTGGGAAACATCTTTGTAGAAAGTCAATCTAAGAGACATAATCATTTTGGGAAATTTTTACAAGAGGATATTAATTGAACTTTGAAATAATAAAATTGTGTTTTGATTTTTTTTTATAATACTTAATCATGCTTAAATTTTCGGGAAAGGATATAAAAAAGAGTACGTTTTTAGCCATTCTAGAAGGCATATTTTTCAAAAAAATTTTGACTCGTCGGCGCCAACCATGGTGGCGCCTCCTCCGATAGTATATTACATGTGGCCCCTCAACTTTTAATTGCAAGGCGCGGGCCCTGAAAATGTTGCGAGTGAAGTTGAACTTGCGATAATTGTTCTTGTCGTTCCATGCAACTTAGCGTTTAGATACGGATTATGTATTTAAAAACTCGGAGACGGATTTTCTTATAAGCAGTTTCTACGGACCAGACTTGAATATTTTCATACATCAATGTAAACAGCAGAAAGGTGTAAACTTCATATAACTTTACTTATACAAGTACACTGGGTGAAAATAGATCTAATTCAATGAACATGCACTAATCGAGCCGAAAACACAACGTCACGCAAGCTTCAATAGGCTTCGAAGAAAGACGTTACTACAAATAGCAAGCACAATGCAAATATCCTAAGACTCATCATCTTCTGCATCAGCATCAACGTTGATCCCCGGGAGATATTCGCTGCCATCATCTCCACCTTCCTTATCAGGAAAAACTCATAAAAATACATTTAAGAAAATACTTATTAGATCGTGGGGCGACCGTGACGGCAGAGTTGACTAGTACACACTACAAAAGATCGGTTTTAGTTCAAGGAGACCTCGAATTACCTTGTAAGTTTACAGCAAAATTGATTGCCATAAAAAAACAATCTTTTATTGGAACACTACTGTCATCAAATTTTCTACTACTTTTCTGTCGTCAAATTAAATTATATGGATGTTCCAAAGGAGAAAGAAGTTATTGTCGGCTCGTTTGTGGAAACTGTGAAAGCTAACACTGCCAATAGTAAATCATCATCACATGAACAACAAAAAAATCCAAAAACGAAATTTAAAACGTACGGAGAAGAGAAGCAAGCTGACATACGGAAGTGGTTTATGAAGTCCACTGATAAAGGAAATCAAAAAAGACCAAGACAAAATAACAAAGAAACAATAATTATTGATTAGAATCTACGTTTTTGATCGTCGATTTTGTTAAAAATATTTATAGACGAATATTTTCGCACATTAAGTTTGTTGTTGCTCCAAGGAGATAACTTATAAAAACAATACAGACACCATTTTCATCGAATTTGGTCACTTTTGCCGACATTGCTTTTTCTGATAAGTTTTTTCAAAAAACGACAATTGGACCAGCCAAACAGCAGGGTTATTTTTGTTCGGATGCTTTTATAAAATAACAAGAAAAAAGGAAAAAGTTGCGGGAAGAAAAAGTCGCAAAAGTTGCGAAAATTTGCTCGCAACATTTTCTTCCCGCATCTTTTTCTTCCCACGACAATTTCTTCCCTTAAACTAATTTCCTCTAATAAACGCAAAACAACAACAAAACACCAGATTTTTAATAGATATCTTCAAGTTTCTGTTACTTTAAAAACTATTTGATTGAAGAGAAAATATGATCGCTCAAAATATGTCTCGTAAATCTTATTAGATTAAAGTTCATGGATCCTTCCATCTCAAATGAACTTACGAAATACTTCCCAGCATATATAGTTAGGAAAAACAGAAAAATGTTTTAATCTCAAACAACCCAAAGGAGAAACCATAGTGCTAAAAAATATATATTAGAAAAAAGAATAAATCTAGCTAAATAGTATTTATGAGACAAGAACTACATAATTCAACTATGTACCATAATTAATAATAATGAACAACTTACCATAATAAATTTCGCGGATTTGGCGGTTTTTTGTCAAAACCGCGAAATTTAATTGCCACGAAATTCCCAAATCATGTTGATTCGCAAAATTAAATTCTCTTTTTTCTGCGAAATTGCCTAAAAAACCCCCCGCGAAATTAAGTTCCCGCGAAAATTAATTCCCTTAAGGTATTGGCTAACCTTCAATAATTTGTTATAAAAATTATTTTATATGTATTTTAAAGCAAAACCATGTATATATATAATGGAGCCATAGAAATGCTTAATAATAATAAAAAAATTTTAAACGAATAATAAGAATTATAAATAAAACTTTTTTTTCAAAACAATTTTTTACAGTTTTAAATGAAATGGTCTGGTCTGGGTAATTTAACACTTTGTATTTTAATCAATGGTGAAGAGCACTTAGCTACGCACATCATTTCCTGTAAAGAAAAGCAAGAAGCAACGAGAATTGTTACGAAAAAAACTAACAGGAGAATAATATTAGACTTTTTTTATAAACCCTCGCCGTGTATTGTATGGACTAAGATTTAATTTACCAATTGCAATTTAGTAAAATAATGTTCAATTAGTTTAACCTTTTCCTAAAAAATCAATTACCATTTCTTTATTGAGCAATGTTTTTTTCCTTTTCGGAGCGGTTTGCTTTGATGAGAATGCTTAAAGATATTATACTGATATTTCTTTAGAGATCTGCATTATGTAGGAAATGGCCTTTGACTAAAAAAACAAACAGAATAATCTAAAGTTTTTAAACTTTAATGGGTCACAAGGACTAGATTCTAAGTAAAGTTAGCTTTACATCGCTTTTCCTATATAGTCTAAGTCTAGTAGAATTACAGTTAGACCTGGACAAAATTAACCCTAACACCAACCTCAGAAAGAGGAAAACAGTGGTGAGTTAACCCACGCAAGGTACCAACTTGTATTTAAAACTCTGTGACAGCTTTGCATCAAGGGCATGGATGCTTATATCCATGAGGTCAAAGATGTTACATGACCCACATACCCATACGTCTACCTACAACTATCTCACCTACAACCTGAGGTGCTCAAATCCCATCTTCCAGGCATCTCAGAGACTGCGATGATTTTCGCTGGTGTTGATGTAACACAAGATCCCATACCAGTTCTTCCGACGTGGTGTCCCAACCAACTATAACGGGCAGGTACTCATCAATGCATTGTTTGCAGTGACTTCATTACTTTTGATTTCTTTGCCCACTTTTACACATCACATCTTTCGACGTGAATAACTTTTTGTAGGATGATTTTCATGACTAGCCATAAGCAGGTTTTTTGTTCCGCTTGAAATTATCTTTCATTTGATATATAATACACACCCATTTGGACAACTTTATTTCCAGACATTTTTCGGACATGCCCGATTTTTCATCTGCGAAATATGGGTTTCCCGGCGTCAAATCGATGAGGCTTTTTTTGGTGGCTAAGTACCCCTTATATTGGAGAGCCTCTGTGTAAAGTTTTAGCTTGATAAAAATTTTGTCCCAGTTTGAGTGCAATTTTACCTAATTCTACTGGACTAATATGCGATTGAGTTAATAAGAAGAATACAGGTGGGGTGTTGTATGTTTGGGGCGCGCGCGTCTAGTGGTCGAAGCTTATGTTTCTTACTGCAACGGCCCAGGTTTGATTCTCGCTAGATGCAAAAAAAATAAATTTCAAGACGAGAATTACCTGAGCGCGCGGCACCTTTGGGAAGTGCCTAAGAAACCTACCACGGGTTAACCAAAGCCTTGTGAGGGAAATTTGGTAGACAAATTGTCGAATGGGTATACTTTATCCCTCAGTAGAAGTAGCGATTCGCTGAGTATATATAGCTATTAGAAAATATGATGTATATCATGTCACCACAGTGAACTGTGGATAAATTAAAAAAAAAAGAAAAAAAAGTTGTATGCAGTCTGTAAAGAGTCCTGTTCGGGATGATGTATGCAATACCCCCTTCATTTGCCTATTTAGTACTCAAAAACATATATTTATAACTAAAACAATAGGTTTTTGAAGGTTAATAAATAAGACTTACAGCACAATCCGAGCAATGCAGCTGTGCTTCTTTCCATTTTCAACACATCTGTTCCATATAATAAATAATTGAAAATATATAAATAACACATACCACAATTGTAAATAATATAGATGTGTTTTGAAACAGAAGCAGTGTGAGCAGTGAGAGTGTACACAATTTTGGATGAGGGGGGGGGGGGCTTGGATGCCCCTTGGCTTTGTGCCTGGTACAGTGCTTATCTCTTCCACTAGCATACTTTAATGAGTTTTAATTCTTCTCTCGAGAGATATTTTCTATTAGTACTTTTTGTTCACACACAGCTTCATATATACTTTTTCGTTAAAATGAAGAAATAAGCAAAAATAAAAACAATAAAAGATTTTCTTGCATGGCCACTTTCTATTCACTCTCATGTGTGTAAACAAAAGCAATAAAATCAGAGATTAGACTTTCCTTTTTATTTAATAAAGCTGTATTGTGTAACAAACATATAAATTTCACATTTATATGAATTGATGTATACTGTTTTTACTGTGGCAATATATATAATATAATATTTTTATACATTGATCCAAACATTTTAGCGTGACAATGGTTTTGTTTCAGGACATATACTGAGTGAAATATATTTTTATGACCAATAAAGTCACAAAATGTATAGAAGAAAAAAACTATGTTGATTTATTTGAAAACAGATGTTTTATTCAAAATTAAGTACACACTTTTTTTATAAGAATAGACTTGATTCTATATTCTTATTTTTTGTTCCATAAAAATTTCTTAATGAAGTTTTTTCTTCTATTCTGTGTTCCGAGATGACGTCACGAGAAAAAAATATTTTTATGAACGCCATGTTGGATTACAAACGAACAATCGCAAACCGCAAGTCACAGCAAGCTAACTGGTTTATTTAAAATTTTGTTGTTTTTGTAAATAAAATTATAGTTTTTGTGTATTTGGTTGTAGTAATTGTTCTGAGAATTGCAAAAATTCTTTTTTTCAAATTCCATCTGTAATCACTCACCATGACACAGAAACAAAACAATTATCAGAAGAAAGAAGGAACAAGTGGTTGAACAACATCAAACGTGCTGATATGAATGCTATAGCAATCCATTATAGAGTTTGTTCTGGTCATTTCATATCAGGTAAGAAATAATTCTATCAGCACACAGTGTATAAACTTTGCTTTTACCCTATTTTTGTTCCTTGCGATCACAAATTCTTACAAATGTAACTTTGTTTACTTTTAGGCAAACCAGCAAAATTATTTGAAAAATCTAATCCCGATTGGCTTCCCACTGTAAACATGGGCTATGAGAAAAAAAAAATGGAGCACAGCACTATTTAATCGTGTGGTGAATAGGTTAAAGAAAAAACATATACCCTCCCTGTATATATAACTTTGAATTTCCATTTTTGTCACGACAATCAGGACAAAGCCATTTCTTTTTTGGTTTTTTTTTTAATTTCAAACAACTAGAGTGATAAAACTTATGAGTACACATTTTGTTATGGCAAGCAAATAATTCTCCAGTTCCTTTCCCCTCACAAAAAGATTTTGTTGGTTGTTAATTTCGACAGGCTTACTAATTTCATCACTTGAAGAATCCTATGTGAAGTATTTTGTAACACTAGTAACACTAATTCAGGCAAAATTGCTTTCTTGAACAACAATCCACATTTTTCAACAATAGTTGTCCATGACTCGGTACTTGGAAATATTCTTTCAATGTGTATATCTTTCATAGTAAAAACAACAAAATCACAATATTGTTTCTTAGTGACAAGGATATGTGTTTGTTGGACCTGTTGGAAATATGGGTGCTGACGATTTAATTTTGTAATTCCACTCACTGTCTGTAAACAAAAGTGTTTGTCACTTTCAGTTGCCTCATCAATAAATTTATCTTTGTGAGAAAAAGGGTATTTAATTTAAACACAACCTTTTCCACAGCATTCACAGTCGACTAAAGCATCCGGTTTTATTATTTATTAAGCGAATATTTCCACAGATACATGTCAGTATAAAAAACTGTTATAAATATGTGTCCTGCTAAAAATGTTAGTAACAATTTAAAATATGTTATATCTAATAAAAATGAAATGTTATATAAACAATTTTGAATCAAATAAAACGTGTATGAAAGCAAATAGGATAAAAGTTAGAAGGAAAGAAAAATGTTGTGAAAAGATAAAAATAAAAACTGATATTCAACACAATAAATCCTATAAAATAATTCACGAAAAATGAAGTTTCAACTTATTTTTAAAACTACTGTTACTACTGACTAATTAATAATTGAGATCGGTTGAAAAGGTAATCTGTCATCCACTGAAGTTCAGCGTTTTGTATACCATAAGATGGCAATTTACTAAGCAGTCGACCATGGCTCAACGTATCAAATGCCTTGGACAAGTCCAGAAATACAGTGCCGACTAATCTGCCCTTATCTACCTCTTTTTGAATGTTGTCGAGAAATAATGTGGGTGCTAGCTCTGTTAATTGACCTATTCGGTAATCAAATTGTTTGTTAGTGAGTAAAATGTTTTTTTCTAAATAGTGCGACAGCTCTTCATGAACGACTTTCTCCATTATTATTTTTGATACAACTGGTAGTATCAAAATCGGATGGTAGTTATCGACTTTGGAAGATGAACCGGATTTGTGCAGAGGGGTAACTCTGGCAACTTTCCACTCAGTAGGTACAGTTGAGGTTCTTAACGAAGTGTTAATGTGACATAATGGTGATGCTATAATGGATGCACAATCTTTTAAGAGTTTTGCTGGAAGATCATCGTTGCCCATAGCTTTATTTATTTGAATAATTTGAATATATTTATTTTGCACTGAGAAAAGGATAGTCAGTTGACACAAACAAGGCACATGTTTTTACACTCAGATTTTGATGCTGCTGAGAAAGTCTTTTCGTGTATGTCTTCAAAGCTTTCTTTTCTTGGTTGCAGCTCCAATTTGTAGGAGCAGAAGAGAATCTGTTTGTTCTACCAGTCCGATATAAAAACCACTGTTTTGACTGTGCCTGTCCTCTGGTTAATTCTTCAATGCATACTTGTGTTTCTTCGGTAAATGCCAGTTTATAGCTGCCACAATATTTACATAAGTCCACAAAATTCAAACTTCTTAGTTCAGGTTTATATAGCTCATGTAGAGGTTTTGGTAAGTTTGTTTGTGATCCAACATGGCGGATGTAAATAATTAACATAAATTAGTGACATAATGCGGAACACAGAATACTGAGTACATGTTTTAATTGAGTATGTATTTATAGAAGACATTGCACAACTTGTCACAATTTATAAAACATATCTTATTTTCTTCTATCAAATTTCGCAAATTCAGCAATATTTCAGCAAAATATTCTCTAACACAGTAGAATTCTCACCCTGGGCATATTCTTAGAATATTCTTCAAAAATGCCTATTTTCACCCTGGTATTCTTATAAGCGTATTCTTATAAATAAAATAAATAAATATATATAAATATAAATAAATATATATATAAAAAAGTGTGTAGCATATACATATACATATAGTATTTTTGGGGATTAGTATTGAGAACCTCCACGTGGAGATCCCTGGTAATGTCTTTCGACAGCTAATCTCAATATAGCCAAGAGTTGGAATCGGCATACCTGCTTGGAGAAATTTTCTGCCAATAAGAAGTAGTCTAATCTACTTCAACCGATGGCTTAACTTTTGTTATCCATTGGGCTCCCGTGATTGACGATTGCGCCGGAGAACAGCTACATACATACATATATATACATCAGACAAATTCAAGAAAAACACTTTTGTTTCAACTTCCATCTTCATCAGTATTGTATGAAAAGGACTGTTTGGGAATGCAAACCTTTTACCCTGTTTGGCTATAATTTACCAATTGGCTATAATTGTCATTTTACGGATTTTATACTGTATTTTTATTTTAGAGTTTAAAATGATCAAAGTTTATCACCAATTTCCTGGCCATTCATCAATTTTTCAATATCTTATTTTTTTCTGTCGAAAGTCTACTATCACACCTATCAAACAATACAGCAGTTTACTTCAGAGGGGATTCTTAAAACCTGATGCAATCCAGTTTAGTGCTGTGAACCAATTACAAGTACTTTACAATGAACTCAAAAGCAGTGGATTCTCTAGAGATGCAATGAACGGTAAAAACTTAACATTATAAAGTAGATTATATCTCCACGTCACAATTGCAAAACAAAATTGAAGTATTTGTTAAACTGTTGCGAGTGATCATAATAAATAGTTTTCATTAGTATGAAATATGCGATGTTATTCAAACCTTGGATACGTTGTGTGTTACAACATATCCATCCAACCTCGAATATGGAATACACTTACACCAAACGATCTTAAAAAGGAGCAAAGTTTTCTTCTTAGAGAAAGAAAATGTTGAAAACATTCTTTAACCAATACACCTTTTTTTTATAAGAAACCTTAAGCAATGGGCTGAGTCTCGAGTTTCTGAAAATTTGGTCATTTTGAGGCTCAAAAGTTTCTCAAAAATTTATTAAATTTCACCTTTAAATTAATTTAATTTTTTTGAATGTGTTGATTGTTTAAACACGTTTTATCAACGCAATGTAAACAAAAAAAAATTTTGCCTAAATTTTGTCACAACCAAATTTTTCGTTGTTAATGTATGTATGCATATACTAAGAATAATTGAGACTGAACTGTTGCATAAGAAAATATTTTTCATTGTTGATAAAAGTTTCTTAACTCTAGAAAAGTTTCAGCCTGCCTAAGTTTCTTAATTTTTGGCAAACCTGAGTCTACGGTTTTTTATAGACTGGTTTCTTTAAAAAAAAATGTGTAGCCTATATACCTATATATAGTGTTTTTAATGTGAATCATTATTAGTCACTGACATTTATTGATTTGTTTTGTTTTATTTATGTGCAGATCAATTGGAAAACTCACAAAAAGGCCTATATCTCCATGGAGGTGTTGGAAGTGGAAAGACCTTACTGATGGACTTATTTTATGATTCCATATCGATGAAAGAAAAATCAAGAGTCCACTTTAATATGTTTATGCTGTACTTGTACTCTGAGATTAATAGATGGAATCTTTGTTGTGATAACGACGTCCATTTTCTTAGTCCAACGGAACACATAGCTCAAAAGATTTTAGAGGTGTTTCATTTATTATTTATATATATATTTGTTTAAATTAAATTTATTTGTTTATAATGCTAGATAATCGTAACTCGAACTAATAGTCAATCAATTTTCTTTACTCTGGATATGTTTGTTGTTGTTTAATGAAGGTTAATATTTGATAATTTTCTAAATCTGTGCTATAGCATTTATCTGTAGTTTCCATATTTAACAGACATCATGGTTGATTTGTTTTGATGAGGTTCAACTTGCAGACTACTCTTCCAGCTCTTTACTCAGTAGTGTCTTTCAACATATGTTTTCGAAAGGAGCTGTCATCGTAGCTACATCAAATCGCTCTCCAAAGGAACTGGGCGAGTCTGCAATCAGCGAGATTAAAGATAAGAAAATGTTTAGTTGCATGTTGGAAGAAAACTGTCTCATCCATCATTTGCATTCAAATAGAGATTATAGGGCAAGAATGAAAGTTGGCGAGTGTAGATTTTTGTACCCAAACATTGTTGCCATGGATGATGCTTTTGATCAACTGTTTGCTCGATTGATACCCAATGACATCAAGGTTCAATCCTCTATTTTGGAAGTATACGGTAGAAAAATTCATATTCCATTAAGCGCCGGAAAGGTCGCCAGATTTCGTTTCAATGATTTATGCTGTCAACCGCTAGGCCCAGCTGATTTTATGACTATTTGCAATGCTTTTTCTATAGTTTTCATTGACCACATCCCACAAATGACTCTTAGTGAGAAGAACGAAGCTCGGAGATTTTTGAGCCTCATTGATGCTGCTTATGAATGTCGCACTCAAGTTTACTGTAGTGCCCAGGCTTCCATTGATGAATTGTTTCAGATGCTTCATCAGGATTTAAACAGCGACAAAAATCAAATGCACATGGATAGGTTGGCCGAAATAGCATTCGATTTAAACTTACATAACGTGGCGGAAAAAAATTAGATTTCATTACAGGTGAAGATGAGATTTTTTCATTTAAACGTGCGATTAGCAGACTAAAGGAAATGCAAAGCTTGTCATACCAACAAACATGTCACAGAGCGCAAATCTTTACTCCTTACTTAGGTTCCTGCGAACAGAGAGAAAATGCTGCAGAAAATCGCAAAAACCGTGAAAAAATACGGCAACAAAAACTAAGCGAACTCAATGGTGAGATATTTGAAAAAAACAAATCTCAGTTACAGACTTTCGGTCAAACAGATTGGGTTGATGAAGCTACCTGTAAAATGAACAGTCGGAAAATTTCTGAAACACCATTATCTGAACGTCAGAAATGCGCTCCCAAATTTAACGAAACACACTTTTGGGGGTTTGGTTGGTGGGAGCAAATCAGGGCAAAAATAAAACCTAAGAAACCAAACGATTCATAAAGAGTGTTCATAAATTTTATAAAATTCTGTTGAACCTTTTTTATATATTGATTTTAAACGTGTTAATAAATTATTCTGGTATATTTAAGTTATTTTTAAAACGTTTGACAATCCTTTTTAATTTTGTTTCTTAGCTTTATTTAAAACCATATTTTGTTGTATTCTTTAATTCTAAGTTTATATTATTATATTATTATTATTATATATATATATATATATATATATAGAAGAAAAGAAAACAATAGTTTATTTACCAAACTAATAGTTTCATGCCGCCACACGGACGACAATCTTCAGTAGTAATAAACAAAAACCGTTAAAAATTACAATACAATGGTATCAAAATTGACGTAAAATGATGTAAAAAATGACGTCAGTCGTGCGAGTCGAACGTAGCAAGATAAAATTTGTTCATGTGCCTGCATTTAGTAATAATTTCAGTTTTCTTATTGAGAAGATTGTTGTCAGGGTAGATGGCAATTTGATATTTTTCCTCCTGGCAGAGCTGACATGAAACACTTTCTGGAGTGAACGATTTAGCTATATTAAGAATCTTCCAACTAATTACAGGGTTACCATTCTGCTCCTTGACTCGCCAATACTCCATTGACAAGGTTGTGCTGCCTTTGTACTTTTGATGTACAAATGAGGTCTTGTGAGTCGCATAGCGTTTCTTGAATGTAGTATCACAGAGCCCAATATACTTTTTCTCGCCATAGTTGGGTAGATCTGATGTAATCGTTGCTACATACACAACATTAGAAGCGAGGCAGTTTTGGTTCATCGGGCATTGGTCTTTCCTCATACAGTTGCAAGTTCGTAGACTTATGGGAGGTGATGGAGGGTTGATAATTTTGTTGTTGTGAGAGTTGATGATGGTGTTCATATTCGGCATGCAGCTGTAGCTCAACTTGATGTTGTTTTTATTGAATATTTGGTGGAATTTATGCTTTTTAGGGAAGTGTTTCTGTATGAGGTGGAAGATATATATATCATGTTAAATAGGAATTATTTTATAGTTATGTACAATAATTATTTACAGTTAAATTTTATTTAATATATATTTTATATTTGATGAAATTGAATTACTTGTCAAATGTTGATAGTTTTAATATGTATTTTACGTATAACGAATTGTCGTATTGAATTATTTTTTCATCAACATTGTTATTACAATCGAATTGAAATTGATGACTATACAACAATAAGAAAATATATTGCTTTGAAACTTGCACAGGGTGTTTTTTAAATCACGATTTCAAAGCACGTTACTATATAAATCTCAATTAAATCTAAAGTTACATAAATTTCTTGTTTTTTAATTCTAATTTCTAGCCTCTTCTATCATTTTTAAATAATAGTACAAAAAGAAATATGGAGGCGCTATTAGCAGAAATTGACCGGAAACGAAAACAACTTGATGACAACTGTGTGACATCAAAACAAAAATATTTCAAAAGAGGTGATTTGAGTAAGCAACAAGCTGAAGAGTATCACACAAAGAACCGACAGCGATTGAAGCAAAAGGGATTGCTGGAAGAAGACGAGGGTTCAAATTCTGAAAGCGAGTTTAGCAAGTAAGTGTATCAATCTCTCTTCACAAGTACTTTGTAGGTTAATTTGAAGTGTTTTGCAGATAATAGGGTTGGAAAGTCAAATTTGGTTTTTTGAAATGTGAATGTTTGTTTGTTTGTTTTTAAGGAGGCTTCCAGAACGCTTATTAAGCCTTATCATAAAGACCTCACTAAACAACTTTGTGATAGCATGGTCTCGAACACAGAACCTTTCGATTAAGAGCCGAACGTCATTCCCATTGCGCTATTGCCGGATAATAGTGAATAATAAGCCCTTGATTGCTCTCCGTAAAAGAATTTTTTTATGTCCAATAAAGTAGTTTTTATGTAAAAGAAACTCTAGTACTGTTCAGTGAGGTTTGATGGTCAGCTATTCTGTATCTTGTAAAAAAAACTAAATTCTTTTGGAGTAGAAGAAGAATTTAAGGGCATGATGAAAAATAAATAAGAAAAACATTTTCATGTAATATAATTATTTAACAAGGCTTATATGGTGTTGTGCATTTACACATCTAAAGCCCCATTGGTAGGAAACAATGCAAAATACTCGTAGTTAAACTCTACAGTTTAACAATTTCCAAGTTAACTTCATTCTAGAAAAGTTGACCATTGGATGCTAAAAGAGTCTAATATTTTTTAAAGTATATTAAAGTCACATTATCTATTTCAACAGAATCCTCTCAAAATCGAAGACTGACAAACCCGATCAGAAGTATCTTAATATCGACAAAAATGAGTTGAAGCGTCGTTTACGTGAGAAAGGTTTTCCGATTCGTTTGTTTGCTGAATCTCACGAAGATACTTGCCAGCGTCTGCGACTTATTGAAATGACCAGCAAAGACGAAGACAAAGGTATGTTTGTGGTTGGAAATCATGATGTCAATCAAACAAATTCTAGTTGAAGCAAAGTTCTGTTTTGTTTCATTTTTACTTTTGTCTAACTCCTTGGCAATGCTCTCTGGAGTGTGCAACTAAGTCAAGTCAAGTCTAACTCTTCTCTAGCAGTTACTTTAGCAAAAGACTGAGAAATAAATGTCAGTGTGGAAGTAGCAAAGACATGCTTAAGGCACAATTAACTTTACGAAGAAAGTATTTTTTGTTTTGAAATGTAAATGATTTCCGCAGGTTTGCGTAATGATTTCAAGGCAGCTATGGATCGTGTTGATCAGACATACATGAATCAACTAAACGCGGAAGGCAGAGGGGAAAGTTCGCAAACAGCTCACGATGTGAAACTCTCCTCGGATGTTCTGCAAATAGAGGAGATATTTGAGATGTCACAAAAGCGACGGAGGGGTGACATGCAACAAAGCTCAAAAATCGTTCTAGAGTTTCTTCGCTATTTGAGTTATTTGTGGGGGAAGGACTTAAATGAACGAGAGACCGCAGAAAAGGTTTCCATACAAGGCAAACTTAACAGCGTCCAATACGAACAAACAATGGCGTACTTAAAACCACTTTTTCGAAAACTGAAATCAGTCAGCTTGACTGCCGATATATTGAGCGCTCTAACTGGTATAGTGGAGCACCTATTGGATCGCGAATACGTGAAAGCCAGCGATATGTACCTGCAGATGGCGATTGGTAACGCGCCGTGGCCCATTGGGGTAACAAATCCGGGCATCCACGCCCGTACTGGTAGAGAGAAGATTTCGACAGCCCTTGTTGCTCATGTTCTCAATGACGAAACACAACGCAAATATATACAGGCTTTGAAAAGACTGATGACGTACTGTCAAAAAAAATTTATTGCTGCACCTTCGAAGTGCGTGGAATACATGGGCGTCAAGTGAAGGCTTGTGAACTATAAATTACCTGTAAATAAAAATGTATTGCACATCATTGTAAGAGAGTCAACAATTTGGTTGGATTTAAGATTTAAATAAGTTCAGTTGATAAATGACTTGATGATGATAATGATGATGTAAATGTTAAGATTTTATTTAATCTAGCTTATCTTATTTGTTATATTATATTTTATAAAAACTTCATTATTAGCGGAAACGAATAGATAAATTGTATGTTGTAAAATTGTGATGACAATAAGAGAGATGTTTACTTTTTCTGTTATTATTACAATATACTTAGTTTCAACAAATCTACCTAGTTTTTAATCATTCAACATTTTGCAAAATTTTTATAAAGGTAATAATTCTTGTATTACTTACTTATATAGCCGAAAATAATTTCTTTCATCATGTGATGGCGTGTTGCATTTTATCTTACTACCATTTTTAGACAATTTTGTGTTCTTTTTTAAGTTTGATAGTTAGTTGAATCTCGTGAGAAAATGGTGACATTTTTCTCAAAAGCAAAATATCAGTTTTTAACAATTCCGGATGATGGAAAGATTGTTACGAAATCATTTCTGGACGCGTGCAGCGAAATTGTCCCGTTCTTTGGTAAGTTCACTTTTTCTTTCTTTAATATAATTCTTTAATATTTCTTCTTATTTCTTGTTGTTAGACGTGCTAGGTTCAACAGCTTTTGGACCGGTGAAGTCAGACATCAAGGGTAACATTACGGTAATTGTTCCATACTGCTTCAATTAAATTGTGAAAGCTATTACTACTAATTACTTAATTAATTAATTAATTTTTACTAATTACATTTCAAGACTTTTGAAAATTGTTATGACTTAATTGGAGTCTAGCAAAATTTTGTGCAATTGTTCAGAAGCTAAATTTTGTGCAATTGCTACATGCACGGTCGATAAATATTTCTATTTTAAAAACAAAGAAAGAAGTTACATCATTTTTGAATTGTTGATAGTTCTTGACAGCAAAGAGGGTAAGTGATAGAAACTTATCTGTTTTAAGAAAACTTTGCAACGTTTTAAACTGAAAAGGTATATTCAAAATTAAATTTGCATTATTTTCTTGTGTTATTTTGTAACACACTTTCCCTGATTGCTTTAGAAATTAACAAACAAGTATACAACTGACCCGGAGAAGTTTTACACTCTCCAAGATATTGTCAACAGTGAGATAGCAGAGGGAGCAACTAAAGCAAAAAACTCATCCACTGATGCCTTATTGTGGTTAAACAGGTAAATTGTACCTTAAAGACGAATTGTTCATTGTGTTAGATATTTGTAAAGTAAAATATTTAAAAGTATTTGCACGATCTATGAAGACCTAATATATATATTTATATATATGGTTTTTAACGCTAAAAATTATTATTTATTTTTATATATTTATTTATTCTGTATTTTAACAGTTTTTGTTTTTTTGTGCTTAAATTCATGTTTATGTTTATGCACAAAAGAGAAATCTTTTCATGATTTAAAGCTTTTAGAAGGAAAGTAAATTATGTTAATTATGTGTGATCTCATTGACTTTCATGTAAATTATGATAATTATGTGTGATCTCATTGACTTTCATGTAAATTATGTTAATTATGTGTGATCTCATTGACTTTCATGTAAATTATGTTAATTATATGTGATCTCATTGACTTTCATGGATTTTCTTAAGACATAAATAATTTGTTTAGGGCTCTCTCGTTTATTCGCGTTTTCTTACAAGAAGTCCTCACTGGTGAACAGGATTTGGTGAAGTGTGCGCAAACAGCTTACTGTGGATCGTTGAAGTCTTATCACGGGTGGTTGGTGCAATCTGTATTCAGTGTAAGCAGTTTTAAGAGGATTTCAGCAGTTGTGGTTTCTTGGTGAAATTTTAATGGTTTTGGGAAGCTGGTGTCTACTCGGTTTAAACCTTGAATTTTGTATTAAAACAGGATGTGTAGTCAGCGGTGTTACTTTAGCTTGTCAGAGGAAGCTCAGTCGGTAGAGCGCTTGTAATTTCAGATTTCTGAGTTTGCAAGTTCAAATCCTACCGGCCTCGCCGACTCAGTGAATGAGTAGCATTTTGATGCGGTAAAGTACGGGTGTTGGTGGTAGGAGTGGCGCCCACCTCAACAGTTAACGTCTAACACCTAACGTCTTGCGTCAACCATCCTTGTTTACACCTGTTACTAACATTAAGTTTCTTTTCATTACTTTAGCTTTACCACTCATCATGTAGGGTTGCATAAAGCTGAATACTGTGAAGCGATTATTCACTAGTGGACGTTGCATACTCTTCTTTATGATTATCTGAAAATCTCAAATTTATGAAGTTGCATATACACACTATAAATGTCTTTGTTCAATAATAACAATAATTAAAACTGTAGTATTTATTCAACAACTGTTTCCATTTTTTTTTAGTTGGCTATGAAGGCTGTTCCTTATAGGAAAGACTTTATGAAAGCGCTGGGACCTGAATGCGAAGAACAGGTGGTATTGAATGATATGCAGAGTCACGTGCAGCTCATGGCTGACAATATTGATAATCTGAACGCTTTTTATGTTGCTACCGATCAAGAAGTCAACAAAAAAGTCTGATGTTTACACTGGTGAAGTGTTTGAAGAACGTTATCAAGAGACTTAAAATATTAAATCCACAAGTCGCCATTGTCATCATCCAAAACTGGTAACTCTAAGCGCTGGTAACTCTAAACTCTAAAATGTTGGGAATGATTTTGTTTTTTGAGGAAATTTATATTTTTAAATATATATCCATGATTGATATTATTAGTTTAGTTACTTTATTATTTATGTTGCTCTAAATTGCAGTTTTTGTTTGTTTCTCTTTTTTAATTCTATGAGAATGGCGAAGAATAAATTTTCAAAATTTGAAAAAGTTTTTATTTAAAATCATTATTTATGTGCTTTTTTATACTTGTTTTGATGGTTGTTTGTCTTTAATTATATGTTTAGCCATTTTTTAATAACTTGGTAGGAGGGGCTGTATTTCAGATTTAATTACAATCATTTGTAGCAAGAGACAATTTTATAAATTTCTTTAATAAGTAAATATCCAATACTTATTAAAATTTCTCTGTCTTTCCAATATTAATATTTTTATGGTATCTGTAGTTGTAGGTAATTAACATGAAAAAGAAGAAAGATTTAGGATTCTCTCGATCCGAGCTCATGGTAATGACAGTGGGCGAGATCATCAACGAATTAGTAAGGGCTCTCCAAAACAATCAGGACGTCAACTTGAATAAACTGAAGAGTTCCATCTCAAGGAAGTATGGTTTGGCATCTCAGCCGAGGTTGGTGGACATCATTGCTGCTGTGCCTGCCACTCATAAAAAGTTGCTTCTACCAAAATTGAAAGCGAAACCCATACGAACAGCATCTGGTGTAGGGATGCATTTTTTTTCTTTCTATATTGTTTTTCAAATAACAATTTCTTTGATTTCTACATCCTTTGTGTAAACAATTACTTTTGTTTTCTTTAGTACTGTTCACAGTTTAATTCAATTTTTAATTTTTAAAACTTCATTTCATATGTTTAAGGAAAATTCTTGTTTATAATACTTTTATATATTTTAACACCCATTATAAATGATTAAACTGCACCCCCTGAAAATTCTCTCCAATCAGATAGCGGTTGTCGCAGTGATGTGCAAGCCACATCGTTGTCCTCACATTAACATGACGGGCAACATTTGCGTTTACTGCCCGGGTGGACCCGACTCTGATTTCGAGTACTCAACGCAATCATACACAGGGTATGAGCCGACGTCGATGAGAGCGATACGGGCCCGTTACAACCCCTTTTTACAAACACGCCATCGAGTTGAGCAGTTGAAGGCGCTTGGTCACAGTGTGGATAAAGTAAGAACTTGCATCATGAGAGAGAAATGGAGCATCTCTCATTTCTAATTGTTTGCTTGAACTGAAATGGTGAATGCCAACATATGATGAATGGGTGTCAATATACTACGAACATTTTCTGGGTGTATGCAATAATTGTGGTGCATAAAATTGAATTTAACAACCATTAATTTAAGTTTTGTTTAGTGTGGTAGACCGGAATAAAATACATGTTTAAATTTTCATCAATATATATATAACATAGCTGTATGTAAGCTGATATGAATGACGGCATATACTCGTCATGTATATCTCATAAATCTGTAGGGTGTACAAATTGAAAGGGAAATTAAGTAGTTTCATAGTTAGAACGTAAGGTATTTCGTCAAAAATAGATTTGTCACTCGTGGTTTTCTTGTGTATGTTTTTACTGTAACAAAAATTTGATTGTCCGTCCAACAGATTGACTTCGCCTATGTTCTCAGTTGACTTTGTTACTTAAATTAACTTTTTTCATGAAAAAGACACGACATTTTTAATTTAAATGAAGACCGATTAAAAAACTAGATATTTGGCTGGTAAAACTTGACAGGGATTTATAAAGACTTTTATTCAATACTGTATTTTTCAGGTTGAGTTTATTGTTATGGGGGGAACTTTCATGGCGCTGGATGAAGAATATAGGGACTATTTCATCAGGAATTTGCACGACGCTTTGTCTGGACACACAAGCAACTCTGTAGAAGAAGCTGTAAAGTAGGTTCTTTCATTTAGTCAGTCTTAACGGGGGAAAAATCTTAACATATTCTTGAATAACTGATTCCAGTTTAACACCTCCCCTCGGAAATAATTTTAAGTGACACGGAAAATGAACATTTATGAAGAAAGATGAGGCAAGCAAGGCAAATTTCTGACATTACACACTTTTTGTTGGCTCTAATACTGGTCTTTTAATACTAATTATTTTTATTTTCTTGTTTAGTTATTTGCTAACAAAGAAAGTTTCTGAATTTAAAATTTGTTAACATGTTATTTGCAAAAGTTGAACTTGAAGAACTTCGTAGACATTCCTGTTTTTAAAAAACCCATCTACAAATAACGTTTTAATTACAACACTGCCTCGTTAATTCACCTTTTTTGTGTGTATGTTTCCTTTAGATATTCAGAGCGCAGCAAGACAAAATGCATCGGCATCACCATAGAGACGCGCCCAGATTACTGTTTGAAGCGTCACATAAGTTCGATGTTGATGTACGGTTGCACCCGGTTGGAGATTGGTGTGCAGAGTGTATTTGAGGACGTGGCACGTGACACAAACAGGTGTCTAATATTGAAAGTTGTTTCCTTTGCTCTTACTTCTGAAATATTTTTAAAAACTGTTCCTGTTGTCATTACGGTATTCAAGGTTTGTCTGAACTTTTACCTGTTAAATTTAATGCATTTTCCCCATTTTTGTCAGTTTCAATGTATTCTGTGTATATTAAAATAAAAGTAAAAATACGACAATCTTAAGAATACTTTTTTTTAAAATTTTCTCTCCAATGAGCCTTTCCCATAATTGTAAATTTGTGAATACAACTACCAGAATCCCTTGCGTTTTAACTTTTAAATCCTCTAAATATATTGAACTACTAACGACAAAGATTCATTTCTAAGCATAAATTATTTTAACTATTAATATGATTCTATTTAATGTGTTTTCAAATTAAAATTTGTTTTATTCAAAGATTTAACGCAAAGGATTCTGGTAGTTGTATTCATGATTTTTTTAATTATGGGAAAGGCCCATTGCATATACTTATATAAATTTTGTACATACAACTGCGGTACTCGTAGAAGACCGTTTCATAGGTCTTATCATTGAGAACCGTATTTTATTGTTACAATCATAGTATAATTAACAAAATTTATCAACAGCTAGCTAATATCAAATACTAAATTTCTGTAAATTGGTTGATTGTGAGTCTTAAAGATTGGAAGTTGGATTAGAAGGGAGAAAGGGTCATCATAAGACATGTAAACTTTCCTCGCATAAAGCAACAGTGGTCTATGTGTTGCGCTCAGAATCCCTGGTTCGACTTCCACTCAGGTCGTATCTTGCCACATCACTGGAAGTACTATGCTCAGTTTGTTTCTCGGTGAAGTGGCTTATTCTGGAGATTCTAGGATTTGTTTCATGTTTCCGGGTTAAGAATTGAGAGAGAGTTGGACCTTATATAACATCAAAATTTCCGTGGGTCCGGTGAAAAAATAGATCCAATACACAGGACTCTGTTGACTCATAGGCCCTGCCTCTCCTGTGTATTTCCTATCTAAAAAAAAAAATAATAAATAAATAAACAACTGTGGTTAGGTCAATATTTCACGATTTTTTGTTTCGCAGGGGCCACACAGTGAAGGCTGTATGCGAGTCGTTCCAGTTGGGAAAGGATTCCGGCTACAAGGTAATAGCGCACATGATGCCGGACCTACCCAACGTCGACCTGGAAAGAGATATTGAACAGTTCGTGGAGTTCTTTGAGAATCCAGCCTTCAGAGTTGACGGATTGAAAATCTACCCCACGCTCGTAATACGAGGTAGGTTGTAGGAGGTTTTGATGTGAGACTGCCTTCTATATTTTATGTGGTACATGTCTTAAGTCACAAGTTCCTGCATGAATTCGACCCCTTCAAACATAACACTGTTATTGTCTTTTTATTTAATTTGGGTTTTCTTGTATTTGTTTTTGCCTTTTTCTTACATTGTTACCATCATACTCATTGTTTATCATATCACAAAGAAAGGTCTTTCATCGAATTTAACATTAATCTTAATTTAATTTAATTTTGCAATTTAAAGAACTATTGTCATTCATTGTTGTTATTCATTGTTGTTATTCATTGTTGTTATTCATTGTTGTTATTCATTGTTGTTATTCATTATTGTTATTGTTGTTATTTATTATTGACATTCATTATTGATATTCATTGTTGTTATTCATTGTTGTTATTCATTGTTGTTATTCATTGTTGTTATTCATTGTTGTTATTCATTGTTGTTATTCATTGTTGTTATTCATTATTGTTATTGTTGTTATTCATTGTTGTTATTCATTGTTATTCATTGTTGTTATTCATTGTTGTTATTCATTATTGATATTCATTGTTGTTATTCATTGTTGTTATTCATTGTTGTTATTCATTGTTGTTATTCATTGTTGTTATTCATTGTTGTTATTCATTGTTGTTATTCATTGTTGTTATTTATTGTTGTTATTCATTGTTGTTATTCATTATTGTCATTGTTGTTATTTATTGTTGTTATTCATTGTTGTTATTCATTGTTGTTATTCATTGTTGTTATTCATTGTTGTTATTCATTATTGTCATTGTTGTTATTTATTGTTGTTATTCATTGTTGTTATTCATTATTGTTATTCATTGTTGTTATTCATTGTTGTTATTCATTGTTGTTATTCATTGTTGTTATTCATTGTTGTTATTCATTGTTGTTATTCATTGTTGTTATTGTTGTTATTCATTGTTGTTATTCATTGTTGTTATTCATTGTTGTTATTCATTGTTGTTATTCATTGTTGTTATTCATTGTTGTTATTCATTGTTGTTATTGTTGTTATTCATTGTTGTTATTCATTGTTGTTATTCATTGTTGTTATTCATTGTTGTTATTCATTGTTGTTATTCATTGTTGTTATTCATTATTGTTATTCATTGTTGTTATTCATTGTTGTTATTCATTGTTGTTATTCATTGTTGTTATTTATTGTTGTTATTCATTGTTGTTATTGTTGTTATTCATTGTTGTTATTCATTGTTGTTATTCATTGTTGTTATGCATTGTTGTTATTCATTGTTGTTATTCATTGTTGTTATTTATTTATTCTTCTTTATTTATTGTTATTTAGACCTTATTTTATTTCCATGAAAAGAACATTTACTCTCTGCTTCTATAGGTACTGGGCTATACGAACTTTGGAAGACCGGCCGCTATAAGAGTTACCCACCCGGAGTCCTCGTCGATCTCGTAGCGCGTATTCTCGCGCTTGTACCTCCTTGGACGCGTGTCTACCGCGTGCAGAGGGACATCCCCATGCCTCTTGTCACGTCGGGCGTGGAGCATGGTAACCTCAGAGAGCTGGCGCTAGCGAGAATGAAAGACTTTGGAACCGAAGTTGGTTTTTCTTAGAACTTCCTAATTGGTTATTTCTCAGATAGACCTTCTAATTCACTTTTTTATCTAACGACGGGGGTTTTGATTTTTTTGGACGAAACAGAAAATATTGCTTTAATTTTTAAATGTGTTCAATTCATGAAATATTTTATATCGTACACGATTGCGTTCACAGTGTCGAGATGTGCGTACCCGGGAAGTTGGTATACAAGCCATACATAACAATATTCGCCCGTATGAAATTGAACTCATTCGAAGGGATTACGTTGCTAACCAAGGTGAGCGACAACTGTTTCCACATTTCTATTCCTTCTTCGAAAATGTTCTCGTATACCGGGTTTCTCCAATTTTAAGGTATCTTTAGGAAATCTAAATCCCTCAATTTTTTGTCCCAGTAGCGAAAATCAATTTTTGTGAAATTAACCAATTAATGTTCGGTTAACTGTGAATTGTTTGCGAATTTTGCGATAAGTATATTTCCCCCTAGAATTTGTGACATAAAGTATTTCGTTCATCTCATCTGATAAAGTTTAGGTGCTGTTTTTTCATCCGATTTAGCTAATTACTTTCTCATACATTGGATCTTTCGATGTAAATTTGAATGGTGATTGGAGGAAATTTTGAAATCACTAAAGCGAACATTTTTTTAACCAATCAACTTTCCAGTATACATAGAATTCAATTCGTCCGAAATATTCTATACCTGTATAAACCTTGTTTAAGAGTAGTATGAAAGTACATCAAAACGAATTTACCCTTTTGTTATGAAGATTACTCGGAGACTATCTCGGGAATTACTCGGTATATCTCGATGAAAGTCGTGTATTGATTGAACACTGCAGGTTGGGAAACTCGGGAATTACTCAGTATATCTCGGTGAAAGTCGTGTATTGATTGAACACTGTAGGTTGGGAAACTCGGGAATTACTCGGTATATCTCGGTGAAAGTCGTGTATTGATTGAACACTGTAGGTTGGGAAACTCGAGAATTACTCGGTATATCTTAGTGAAAGTTGTGTATTGATTGAACACTGTAGGTTGGGAGACGTTCCTTTCCTACGAGGATCCTGAACAAGACATTCTCGTGGGTTTGTTACGTTTACGTAAGTGCTCTCCGGATGTCTTTCGGCCGGAACTGAAGGGCGGATGTTCCATTGTACGGGAGCTACATGTTTACGGGAGTGTTGTACCATTGAACGCTAGAGATCCGACGAAATTCCAACATCAAGTAAATCATTTCTTAACAATACACTTGTTTACCACGTCAATTCTGCTCTGTATCATTTGCAAATTTATGCGCACAAAATTTCGACCATATCTGTAAATTGGTCCGCATGAACAAAGAAAACGGTAATTTGACTTAAACTGATATTATCAATAGCTGGAGCTGCGCTAAAAACAACTTTTTTTCTTCTATTCAATGCTCAAAACATAGATCTAGTGTCACACCGAAGCTATTGATTCTAAATTAGGTTCCATTGATTCTATTTATCGTCAAAAAAAGCCAAAACAAACATCTTTGTAAGTTTTGTAGCTTTTTATATTCGTTGTTGCAGGGTTTTGGCACGTTGCTGATGGAAGAAGCAGCCCGCATCTCTAAAGAGGAACATTTCTCAAATAAAATCGTCGTCATATCCGGTGTGGGCACACGTGACTATTACAGGAAACTTGGATACTCTCTCGACGGCCCCTATATGTCGAAACCGTTAACTTGACCGCGCGCAGAGTGCACAGCGTTGGAAAATGAACCGAAATGACTTGAGACACTCGCGAGTTATTCAATCCATGCGAGTTTTTGAATAGCTTTCGATATTTACGGTATCCCATCGGGTCTGTAATTTATTAAAGATTAGTAGACGTAGTAGTAGATGTATGAATTTCTGCATTAAAAGTGATACCCCACATACAACAAAAGCTTTCTGCTCACCTACTATCGAAACAATAGCGTATCAGTCAAAAAACCAAAAATCCAAAATTGCTATTCAAGGAACTACGTCTAAAATTTGCCGCGTACCAAAAACCATTGAAAAGCGATTAATTGTGAATGACAACAGTTCTTAATGATCACGGTAAAAATACTTGTCTCCTTGCAGAAAATTTTTTAAGTATAACGTTGATTGTTATAACAGCTGATTTCCACAATCTTCGTTTTATTTTCATTGGAATTTCTATAATAGAAATAGGAATAATTCCTCTCCTACAAAACCTATTCTGGCTGGGGTTTTGGTACACCCGACCTTTTAACTTCAGAAATAATATTTTCTTTAACTTCAAAATTGCCAAAATGTTCTTCTGGACATTTCAAATGGTGTCTTCTTTGATGACGTCAGCAATTTTTTATTTAAAATGTTATATAGATTCGAATTTTAGAACAAATAAAATAAAGTGACTTTTGTAATAAACTTTTGTAAGACATCACTAAACAACTTTGCGATAGCGTGGAACCTTTCGGTTAAGAGACGAACTCCCATTGCGCTATCGCCTGATATCTTCGCTTCAATTATTTCGAACAAGAACTGGTGTGGACACATCTACAAAGTACAAAAATAACTGAATGTCAAATACTATATCATCGTGGTTGAAAGTTGTTTTATAGACACGTTTTTTTATAAGAAACCTAAGCAACGGTCTGAGCCTTGAGTTTCTTAAAATATGGTCATTTTGAGGCTCAAAAGTTTCTTAAAATTTATCTTTTCTGACCCTCAAAAATGTCTTAAATTTTACCTTTATTTTGGTCACGACCAAATTTTTCGTTGTTTTTGTATACATTACTAAGAATAACAAAAGTTTCTTAACTCTTGAAAGGTTTCAGCCTGCCTAAGTTTCTTAGGAGTTTCTTAATTTTTTGCAAACCTAAGCCTCCGGTTTCTTATTAAAAAAAGTGTAGTTTGTTAGCAATCGCGCCTTTGTAGCATCCGTAATACCATTTTCAAAGTCTAGCCTCGTCCTTAAAAAAGACAATACACCTATTGTTAAAAGACAATAGCTCTATTGTTCAAAGACAATAGTTGACACAAAGCGGACGGATGTTTCATAAGGATATCATAAAAGTACTGTCAGAAAGAATCGTTTGTGTCAATCGGCAAAACAAAAATAACCAGAAAGCTGAAATCGTTGGCTCGTTTTTCATTTTTTTTGTTTAGAGGATATATCTAGGAAAGTATTTGAAATTCAGTTGCCATGGTTGCATACGTTCATTGGTTTTTTCCCGCCAATTCTTCACGCTCGAATGCCGTACACGAATGACTGCTTTTTGTCCATTCTCAAAGCTAAATAAAACGCGTACGAAGCCAAACCAGCGGTTATGACTTGAAGAAATAGCGCCGCCCAGCCCATTTGATAGGAGGAGCCTGGTAATAGGTTGTCATGGAACCCATTCGCAGCGTAGACGGCCATGCAGATGAGGAAGAACAGGGCTAAAATGCATGCATATTTAAATTTCAAAATCAGTGAATTATTCCTCTATTATACATAACACATAATATGCAAACTTCTGGGGGAAGGTTACATGAGGAAGAGAAAGGTGTTACTTGAGGTAAATATGAATGAAGTCATCACGCGAACACGCAACTTTTTCCTTGTCATGGAAACCATTATGTAAACAATGTTTACAAAAAGCGTTGCTAGGGATAGTAGACTGAACGCCTGGCAGACGCGCAACCAGTCTAAAATTATACAGTACGGTGTAAATCATGGTTAAGTTTTTTTACATCATAACATAGAAATAAACTACCTTCAAGCAAGATAAGAAAAACAAAAGTAATTCATTAATATACAACAGAGATTATGTCCAAAAGCCTAAAACGCTATGTTTATGAGTTATAGATGGGGCCCACGAGCTTGATGCAACTTCCTAAAAGGGGAACATTCACGGATTCCTTATTTTACAGTTGCTAACAGCTGTTTGGTTGGCCCGCAAATGCAGGCAGAGATCTCTTAGCAATTAAAATGTGCGCCATAACCTCCAACTAATGAGAAGGAATTGCATACCTGGATGAAAGGTATTTGGGCTACAAAACGTTCTGCTGATTTCTCCCATACATTCGTTCCACAAGCCACCATGCCAATATTGAATTAGCTCTGAATCACGAATGTACCACGTGTTTGTAGCTATGACAATCACGTTTACAAACAAATTGACGCACGTGCATAAAATGGTGGCGTTCGAGAAAAACACGACTCCAAATCGTGCTGGGTTTTGAACAGCCAGTTTGAAATTGTCTACATAAATCGAATAAAACTGTTTTTTCTAAAATAAATAAACATTGATTTTTTTCATGTGGTAAAAGTAGATTTTTCATTCAGTCAATTGCGGCTCGCATATAGTATAATATAATACTATAGCTAGTATAGAAAACCGTGAACTAGTATTATCTAGTTTCGTTTTCTAAAAACTTTGCAAAATTCCTCAACTTTTTCCTCGAATCAATGACATTAATGCATGGTGATCTTTAATACTTAATAGTTATACCTTCGCAGGTCACGACAAAACAAAACAAAACAAAACTATAAAAAATATCAATGAACAATTAACAAATACATTACACATTAAAAACATTTATTTAACAAACTAACGCCAAAACAGCAATTTTTTTCGCATAACTGTGTTGTTAGAATATACTTGCTAAAAAGTTATGTTTGCTTAATACGTTCATCACTAATTCATGTGAAAATGCACAGCAGTCTTGATTTTCGCGCTAACTTACTGTTTTTTTGTATTTATAGAGAAGCACTTTATATGAGTACACTAATTGAATGCTTACCTTTCGAAATAAACAATTAAAAAAGGAAAATCATTTTTTCGTTGAAGATATAAAAAGGTTCCGGACAAAACATTGCTGTTTTTCAACCTAACACGCATGCGTTACGTTTGGAGCCGTCTCAGTAAATAAGAACATTACGGAACCTTTACAGCCTGATTTGATCATCGTAGCTTTGAGGTCCGTCTTTGATTAGACTTTTATAATCGAAATGGCATCTTCCTTGTCTCGCAGACTACTAAACACGAGAAATATTAGATCTCTGAAATACACAGTTTCTAGAAGTTATGCTGAAGCTGCTGGTGGAAATCTAGCTTTAACTTTTAGCACTCCAAGACAGGTAGGTAATAAAACAGATTTTTAGTTGTAGTTTTTACTATTTGTAGCGACCCTTTGCTTTTATTATATTGTTCACAGCATTATTCAGCCATCTGTCAGGTGTCGACACGATTGAAATCAAAGAGAACATTTTTGAGTGCAATATTTACATGAAAAATTAATGTTTTTATTTGAATTTGACGACCTTCAAAAGTACTCCCTAACCCTATTCCCTTAGATATTTAAAACGATTTAATTAGTGCTAACAACTTTAGAATATATGTATAATTAGGTCTAACTGTTTATGTGCTGCTGATGTGCACGTTGTGGAATTTCCCAGTAAAGTTCTGTAATCTAATAGCTGAACGTTGGCACCAACTTTCATGTTAAAATGGTAGTATGATAAAAGACAGGCTGAAAATTAATTTTAAATAAAGGAAAAATGGATGTAAACAGTTTAAGTTTTTAAGTTAGACCAATGTATAGGTAAGAAAAAATGGCCAGGCATTGAAAATGCATCTCTCATTTCAAGTGTTTCAATTTAGAAACTGGTTAGAACATTTCCCCGGAAATTACATTTGAAGAATCTTTCATACCAAATATGTCTTTGCTTCAAATATTTGCAGAATATATTGTGTAACATTTTGGAAAAATTTTTGGTATATAGAGTTCATTTCAACTGGAAACAACCATCTATCTTTACTTTTTCAGGTGTTTTTCAACGATGAAATTGTAACTCAAGTGGACGTCCCATCGGGTTCTGGGAACTTCTGCATATTAGCTGACCATGTACCAATTATTGCTGTCTTAAAGCCTGGCCTTCTATCTGTTACTAAAGAAGGTTTTACTTTTAGGCTTAATAGTCTTACTGATTATTATATTACTGGTTGTCATCGTAATAAGAATGAATTCTTTTGTAAGACACGCACCTTTATACATACTTCCAAATCTTCTCTCTTTGTGGATTTGTTCCACTTTTAGAATTGCGAAACAATGAAACTAACTGTAACTTGTATATCAAATGTAACAATGCACACAAAAGTAATTTGTATATAGTTATATAGGTATATAGTTATAACTTGTGGGTTTAAAACAGTGGTTTAGTTCGAAACAATATTTGTTTTCTGTTACTTTGATATGACTAGTTATTCTCCTCACAATTTCATTACAGGTTTTCAATGGGTGCTTGCAAATATATAAGACCTAATTTATGCCTTCAAAATGACATAAATGTTTTGTTTCTTTGCGTAGGTAACATTGAGAAGTATTTTGTGAGCAGTGGGACGATCACCGTTAACAAAGATTCATCTGCACAAATTCTCGCCGAGGAAGGTGGCCCACTTGATATGTTTGATGTAGGAAATGCACGAAAAGCTGCTGATGATGCAAGGTACTGATAAATTTGATATTCAAGCAGTTTGTTTCGTTTGTATGGAAAGCATTCTTCATTGATGCGATTTAGATCGGCATTGAGCTCGGCTTCCACTGAAGAAGGTAAAGCTGAAGCACAAATCCAACTAGACGCTAGTGAAGCACTGCTCAACGCTTTAGAAGGCCGATAGGTGAAGCCGCTTTTAAATATCATTTCAAATATTATCGTGTTTCATCGATAGTTTTTCAACATTTTCTCTTAACACCTTAACCGTACACAGTCTCGTAACCCAATTTATCAACCTAGAATGATTTTTTCCCAATACTTTCAACACACAGCTTAACCTACTTGATATTCCATCATCTCTCTCATTACTCATCTCTCATCTGTACCTACATTTTGTACAGACCTTTTCTAGAGTCAACTTCTCTTAAAGTCGACTTTTGTAATTAAGTGATGACGTGGCAATAGGTATTCTATGTTTAATATATTTTCTTTTTAGTGTGCTGGTGAACTCGGTCTACTTTTTGTACAGTGATGTTCTATGAATATATGCGATTTAAGTGTTCATGTGTCAAATATTTCTTGTCTACCATTGCTGAGGTTTCTGGTGTTACCGCAACCAGAGATAGATAGACAAATGCAGACAGAGCGAAGGGGTTCAGTCATACGTGGATGTCCATATTACTAAAATATAGTCCCTTTTTGGAAAACTTTCTCAGGAGTATTTTATGTTCAAAGCTGTAAATTGCCTTTCTATTAAGTAGAACCCAATGGGATATTTAGAGACATCAATTTGGAATGTTTGTCAAACCCCATTCATTCAAAATGAACAATATTATGCCGAACAATTTACAAGCTTTTAATGGTGGCCTTCATATTACTTAGAATTCGCTGTCCTTTCATTCATTCCTGAGATGTCTTTATTAAATAGCTCAATTTTAAATATCTTTAAATATCTGGCCATCTTTTATCGTAGGAAGTTTATCATTACGACTCAACATTTGGTAGTTATCAAATTTACATTTGTAATTTCTTTGTTCATTTTGTATTATTTGTCTATCCGAAGCCATGATAAAATAAAGGAGGAGAAAACTTAAGGGGGAGGGGGGAGGGTCCTAGACCCAATAATCCCGAACTAAGGTATAGAGAAATCTCAAAATATAACCACAAATGAAATTTCTTTATAAAATGAAGGTACATAATAATTTTTTTTCACCTTGTTGCTAAGCGCCATACCCCTGGTAACACCGAAGAATGGAGCGCTTTGCGACTTTTTATCTCTAAATAGCTTTATCCAATCAAGCTGAAATTTGGTAAGAATAATCAACTCGCGGTATTCTATGAATTAAACAAGGAATTTTTTTTTGCTTGCAACGGTTGCCATGGTAACTAAGCAAACGTGTTTTTCAAGTTTAGCATGGCAACCGTTGGTAGGAAAAAACTTAACTATCGTAAAAGACCGTTTAAATGTTCTGGGTGTGTATTTGAAAAGTTGTTTTTGCCATGGACGTTTGTTCGGGAATTAAAGAGAACACAGTGTATCATGTTTTCGCATAGTTTCTCACACAAACAAGTGCTCATGCTAACAACCGTAAAATAAATAGTAAGCTCTCGAGGTAACCACCAACCGACACAAATAATTATGACCACCACACGATTCGAATAATTATGACCACCAACCGACACGAATAATTATGACCACCACCCGATTCGAATAATTATGACCACCACCCGACACGAATAATTATGACAACCAATTCAATTGTTGTTTATTTACCATATAAAAAATACAAAATTACATAGAAGAAACAAATTAAAAAAAATATATATGGTTGGTGTCACTCAATAGCATAAAGCTGAACAATGTAGTGACACCACAGTAGAAATATACCTAAAAAATATCTAGAAAAAATAAATATTATATAATTTGCCAAGATACACACAACATAAAATACAAACCACCAAGCAAAATATATATTTGTTTAATAACACAAGCTAAACAATTGATTTACCCCTAATGCTAATTTTGACTAAATTAGAAAATTGTTTACTGTTTAAATCAAAAATAGAATTTAACCAATGCATGTTTTTATAATTTACATCAAAAATATTTGTAATGTCTCTAATTGATTTGTTCCAATCAATGATGCATCGGTACTTAATTGAGTATTTACCATAAAAAACTGAATTATATGAAGAGATTTTAAGTTCATTAGCTAAGGCATTGCGAGATGGATAAGAATGAAAATGGCAAAGTTTTGTGAAGAAATTGCCAATCGAAGGGGGGATATTTTGGTTTAAAGAATAAAAAACAAACATAATGTTGAGGAGTTTAATAGTAGACGAAATGGAAAGATATTAAATTTAGTAAAAGCAGCAGTTACATTTAATCTAAAAGGTTGAAAATTTATAATTCTTAGAGCTGATCGTTGAATAGAACATAATTTATTTAGATTTGTGCTTCTTTTTTGGCCCCAAATTTGACAACAATAAGTTAAATGCGACGAAAAAATTGAAAAATACAAACTTTTTAAAATTTTTGTATTAACGTGGTATCTAATTTTTGAAAGCATGCTATTTGATCGGTTCAATCTTTTACAAAGTTCGCTTAAGTGAGGTTTCCAAGTTAAGTTTTCATCAATTAAAACTCCCAGATAATTAATGCAAGTTGATTTTTTTATGATATTTCTTAAAAATGATAAATTCGGTTTTATTAGCATTTAAAGCGATAAGATTTGCATTAAGCCAATCATTAACTCTTTGTAAATCATAATTTACTTTTTTACATAAGGTTTTTATTGACTTGTTGATGTATAACAAATTAGTGTCATCTGCAAAATGATGCACTGTTGAAAACTTTATACAGTTATGAAAATCATTAATATAAACTAAAAATAACAAAGGGCCCAACACAGAACCTTGAGGAACGCCGCATCTGATTGACTTTAACGATGATGAAAACCCGTTAATCGTTACATATTGTTGCCGATCTTGCAAATACGAAGCAAACCATTCATTAACAATGCCTCTTGCACCGATGTGATCAAGTTTTTCGAGAAGAATTTTGTGATGGACTGTATCAAATGCCTTCTTCAGATCAACAAAAATACCACATGCAAAAAGATCAGAGTCAATAGCTTCTCTCACTCTCTCTGTTAAACTTAATAAGGCATGAGCTGTTGAATACTTTGATCGAAACCCAAATTGTAATTCATTAAGGCAATTAAATTTATGAACGAAATTGTAAATTCGAGAATACATAAGTTTTTCCAAGAGTTTACTGACGTTAGAAAGCAAAGATATTGGTCTATAATTAGAACATTCTAATTTAGAACCTTTTTTAAAAAGCGGCAAAACTGACGATGTTTTGAGAATATTTGGAAAAACACCAGTCGTAAAAGATAGGTTAAATAACTTTGAAAGAACGACAGAAATTGAATTACCTAATTCTTTTAGGACCACTACAGGTATGCTATTTGGTCCAGTAGCTTTTCTATTACTTAGGCTAGATATTAAGGAAGAAATCTCTAAATCATTTGTTGGAGATATGAAAATACATTTGGGGTTCGGATTTTTTAGGTATTTTTTAAAACTTGTATGAGATGAATGAATTTTAGATTGGATGTTTTGTGCAACTGACGTAAAATAGGAGTTAAATTTGTTAGCAATTTTCACAGGGTCGATCAATGAAACACCATTATCATCCAGAATAATAGTTGGAACAGAATGTATTTTACTTTTTATATTTAACAAACTTTTTATACCAATCCAAATTTTTCGAAGGTTCTTTGAGTTATCAATAAAGTATTTCTTAAAATGGTTTTGCTTGCTGCATCTTAAAAGTTTATTTAATAAGTTTCTATATGAATTATACCGAGATTTTAACTTGATTTTGTTATTAATATCTTTGGATCGAAGATATTTACGATAAATCTTATTCCTGATTTTTATAGATGTTAAAATACCTTTTGTTATCCACGGTTTGAGAGAGAGCTTGAAGCTTTTAATACTGACCTTTTTAAGTGGCAAATACTTGTTTAATAAACCGTTAAAAACCTCAAAAAATAAATTAAAACTGTTGTCGGTATTAACTTTATCAAATTCAAGAATTTCATTCCAATTTACGTTATTAAATTCAGAAAGAAAACCTTTTTTATCAAAATAAGTGGTATTTCTACGGAGGATATTGTGTTTACGAGGAACAAATGTGACATAAAAGTTAGGTTGAATAAAGAACTGAGGTAAGTGATCAGAAATTGTTGACGTTAAGTTACCAGACAACATATTTTTATCACAACAGTTAGAATAAATATTATCAATAATCGTTTTAGATTTCTCAGTAATTCTTGTTGGTAACGTAATATGAGGAAGAAAGTTATTTGAAGTTATAAAGTTGAAAAAATCTGAAGTTTCATTATCAGAATTAACTTTAATTAAATCTATATTAAAATCTCCAAGTAAAAAAACACTTTTGTTTTCAGAATTTAACTTCGAAAAAAGAGGAAGAATAAAATCATTTGTAAATTCATTAATTGACATACATGGATGACGATAAATACACCCAACAACAATGTTAACTTTTTTTGGACGAATTATTTCAATAAAAATCGATTCTAAGTGTAATTTTTTATACATCAACAAGTCATTTCTCAGTTTATAATTTAATTTTTTAGAGACATACAGAAGTGCACCACCACAAGATGATTCAGTAGGAGTGTGTTCAATGTTATATCCTTCTAATGATATTGTAAACGGTGATGGAGCGTCACGTTTTAATTTAGTTTCGGTTAAACCAATGATACCAAAATCAAAGTTAAGTAAACGTAACATGATACACAATTCATCAAAATGTTTGTTAAGTGAAGATACATTTAAATGAAAAATCGAAAAAGAGTTATTGCTGTCAAATTTGGAGGAAACAAAATCATCAATATTGAAATACTTACAATTTATAACATTATGATATAAGTCATTTTCTTCTTTTGAATTATCAATGAAATTTGAGGTAAAAAAATCATTAAACATAGAAAAGAGTTCGTTACGATCATGAGAAGGAAAAATTTTCATATTACCGGGAATTTTGTTTGTGTCTATAATAATATCAGAGTTGAAAACTTGGAAAAGTTCATTATCCGATACTTGACTAAATGGAAAAATTTTCCTTATGCACAAAATACAAAACCAATCAGAGACGTTTGATTGTAATAAACGGTAATCAATGTCATTTAATCCATTGCATTTTTTATGCATCCAAGAGTTACAAATATCACATTGTATTGCATGGTGGTTGTTTTTAATAATTCTATTGCACACATTGCAAAAACATCTTTCCATGGAAAGAGAAGAATTGTATATAAAAGAAAGAAAAAGAAAGGGGGGAAATAAGAATTTTACAAAAATATTACTTTTAGTTATTCAATTATTTGCTGGTTTTGTTACAAAGCAGAAGTTTTCAATCAAGGAAATTATATCATGCACAAAAATCGAAATCAGGATATAGATTGACCAAAGTGTTACAATGGTCTATCACAATCCTTTTCTCGTTAATGGTGCGTTTAATAAAAACCTTTCCATTAAGACAGAAAGTGTCGTTGATTAGGTTAGCCCTTTTTAATAAACGGCAATAATAAGAGAGCTTTTCAAAATAGGGACAAAGATTTTCTCTTATAAAAATCTTCGTCTTTTTATGACCAAGACTAGGTGATTTGAAGTCCTTAAGTTTCCTCCGGTTTTGAAAAGCTCTCATACAGAGCTTCCTATTTACAAACCGAACAATCGATTTCTTGGGTGACGATCTCCCGATGCGGTGACACGCTTCACGTCACGCTCGTCGATAGTAATGTCCATCGCCTCAAAAATCTCGATCACCGCCCCCTCCAGGTGCTCGTCCTTCACAGAGTCGGGAATTCCGTCGATCACGATGTTGTTTCTGCGGCTGTAGTTATCCAAATTGTAAATTTCTTTTTCCAAACACACTTGGTCTTCCTCCAAATTAGCAACTTTCTGTCTTAAACGTCTGTTCTCTTCGACCAGATTTTTTATAACAACGTCTTTTATATGGGAGACGCTTTCATTAATTTCTCCAAGTTTGTCAGACATAAAAATCTCAATGTTGCTGACTTTAGATGAAATGTCTAAGAGATGTTTCTCAAATTTCATCAACTGATCTTTAAAGTCATTCATCCTGGTCATTGATGCAAAGTTAAGGCGCGATTAAAGAGAATGGAAAGTCAGCAAAGTGTGTAAAACTGTATCTGCAACAAAACCAGCTTTCCAAAAATTACATCATTACCCCGCTGTCAGAAATTTGTATAATATGCAATAAAAAATTTCTTTAAAGGAAGATTCCGCCCGGTGGCAAGCAGTCGGGCGTTATAATCCAAAATAAGAAATAAAAGCACTGCAAAGGAGATACAAGTAAGGAGTTAATGAGTTTAACACCAATTACTATTTAATTAATAGTAAGGGAGTGATTAAAAGTTGTTGTGAACGGCGGGTTAGGAGAATTTAAATCTTAATCTGTTAGAAATAAGATAAATATCCAACCCAAACCATGAAATAATCCACAAATACTGGTAAAAACACACAGTAAACGGCAAAAAGAACCTCCAATGTAAATGCAATGTATAACGCCAATGTAACCAACGCCAATATAACCTCCAATGTATAACGACCACACACAAAAAACACGTCTTGCTCTTAATGCGTAACGAAGATCGTATGATGAACCACCCGATTTGAATAATTATGACCACCACCCGACACAAATAATTATGACCACCACCCGACACAAATAGTTATGACCACCACCCGATTCGAATAATTATGACCACCACCCGACACGAATAATTATGACCACCACCCGATTTAAATAATTATGATAGAGGTATATTAATTTTGAACTTTGACCCTTCCTGCAACAAGATACTAGTTATTCACGGCGCTACGCTAAGATCATTTGACTGGTATACATCTGTATATAATTACATCAATATTTTTTAACAAAGTAATGGGAAACAGCATTGCGAAGTACCTTATTACACGAAAATAACGCGAATTACGCGGACAGCAGATTTGCTTTTTAAAGTGAGCGGGAATAAACGTGAACAAGTCGTGGTTTTTGTTTGACGTCTTTTTTGTTAGCGGCAGCGTTTGTCTAGATTTCTGATTGACAACTATTTGTAGTTTAGATTTTCATCGTAAAAAAGACATACACACAGATTTCACCTACAAAACACATAACAACACGACATTACAAAACACTTTGTTCAGTCTTCCCCTTGATACCTAAAACAAAAGAAAGTAACTTCAGGAAAATATACATCACACTCAATGAAAAGAGGTTTGAAAAAAAGGTTTTTCAGTGATTACGAAAAATAAATAAGCCAGGTTAATTATATTCGTCTACAAATTATCAATTTCTCAAAATCATCTTTTAGGAGCAGATACATGAAGTAAAAAATATCAGTTAATAAGTTCTAACAAACCCGACTCGTTTACATTCCTGGACCAGATAATGATTTCTCCATGAATTTTCGCTTGACAAAACATGTCCACCACTACAAAGAATATGAAAGGAAATTACAATCTACAATTAAACGAAACAAAATTAAATTATAAATAAAGGTGATGTAGCTTAGCAGTAATGCGTTTGACTCAAAAACCCAAAACGGAACCTCAGGTCAGACATATCTTAAAAAGGTTAAAATCCATTTTTCTAACACGAGTGTTAACGTATTGTTAGTAAGTTTCCGTGGCATTTCTTACACCGATTCAACCAAAAGGTGTGGCGTTATTATTATAACCAAATTTTTAAAGCCAGCTTTTGTCTTTTGTCACGCCGCAGTCTTTTGTCATGAGTTAGTCCAATTGAGGGTCTTGCTGTCAGAATAGAAAAGGATTGGGTTAAATCGGCTCTTAGTAAGATGAAAGATGGTAAAGCTGCTGGTCCATCAGGTATTGTTTCTGAAATGCTGAAGGCATCTGGTGAAGATGGTATTGACATCATCACTAAGCTTGTAAATGCTATCGTCAGTCAAGGTGTAGTCCCTGCAGACTGGGAAATTAGCTCTATAGTAAACTGCTATAAAGGTAAAGGTGATGCCCTGGAAAGAAGTAATTATAGAGGGCTGAAAATGTTAGACCAAGTTATGAAAGTATTAGAAAAGATATTGACAAGATTTATTAGAGATAGGGTGAATATTGATGATATGCAGTTTGGATTTATGCCTGGACGGGGAACTATTGATGCAATTTTTATAGTCAGGCAGTTGCAGGAGAAATATCTGCAAAAGAATAAGAGTCAATGAATGGATAGTGTCAGTTGTTATGTCTATGTATGAAAATGCCAGAAGTCATGTCAGAGTGATTGGATCATATAGCAAGGAATTTGGAGTTAAGGTTGGTGTTCATCAGGGATCTGTTCTTAGTCCGTTACTCTCTATCATGGTTTTGGAGGCTTTATCTCAGGAGTTTAGAGTAGGGTGTCCATGGGAATTATTGTATGCCGATGATCTTGTGCTTATTTCAGATAGTCTAGAAGAGTTAACTGCGAAATTTGCTACTTGGAAAAAAGGTATAGAGTCAAAAGGGCTTAGAGTTAACATGGGTAAGACAAAAGTTATGGTCAGTGGAGTTGGCATTTCAGCACCTATTGCTTCAGGTAGATGGACATGCTCTGTATGTAATAAGGATGTTGGTAATAACTCAATATATTGCAAATATTGTGATCATTGGGTTCATAAGAAGTGTAGTGGTATAAAGGGTTGACTTACCTCAGTGGTGGACTATGTGTGTAGGGTGTGTACTGGTGATATTACCTTAGCAACTGGACAGCCAGTAGAATCTGTGCCAATAGGTGATGAATTGTTAAAGACAAAGGATGGCTTTTGTTATTTGGGCGACATAATTAGTACAGGAGGTGGCGCAGAACAAAGTTGTATAACTCGAATTAGATCTGGGTGGAAAAAGTTTAGAGAACTTTTACATCTCCTAACTTCTAGAGTGATATCTCTTCGCACAAAAGGAAGGGTGTATGATGCTTGTGTAAGGAGTATTTTTCTATACAGTGGGGAGACATGGGGAGTTAGAACTGTTGAACTAAACAAACTAGAGCGTAATGACATGAGAATGATTAGATGGATGTCAAATGTGACATTAAAGGATAGGAAGCCTTCAAATGAGTTAAGAGAACGCTGTGGACTAGAAAGTGTTTGAAAATTTTTGCAAAGGCGTTGGCTTAGATGGTTTGGTCATGTTGAGAGAATTAATGATAATAACTGGGTTAAGAAGTGTAGAGATTTAGTTGTTGATGGTAAGTGTGGCAGAGGCAGGCCACGGACAACATGGAGCCAGGTTGTAAAGAAAGATCTCGTTGAGAAACGTATTCAGTCTGGGTTGGCGCAGGATAGAGTAGGATTTTATTTATTTATTTATTTATTTATTACAAATATTTATACAGGATAAAAAGTTCAAAATAAGATATATACAAGCTATATACAAATTCTGTTCTACCACTTTGTCCTGTTAAGCGGCTTAAATTTGTTAAAAAAAAGAAAAAGAAAAAATATGTTAAAAACTCAATCACAAGTTAGTTAAAAACTCCTTAAAACTTGGGGCACTTCTGGTCTTAATAGGCAATTCATTGAAGGTTTTTGCCCCATAAAAGAAAAATGTCTTTTTAGTAGATTCAAGTCTTATTTTAAAAATTCTAAGTATTTTTCCAGTGTTTCGAGTATTGTTTCTCATGATTTCGAAATAGTCCTGAAAAAACTCGCAAGTATCTCCATTCAAGCATTTATACAGTTAACACACACTTTTTTCTTCATTACTTTGTCAATCTTTGGTAGTACAGTTACTGGTTTGATAATCTTTCAAGCTCGTTCTTCGAAAGATTGTATCTTTACCTTGTGAGTATTGCTCGTCTGTGAGGTGATAATTGAACAATACATAAACAATGGTATCAACATCGTTTGGTAAATCGCAACTGCAGCTTTCACCGTTAGCTGTGGTCGAAGTCGTTGAAGTAGATACAGACGCCCACACGCTTTCTTGTAAGTAGCAACGGAGTGATCAGATAAGCTTAATGTCTGATCAAGATTCAAACCAAGGTATTTGTATTTGGTGGTGTAATTCACTGATTTACTTTTATATGAAATGTTTAGATCAGTAGTCTTTCACTTTTTGAGCAGTTCCAAATGTCATGCATTCGATCTTACCAGCTTTCATATTCGTAATCAACTCGTTCTGTTCCATCCAATCAGTGACTCGTGCAAAATCAGCTGAGAGTTTCTGTTCTAATTCATCGCGGCTTTTTGAAGACGTATATATTACGGTATCGTCTGCATACATCAGGATTTCACACTCTCTTGTAACATCAGCAACATTATCGAAGCTCAGCAGAAACAAAAGCGGCCCCAAGATCGAACCTTGGGGGACACCAATTGTGACAGGTTCCATTTGAGAGATTGCATTTTGGAAATTTACATATTGCTTCCTGTTGAATAAGTAGTTGATGAAAAACTCCTTCTTCGTGTCGCGAATTCCATAGTTTGAAAAGTTTGAGATAATTTGGCTGTGACTTAAAGTGTCGAAAGCCTTGCTTAAGTCAATGAATATGGCACCTGTTAGTCTACCTTCATCCATGTTTCTTCTGATTGTGTCTACAAATATTGTTGCAGCCACTTCAGTATTACGTTTACTTCTGAACCCATGTTGATTTTTTGAGAGGAGTTTGTGATTTTCAAGATGACTCATTAACTGGGAGTGGACACAATGTTCCAAGATCTTTGAGCACAGAGGCAGAACAGTTATCGGTCTGTAATTGTCCATCAAGTTTTTCGCTCCATTTTTGAAGATTGGTGTAACTTTTCCGATTTTGAAGTCCTCAGGGACTACACCTTGCGATAAACATAAGTTAATGATGTAGGCTAACGGCTTAGCGACGTTTAGAGCTGTATCCTTTAGGAAACCTGGTGGTAGGTTGTCGACACCACAAGATTTCTTACGTTGAAGTCGTTTTAGTTGTGTAAAGACTTCGTTTACAGTAACTTGTCTGAACTTGAAAGTTGTATAGTTGTTTTGGTTCTGAAATGGTCTCGGCCAGATAAAGTTTTTCAGGAGGATCGATTTTGATTTGAGATGAGTAGCAATTCCGGAGAATGTGCAAAATTTTGACGCTATGTCAGATGGTTTGGAATACGGGACATTGTCAATCACAAAAGTTTTTGCTGAAATTGATTTCTCCTTCGTCGGAAAAATGTTTTTAACAGATTAATCAGGCGTGCCATCAGTAAACCCATCTAACCCGTACCAGCATGGAAAATAGACGTTAAATGTATAGAGAGAGATTCATATGCACGAAGGTATCAATAATCATGTGTAATGATAAACTGATATCATCGCTTATTCAAAAACTATAGTGGGATGAAGACAGAGTATGGGAGATTACAAAACAAAGAAGATGGCATGTAGGCCATAGTAGAAATATTAGTATCTGACAAAGTATTCATTCCACAATGCTTCTTACAATCCTTTTTATGACTGATAAATACAACCATGCTACCTATTTTAAAAGGAAAAGATTAAAATTAAAAAAAATTTTTTAAAAAAAATAAGAAATAAGAAAGGAAGAAATTTCGTGAAATCTTCAGATTTCAGACTTTAGCTTCAATCTGACTTTAGACAACTTTGAAAGGTGCGTCCTTTACACACGTATACAAAAGCATTACTGTATGAAACACTGGATGAAAGTGGATACATCGCATACCAATGTTGCACCATGAATTGAAATTACCTTTGAGGGTTTGTTAGTATTTGGATCAAATACTTTCTCAATCAACCGCTGGCCAAGCTCTTGGCGCAGTTGGGTGAAATAAGCTCGCACTTGATCTAAAGAAAATGTTAGAAATTAATATTGATGTAGCAGAATTTTGTTTAGTTCGGAATAAATACAAGTGCAACAATTTTGTAATAGTACAACAATATAAATATAGAGGCAAATAAATAAATGGAGTGTAACATAATAATAGTTTATTGGAGCAGATGTTTTTTTACAACTGGGAGTCCTTCCTAACGCCAACCCCAGTGAGAGGGAAAACAGTAGTGAGTTAACCCACGCAAGATACCAACTTTGCATTTTAAACTCTGTAGCAGCAGTGCATAAACACTGATGAAACAAAGATGTTACATGACCCACATACCCAATAATGATATTAGTTTATAATATATATAAAATTGTTACAAGTCATATATATATCCTGATTCTACTCATTCAAACATCATCATCCTCATCGCTTCATCCTCAGTCATCCTCAAAAGATGATACTCCCCACAATTGTGTAGGTCTCATCTGATGGTTTATTGGAACAGATGTTTTTACAGTGGAATGCCCAATCCTCGTAGAAAAGAAAAACAGTATTTCTCTGGGACACATATGTTCATTAGGTAAAAGATGTTCCATTAGCATAAACAATATTTAGAATTGCAACTGTTCACCTGTTTCATTTCTATCAGCAGGCTTCCCATACAAAGCATTCAATGGGAACTTCGGTTCGCCGGGAATTGAGAAGCTGACAATAGCAAGTGTTTGCATTTCCTTTTTCGCTTCTTCCTTTGAACCAATCTACGCAAAAGGACACTTGCTTAGAACACTAGCATAGTTGCAATACAAGTTATTTCCACATGTGAATTTTGTTGGAATTAAATACAGTTCTTTCTTTCCTTTTTTGTGGCGAAAAGTTTCTTATAAATTGAAAAATGATGCGCAAATTGAAACATAGCAGGAATACCCATTCACTCCAACCTTTGCATTTCCATATTTCGGCGTTATTCTACTTAAGTTTCAATAAAATTCTAAATTCAAAATTTAACAGGCTAACTTAACAAGATTTAAGTTTTTAATGGTTATCCTAATAATATGGAGATAACACAAACCATGATTCGAGTAATCGAGTCAAGTAAAAGTTAAAATTTTATAAAATGCAGTTCAACAAGTTAGCAAGTGAATAGAGAATGGGACATAGGTAAATCTATTTTGGTAAAAAGAACTTGATATTAACCTTACCTTTTGTAATTTCTTGAGACATTCAGTAACATAGAGGGTGAGGTAGATCAGAACTCTGTCAGCAGGAGTCTAAATTTTTACGATAATGAGAACATGGCTTCATGCTGTTACATCTCATCTGTGATTTCAATAATTTAGAGAAATCAAGATAAGTACTCCTGATTCAACAGCAACAAATGAACATTTTCATACTAAAATATTTTACCTTTATCTCGTAGTTCTTGAAAAAGACGTTAGCTTTAAAAAACTGTAGAGTCTCATCAATAATATCTGTACTTCCGTTACCTAAAGCAGAAAAGTTGCAAACACAGACTTTAGACACCGCTAAATCACGTCACAGTTAACCTTTGAAAGAAATAACGCAAATAAAAATGTTTTTGTTATTATCCCTTAATAGAGCAAAACTGAAAGCCATCATTACATCCCGCAATCAGTAATTGCAATGGATAAGACAGCAGTATGGATGGATATTGTTTCTGAAACATTGTCACACCCCAATTAAACACCACTGTATTAATGAAACTCTTCTTGTAATTCATGTTAATCAATCAATCAAATATATTTTGCATTAAGAAAAAAGTGAAAAACATTAATTTTTTACCTGGTGGAGCAGGACCTTTAAACTTAGTGTTTATAGGTAAAAGTGCCATTTTACATATTTGAGTAGGGGCTTCTAGATTGGAATGATATGCCTAAAGGTAGAAAGGAAAGATAAGAATGTGTTAAAAGTGGAATACTTTCCTTATTATTTGATATTTTTGACAAACTTGATGATGGCATTGAATATTAGTATGGGTATTATTAAAATCACAAAGTTAAAAGGTTTATTACCGGCATTTTCAATTAAAGTTGTTGAGCTGTAAGGAAATAATTCTTTTCTTGCAATGTTTTCGCCCTTCAAAGTATCCCCTTTTTATTCCGCCGTAACTTCTAAAGGATGTTTACAGTAGTTATTCAAGTTGGCAATATTGTCGTTACAGTTTAATTTATTTTAACAATGATTTTCTATTTTTAGTGTGATTGCCAGCTATTCTAAACATTTATTTTTTCCGTAAGTTCTGAGTAATAAATAATTCTTAACAAAAACAAAAAGTTTGGTTAACAGACGAAATCATCCACCAAAATGCGAAAAGCCGTATCATTATGTGCTGTGTATTTCTGAGCGATTTTTGCCGAGACCGAAACATAACAAACATAAACAAATATGGCGGGTTGGCGAAAACATATATATAATATATATACATTACATTTAATGTCACTACTGTAAAAACAAATATGATTATTATATTATCTACTCTGTTATTAAATTTAACTAAGATATACAGTTTTTATTCTTCATTTTTTTTTGGAACAATCATTACACTGCCATTTTTCGTTTTCTTCATTTCAAACCTGTTGGAACACATCTTGTGAAACCAGTTTAAGCAACTTTCACATTCAATCATCTCTCTGGAAGAAAGAAAAGTAAAACAAGTAGAGTAGAGATGGTCTGCCAGATAGGTATTTGACTCTATGTTCGGAAAGAAATCTAGCATCACTAACTCAAACATATTGATTAATTTTCACGGAACCGATTTCAGAATGCTATGACGTCATATTTTACGATTCCCGGCCGCCTCATTTTGGTGGATGATTTCGTCTGCTAACCAAAAAGTTTAGCCCGCACGTCGAATTTTGCAACAGCTTTAACTTATTTTGGTTATAAAATGCTGCACGTTTTATCATTACCCCTCCCCCTTTTCTGCACGTTGATCACTGAAATAAAGATTAGCTAGGTAGCTACACGCTTTTTTTTGTAAGAATACGCTTTGCTTTATAAGAATAGCAGGGTGAAAATGGCCATTTTTTGGAAGAATATCTTAAGAATATGCCCAGGGTGAGACTATACTGTGTTGGGGAATATTTTGCCGAAATAAAGCTGAATTTGCAAAAGCTGATAGAAGAAAATAAGATATGTATTTATAAATTGTGACAAGTTGTGCAATGTCTTCTATAAATGCATACGCGATCAAAACATGTTTTTATGGAACAAAAAATAAGAATACAACCTATTTTAAGTAGAATGAATATCTAAGAATATTTCAGCCTGATTTGGAGTTAATAATTAAGAATACTTGACCCTGGCTGAATCCAGTCTATGCTTATAAAATAAAAAGCGTGTATATATAAACTAGTGAATATGGGATATTCAATAAAGGAAGATAAGATATGGTTCGTTAATTCAAAGAGCTTTTTCAATAGGTATATTTTGACCAGACCAGACACAACCCATATGCTAAGTTTTCGTAATTAATGTCTTACATATTTATTTTACTTAGCTAGTAATAAAACAGTTATAAATTCCTTAAATTTATAGAATGACTGAATTGACTGGATTGGGTGCATCATATTTGTCACAAAATAAAATTGAGGAAAAATTTCCATTGCATTTTTATGTTTGGAATAATAACACAGAAAAACTTGGTGAAATACTACAATCAAAGTTGGTAAGACATAAGTACCAATACTTTTTATTTATTGTTTAGGTATTTTTACAACTGTTGTTGTATATATATACATTACATGTTTTCTACAAAGATTAAATGAAAAGAAATTGTTTATATACTTATTTATCTGGTCTGTGGATTATTCTATAAATATATAAAGCATTTCATTGAAAACAAACAACACTTTTTCCTTTTTTCATCAGTTCCTTTTTTCCTAGCATTACATTTTTCTTGACTGAGAGGATAGAAGCATTGTATAATAAATCTTGCAAACTAAATTATAGTTCAATTGCGAAACTTGTGATCCACATGGTAGAACACCATTGTTATTGGCTGTGGCCCTGGGTTTAATTGAATCCGTGAAGGTTTTGCTGCACTATAAGTGTGATGCAGCAGCTTCTGACAAGCAAGGCTGGAATGGTGAGGTTCGAATAGATTTATTTTTTAATTCCGCTAAGTTCCACAACTTTAAGGTAGGATTGTCACCGTCTATTCACATAATTAAATTAAATATATATCTATAAAATCCACCCTGATCTTTATAAAAAGTCATAGGACCTCTTAAAATATGATACAATAATGTCTGGGATATATCATATTTGATAATTAGTTTATTAAATTTATGTTAAAAGCTTGATTTAGTCACGCTTAATGTTCCCTATTAACTGTCTTTATCTGTTTTTTATAACAAAGCAGTTATAATTATAATTATATATATTTCATGTATTTTGTGATTTTTCGCAGTCACACAAGAAGCTGTTGGCAATGGTGATCCAGAACTTCTTTCCTTGATCATCCAACATAGGGAGTATCAACAATTCACACATAAATCCAATGGAATAAGTGAAATATTGGAACTGCTTGAAGAGGTTTAATTTCTACAGTTCAGTTGCAAAATATTGTTGTAGGTTTTAAAAATAGTTCTTAGGAAAGGTTTGAAAAACAAAGTTCTTGGTATTGAAGTATATAAAAATATGTAAATGTATTTTCTAGGCTGATGATTTCTACGTGGAGATGAAATGGGAGTTTTCCAGTTGGAGTGAGTTTTTTTTTTATTTCTACCACTGCAATTTTCTTTGTGGAATCGTAGTTTTTTAATATTTTATACTTAATCATTACATGAATAGGTTAATGGTTTACAAATTATGACAAAAATGGCTCTTCTGAAAGTTTTGCAGAAGGAAATACCCAACATGCGCACTGCCACCCTGAATATCAACACTATTTCCATGATCATGGCTGAGTAATTGAAATATGGACATTCAAAGTTTGATTTGGTTAATCCAGGATAATTTCCTTGTTTCCAATGGGTTTCCTTCTATATATAACTTTCAATTGATAACAAAAAATATGAATAATTAAAGGTCACTATTTCTTTAGTTCCTCTAATATCAAAAATGTGTCCCAATGATTCGTACAAGATTTGGAAAAGTGGTGAGTTGTCTGATGAAAGAACACAGGAAAAAGCTTTGAACATTTTCTTTTATAACCTATTTACTAGTTAAGTCAGTTATGTATTTCAAAACATGTTTAGGGGCAGCGGTGCGGGTTGACACAACATTGGTTGGTTTTGAACAAATGAACTGGCAAAGAGGAAATAAAAGTTTCATTTATAAAGGAGGAGGTAGCGAATTTTGGTTATTAATTATATCCCGTGCTTGATCAATCTTATCTTTGTGCAGTAAAACATCTGATGACGTAGGCGTCATATTTCATTAGTGGAAATTTCAGGCTTATTTTTATAAGCAATTAAGTCAAATTAAGTTAAATTCCCTAAATGTGTAACGTTACAACTATTTCACGGAAATGCAATAAATGTTTTTCAGAACGGAGTAGCGACTTTTATGAGATTGACCACAATGAAAAGTCATACTGGAAAGAATCAATTAGCGTCAGGTAGAAAATAAACTCTTTGAATTTGTTACACATCAAATACCAAACTTAACTAATGTTCACACATTAAAGTTTGTCCTCTTGACTGTTCCGAATTAGAAATAGTTCGACATTAAAAAAAAAACGATTTTGTTGATTTTGAAGTACTTGGTGGTTTCACAATATTAATTTGATTACAAAATCTCATTTTTACCAACGTTTTTGCTGTCGTGGCTTTGGTCAAGTGATCCAACTTTCAAATAATATTCTATAGATTATTGGTACCAGACTCTGTACTAATATGCTGGTTTTTAAAAGCTTTCTCCTCCCTAGAGATGAAACGATCACGCTCCCTTCCCTACGTCCTCCTGCTTCGGTGTTGCATTCGCGCCTCGGCACGCCTAATGTCACCACGATACTTGACCATGACGAAATCAGTTTTACACGGTAATCTTTGTATTGTTTTTCCTCAAATTTTGTTCGGTATTTAAAAGTGTAAAAATGAATTTTCAGGCAAAAATAGAAAAGGAAATAGAAGTAGGGTAAGCATGCCCCGAATGATTGTCGTTTTATTTGTGTAAGATTTTCCATTAATCTTTTTTTGGTGTCTTTTTGTTTCAAGTCTACAAGTGATGTATCAGGTTCATTTAGTAACAGAATTAAAATATTGGAGCGAATTATCAAAGTTTTGCAACTATCGTTTAGTAACAATCTTACTCATAACACTTTTACTTTCAAAACATCAATGCTACTTTGATTGATTGATTTATTTACACTTCTGTATATAAAATACTGTTATCCTTGTGTGTCCTGTTGGTTAGTCCTGGCGTACTTAGGACGCCCGTTTGCGCCTACAAAAACCGCTCAACCAGACAACTAACTAACTAACAACTAAGATAGAAAAGATTGTCATTCTACAGTCTTTATTGATAATATATTTGCATGAGAGTTACATTGATAAATATCAGTAGTATATATATATATATATATATATATATATATTTGAATTAAAGTCACTTTTTCCTTGAAGCAAGGGTTAGACTAAAGTGCTGTAAAGTAGTCCTTACAATGCAGTTAATAAAACACGAAATTCACTAATACTGTGTTCTTTAGTCAGAAGAACTTTCTTGGGTGGGGCAGCGATAAGATAGACACGATCAACGGGTATGAAGCAAAAGTGTTTGGCGTATCAGGGGTAGAGTTGGTCACGAGAACTCGTACCGAGCATCTGACGGCAACTGACCAAGCGAGACTAGCTGGTGAGGAAACTTCCAAACTTGAAAACTTAGAAAATTCATTTAAGAGAGCATTTGTCCAACTTTCGCAATTTTTATTTTTCATCCTGTTAAAAGCAAAAAAATGTTTTTCAAAATTTTTCTGAGGAAGAGGTGTTTGCTTCTTTGCAGTCGACAAATACATAATTATTTCAAATAAATAATAACCATTGTTCTATTTCTATTTTTGCTGTTAATACATTGATATCTTTACTACTCTTATTAGAAGAAAAACAAAAAGCAACTTCGAAGGTTCCTACAGTTTTAAGTTTCTTGCACCAAGCTGAAACTGAAGTGGTAAATTTGTTATATAATGTGCTCGACAACTTCTTATATTAAAGAGTGAAGGAGTAAAAGGTTTTGAAGTTCTTCCTTAATACTGTTATCGGTAAAACAGAAGAAAAGTTTTCCTAGTTTTTTTATAATTATTATAATAATTTTTATGATTTTTTCAACTTGAAATATGAAACTAAGTGATATTCATAAATATCAAATGAATGCTAACCATTTTGATTTTAATTCATTTTAACAGCATAATTTATTTTTATTTTATTACAAATTTTATTTTATTATATTATTAAAACTCAATAGAATTTGTTTCTTTGAAGTTGACTTTTACACATCAATAACGATAACAACTTTCTAGCTAAAGTAATTTTTTAGTGCCGTATGATTCCTTGTTTTAAATATTGTTAGAGGGTTAGGGTTATTCGAAAAATTCGAAAAATACTTGTGAACAAACGATAATGTTAAGAGAGACGGTTTGATTAGAATGATGTTATTACATCTTCTCTAATGATCTGAACGAACCTAAGTCTACAGAATAGAACTTCCCCCGTTTCTAAAGATCTATTCTTTTTAGCCAATCAACGAAGCAGAAGTGCAGAGTGAACTGACGTCTAATCCGTACAATTTAACAATCGAAGAATACTTCAACCCTCGTTCCCACTCAAACAAAGATGTCGGAAAGTTAAGAAAGATGACGTATAGGTCACAGAAATTCTCGGCTACCATCGCTTTGTCCGATACCTTTCCTCTATCCCTACAGGAGCAAATATTGCCGGTTATAAACTTAATGGTGAGAAAGAAACTTTCAACAATTAAATCTTATATACATTTGAGTTTAATGCCAATTGTGCATATAAATTTTATTCTTAAATTTATTTGTTTTGTTCTTCCTTCCTTATTAGGTTAGCTTTTATATAATGCGTGTATGCGGGTCATGTAACATCTTTGACTTCATGGATATAAGCACCCATGCCTTTTATGCACGGCTGCCACGGAGTTTAAAATGCAAATTTGGTATCTTGCGTGGGTTAACTCACCACTGTTTTCCCTCTCACTGGGGTTGGCGTTAGGAAAGACATCCAGCTGTAAAAACATCTGCTCCAATGAATCATCAAATGATTAAACCTACAAAATTGTGGTGAATATCATCTGTTGAAACCCCGTCTAACTCATGCTAGCATGGAAAATAAACGTGAAAAATGTAAATGATGATGATGATATTTTCAAAGTAATTATAAAGTTAATAAAGTTTTATGCGTTTAATGATAAGAATATAGCAATATCCAGTATTTTCGAAACTACCCCTAACACGCTTTCGAAATAGCATCATGTTGCGCTTTTTCGCAAGTCTCTTTTATATAGGCTCACAGCAGTTCGCATTTCGCAAAGCTTAGGGATTTCATCACGCTACAGCTACCAGCTGGCTTTCCGGTGAAAATAGGTGAGAATTGATTTACTGTTCTGCAAAATACTCATAGTCGAGTTTATAAATATTTGAAACCAATAACAATTATTATTGCCTTACAATTTTATTATGTCACATTTTAGAGATCCCTCTGTTCCGTGTACTGAATGCACGAATTACTTTCAACAACTTGAATGGTGCTGAGAAATGCCCAGATGGAGTCGTACTCATATCTGATAATCAATCGGCTGCCGGCGAATTAGAGGATGACGTTTCCAGGTGCATCATTGATAAGTCAGTGTTTGACATCCATAGTAACTACAGGAACCTGAGCATGGATACCTCGTTCTATGAGAGACAAACAAGCAGTGAGAACATTATGAAATATATAATTCGAATGTTAATATGAAATTAAAATATATGACTATATTATATATATTATATTTTTACTCCATCCGCCTCCATGAAGCCTAGTATTCCAATAGCTTTCTATTTCCGTTTTAGCGGAATGGCGATTTTCCTATTATTGCCATGTTATTGATTCCTGGCATACTCACTGAGTTATTTTTATAACAATAGAAAGTCGTCAAACTTCTTTTCAGATCTGATTTGCTTACGTTTGCTTTTGGGAATTTCTCAACATATTTACTCAAACCTCCAGCTGAATATTTACCTAAGTCATTATTAATAATAATTATAATTCTTGTAATTTACTGCAGAATATTGTTCGATAAATCTTTTAATATTGGTCCGTTTTACTTGCTCATTCAATCCTTTATCCGTAGCATTTACAGATACATTCCGAGATGAGGAAGACGAACTGTTACAGTTAGCCATTCAACAAAGTTTAGCCGATTCGGCAATTCAAGGCTGTGATGAGGCGCTTCCAATTTGCAATGATGTCATTACAGAAGAGGAGATCTTAAGTCTGTATGAACAATCATTTTCTAAAATTAATTTTTCGAAAAAAACACTTATTGCAATATGTGATTTGATTTTAAGAAAATTTAATCTATTGTTATTTCGGTTTTTAATCCAAATGTAAGCTTTAGGCATGGTGACACTTGGACATTTACAGTGTATAAGTTGATGTAGGAAAGACAGTAAAAAAGGAACAAGTAACAATGATTTAGACGTCAGTGATTTGCGGGTTGTGGAACATCTGAGGGCCCTTTATTCCCAACTGTCAAGGAGTTTAAAATACAAATTTGGGATCTTGCGTGGGTTAACTCACCACTGTTTTCCTTCTTTCTTGGGGTTGGTGTTAGGAAGGACACTCAGCTGTAAAAACATCAGCTCCATTCAACCATCAGACGATGATTAAACCTACGCAATTGTTGGAAGTATCATATTTTGAAAACGTCAATGCCTCGTGCATGGGGGAGACGGGGGTTAAACCTGGATGATGATAATGATAAAATGTGCTAACTAAACTCATAAATATATACCTTTCTTCAAATTTTAATGTCTTTTTTATTTTTCTTTACCTATACAGTGCCTTACGCGAAAGTGTCGCGGGCTCGCAAGCAGTTCCCGAGTTGGACAGCGAGGAAGAACAACTGCGGAGGGTGTTGGAACTGTCTACGTTGGAAAGTGATACGGAAGCACAACGTAGGAGAGCGGAGCAGGAAGAGTTCGAGAGAATAATAGCGCTATCAATGACTGAGAAGTGAATGCAGGGAGAGTAGGGGGATAAATTATTCGGAGATCTTTTAGAGAATGAACACTATTTTTTATATTTGAGGTTTGAAGAGCTAATATTACGGCGCCGAAACTGATTTTCTGGGGCCGTACACTCGAGTTTCTCACACGCTTTACCTACGTTTTAAACAAACTACCGGTTCTTTGGCGCTAATTATTTAATTGAAAACCCAATATTCGCATTTCTCTTATTCAATATTGATGCCTAAGAAAATCTTTTGGGAAATTTGTAATCTGGTCCTGTTTTTGATCGCTTCTCCTTTCTTAAATTTATAACTCTTTATACACCAAAACGTTTTTCGTATACATTTTGGACGCTAACAACGATATTTTAATCAAAATGCCATTCCGGTCTGCATTTTTACTACACGTCACGTTCGCGATATTCATTCTGCAATCGCATGTCATATTTAGCTTGTATGTAAATTACAGACTGCATTGTTTTTTACGTTGTGTAGAATAAGTTAATTACAGAGGAAGACTTTTGAGTTTTGTTACTTAGCAACCACGTAAAGGGCTAAAATACGTTTTATAAGAAACTTTGGCTTCAGCCGCTATGTTTAAGATTCAAAAGTTTTTGTTTCAAATTTCACCCTATAAAAGCTTTAAAATCCTCTAATAAACTTTCCTTTCTTTTTAACGCCTCCCTGTGAAGTCCCCCTAAACTTCAAAAACATCTTATAAACGCCTCCCTCTAATAAACGCCCCTAAAATCTTAAATTAAATATACGCCCGGACATTTATTTGACGGATTACTTCATTGAGTTGCAACATTTTGTTAAACAACTGTTTTGTTATTTTACTATAATTTTCCTTGAACAATCATTGAAGTTCAGGCTGCTTCAGTTGCTAAAGAGTGGAATAGTTTTAAGTGCCTAGAGCTTTTTATAGTCATTTATAAACAAAAAACAGGGAATTTCTAGTCGTTCCGTTTTATACAACTTTACGATGAACGGAACAATAAGAATATTTCTTTTTGTGTTATTGATTGTGATACTACTCATTGAGTAGATTAGCGAACTTCTTATTTTGTCTGTATTTTTGTTGTTGGTAGACCCAACGTTTTGCGCTAATGGAAAGAAGATAGACACAATCAGTCTTACATTTTTTGTTACATTTTCCACGTTTATTTTTCATGTTAGACGGGGTTTCAACAGATGATATTCCCCACAATTTTGTAAATTTAATAATTTGATGATTCATTAGTGCAGATGTTTTTACAGCTGGATGTCCTTCTTAACGCCAACCCCAGTGAGAGGGAGAAATTCAGAATATTTCTTGACAATGTGTCACTTCCATGAAATCATTTTCAATGTACTTTCGCGTTCAGTTTTTCAAATTCTGATGACGTAACACTTTACGGTTTGCGAGAAACTATTGCATTGTGTGTGATTTTAAATCAACGTTTGAAAGAGGCGTGAAAATATGGTTTCCTTAAACGAGAATTATCACAAAACTTCTTCGGTTTTTAAGGCGTCGATAAACGAGTTTCAACGACAAATTCTCGATTTACGATGCGAATGCGCTCGGTCCAAAAACGCGTGCCGAAAATTTCAGATAGAGATGGAAACAGCGACTAATAAAAACGAGAAGTTACAGCAAGAATATTTCGAAAGCAGAGAGGCATTGAACAAGTCGCAAGACATAATTCACCAACAGGAACAACGAATTGAACAGGTCGGTTAATTTACTGAAGATTATGTTCACTCGTGTACAAACCTTTTGAAATACATGACAATCCCGGTAACTCGAACCTCATTGAATCAACCGCGCGTAACTCGAACTGTTTTCCATTCCTCTTTCCTAATAACAGTTTCTCGGAAAAATCCCTTTAACTCGAACTATTTTAGTCGGTGGCTTGGGGGTTTGAGTTATCGGGATTATAGTGTTGTGTGTTGTTTCCAATTCCATTGTTTCCAAAAATATGGCGTGTTTGAGTGGTGCAAAAGACAACTGCTTTTGTAATGGATGACAGAACCTTCACGCAGGTATAGTCATTAACGAATCACCCCAAGAGGTTATAGAAGGCCGATAAGATTCTTAAATGAATGATTGTAGAAAATGTTCAACTAATTTTTTGGCTCAGATGTATTTCCGCTAACAGAGAGAGAATATGTTTGTTCAGCAGCGTCAAGCACATTTAAAACGGCCTTGCTACCACTGGTTCTGAACGAGTTTTACTTACTACCGTGGTATACGGACGCAATTGAGAAGACAGCCAACATTCTTCAATACTTCCAATGTATTGCAGAGCTGGGATAAATCAAACATGAAGATTCTGGCCATTAATTAACTTGGTAATAAACAAACTATCGATGAATATACATACAGTAGATCCTCGTTTTAACAAAGTACGTATTTAACGAATCCCGAATTACACCGAACATTTTTATCCGGGTTCTTCGTTTTAGCTATGAAAACTCTCATACAAACTTCGTTTCAACAAAAATAGCCGTTTACAAAAGGATTACAGATATCCCAATCCTACTTTTGATAAAAATCTATTTTTAAATTTGTGTTTTAACTTTCAACCAGACACTAATTTTGCACCTAGTAGCAAGTAGTCTAGTAGTCTAAAAAATACTGATTAGAACTAGGTTAGGTTTTTGCGCACCGTTGTTTCTTTGGCCTCAATTCTAGAATTTCTATTTTAATTTTTTAATTTTTTTGTAAAGATAATCTTTGATTAACCAATCAACTTTCAGCTTCAAAACGAATGCTTTCAAACGTGCGAAACGAGCTGCCATCTTGAAACTGAACTGAATAAACAAAGTGACGTCATTTCTGAGTTGAAATTCCAATCAAAAACGCTCGCGGAGGAATACAAAGCATGCACGGAAATACTCACCCAAACAAAAGAAAAACACGCCCAAGTAGAAAGTCATTGGTTCAACGAACGTGAGGTTTTGCGAGAGCACGTGCAGGCTGAAGAAGATAAAAAGATTTTGCTGCATGTAAGATATAAAAGATAATCGAAGCAAGCAATGTAACCAAAGGGTTGGTGTTATTAGCCGTTATTTTGTGTTTGTACAGTAAATTTGCGTGCAAATACAAAGTACAATGAAACATTACAAATCATAAAAACTTTATATATATAAACATATAAAGACTAAATATTTTTATTCAATAATACACATGCTTTTAACATAAATATACATATAAGAAATGGTTTAAGCTATTTACTGCAACTTTGCATCATCGCATGTCAGGCTAAAATCGTCGTTCACATTCGGTAGTTGGCGCCTGACGCTTCTACTGGCCTCTTAAACATAAAAGGGCGGATTTCAAAACTAGGAATGAGAACTTATTGAAGTTATTACTTTAGAATATTGTTCACCATGTGGCGATTTACTCAGCTAGATGTGCATGGAAGGTTCTGGATCCAGTGCCAGTGCCAATGCCAGTGCCAGTATATTGTGTATATTAAATGGCGCCATCCATACACTTTCATGTAATATTATTTGTTGTTTCAGCATCAGCTATGCGACCTTCAACAGAATTTCGATGGCGTCTTTAGCAAGAAAGAAGAAGTCGAAGAAGTTTTGAGGTAAAGAACATTTGTTAACAAAAGGATTCAGTAAAACTGTTGATTTTTACATCTAAAATTATACTCCAGCGATCCTATCATTAGCGAAGCGTAAAATCTATTGTTAGTGATATTGTGGTCATTCGCTGACAAAAGCTATTTATAGTTTTTCGGCTTTTTCATTGTTATACGAAGGAAGCTTGTTAGAAAAGTAAAAATGTTTATTTTTCGATATCTCAAATAGATCTTTGGTAGTTTTTTTCATATATGTATACTACAATATTTTTATTAAATAATTATTTTTTATTAAATGCTTTTAACATACTTATATATATAAGAAAGGGTTTAAACTATTTACTACAACTTTGCATCATTGCATGTTAGGCTGAAATCGTCGTTCATATGTATACCAGCAGATGTATTCCCGCATTGCCCGTGGCAATGGATCTTCTCAGTGAGATAATTAAATGTACAAAATTACAATTTCAGAAAAAGAGAGACAGAAGTAAAAACACTGGCAGCCGAGGTATCTGAGTGGAAATCAAAGGTAAATAGAGGTTACAAGTTTAGCCAATGAAATTCATCATACCAATGAAATCAACCAATGAATTGCAACCTGCATGGTAAAATAGGCAAATTAAATTCGGTTTTTAAAGCGTGTCAATGACACGATTTGAAAAGATTTTCCCAAATGTTTAATACAGTAAATAATCCATAGCGGAAAGTTATTTGTCAGTCGGAGTAAGCTCAGTGAATAAACGTTTTGGCTTACAAAACCAAATATAATGGAAAAAATAATGGAAAAAGTGATATTTTAATCAATACCACTAACATTGGACCGAATGCACTACTGTCATTTGCGGACATTCCCATGAGTACGATCGTTAAACAGTTTGCATGTTATGAACTTGTTGCGTCATTAAACTCGTTTTGTTTTTTAATTTAAATTTTGTTAGAAATAGATTAGGTAAATAGATTAGGTATCATTGTACCTGAAACGCTAAAATGTATGAAATTTTGTGAAACTAACTTGAACTCGAATCGTCATAATTTGTCTATAAAACAAAAGTTTCAATTGGTTCCAAGGAAATTTTAGAGAGATATTCCACTTCCGAGATGGTCATTGTGGCGTCCTTGATCCAGCACTACGTGTTTAAGCAAATTCTATAACATTTCTGCGGTTCTGGTCTAAACAAGATGTATATTTTAACACGTGGTTACAGGTTGTATATATGTGCGCATGTGCGCAAACGCTCCCACAATGCATCGCTCCAAAACACTTTCCATCGTCAAATGCAACACTATGGACGACAGATGGATGTCAAGCTTTGACAATGCTTCACTACCGATTGAAAGCTTCAGTGAAAACAAGTTAAAACGTTTCATAAGCAAACTAGATTACCATCAGAGAGCGGAGTACCTTTATCAGTCTTTCTTCGTAATAATCCATCGCGAGACTCGATTTTTAAGCGACCTTTGAACCATACAAGCCATCACTCTTCCATTTCTTCACTGGTTTTTTTTGTCGGAATTCCTGGGAAACCAAATACCCCTCTGGTGGTTTTTTGTTAAAGAAGAGGCTTGCTTTTCAAATCACAATTCGCTGACTTGCTGAAAAAGGGAGCTTAATCAATAGGAAGTTTAATTGATAATTTACACGTGATATGTCTAGCCTGTGTAAATTTCAGAAAGTTTCTATAAAAACTTATAAAAACAAATTCCATTTAAGATTTAGCGCATAAAAATCATTGTGCGCATATATCAGGTACTTGATTGGTAGCATGGGGTAAAAGATGCTTGTTGGCTTAATTTAACACCAACTGACAAGAACGCGCGCTAGGTAGCAGTAACTCTGAAACTTTATTTTTTTGTAAGTAATGCTCATGTAGCGTATTGAGATCTGACGACTGACGCCTAAAGGTTGAAAAAGAACTTCTTGAAAATAGCAAGTTAAATTTATCGCAAATCATTCACTTTATGCTTTATAAAATCAAAAACTGAAGGCCAACAAAAAGAAGTTACAGGCTCAGCTTCAGACATTACAACAGCGTTACGTCAGTTTAGAAGAGGTGAAAATTGCGTATTTTGATCTTTTACACATTAGATGTTAGTAGGGACGTAGATAGTGCGCATCTATTTTTTGAATATGAAATTCCCTTTCTGCAAGAGAAAAAAATATTTAACACATCCTTTTCTTCACTTGTATGCAAAAAATTAAATGGAAATCACAAGAAAGCTTCACAGCATGAACATAATTTTGAAGGGGAGTGTCAACATATCCTGAAAAACTAAATATTACGAACTGAAATTGCTTTGGCTTGTCTTCCAGAAGCGAATTGACTACGAGACGACCAAATCTACTCACGTATGTCAGCAGAATGAACTGCAGTTCCTTAAGGATGAACTAAAAGAGGAAAAACAATGTACAGAGATGACTGTATGGTTGAAATTAATTAAATGGTTGTAAGAGAAGTTGAATGATCGAGTTTTTTGCTTTAGGACATGACGCTTCGTGAATTGGAAGTTCGTAACATGAAGTTGATTGAACAAGTCAAGCAAATGCAAGGAACGCAGGTATTTTACGTTAAATGGTATAAACCAGTGTTGAATTCATGGGTTTCCCCGCCGTTTGTAAGGAATTCTTCACACCAAATAACAATTTTTGCCCTACTCCAATAAATAATTTTTAAGCGCTTTTATAAAAGAATTACAAAAACTGGCACTCAAACTGGAGTTTTGTAGCTAGCTCCAAGGAAATACGGTGTTTGTTATGTAATGTATAATTTATTATAGTATTATCGTCCAACGAAGAATATATAGAATTAAACTTAGTGAAGAGATTAATTAAAGGACCTAAATCTAGCAAAAAGGTCAAAGTCGTTTTACCCTTGTATAGAATCTTCTCAACAAATCCATCAACGATTTGGAAGGTTTCAACGAAGCAAAAGATGACCATATCAAAGAATTGGAGGGGGAAAAAAAATATCAAAAGTAGGCTATTTTCTCTGACATGCATATGACCTGGCTTGAATTCTATGGTCAGGGAATCATTTGCAAGAACGATGACAAAATTGGAATTGTGTACGAAAAGAACTGAACAAGATTTGAATATGACCAGGTGAATGATGTATTATTATTTTTTTACCCATAATGCTGTTTTAGAAACATGTCATACATGTGTAATTCAATTTTGTGAAAAGAAACTTAATTTTTTGCATATAGAAAACTGATTTTTGAATATTAGAGAAAACAGAAAATCAGAAATGAAATCATAATTTGTAGGCGTTGAATGTTTCTATAAGGTTTTTATTGCTTTAAAAATGAAAATTTCAGACCGTCATAACATTAAGATATTGGTAACATAGCATCGACACGAAATTTCGAAATTGTATTTTCTGACATTCCAATGTTTTATATTTGCGTGGAATTTTGTTTTAATGCCCAGGTGTGAACTGAACGAGCGACGTGAAACAGTAGCTTCATTGAAGCAGGAAAATCTTCAGAAAGATTTAAAAATCCAGGAACTCAACCACAAGTTGCTTGCGCGTGAAAAAGACTTGAGAAGTAAAGAAAATCAGAAAGATGAACTAAAGAAAAAGTAACGACGTGGTTAAAATGAATACTTACATTACATTCGATGTTGAGATGTTTAAACCATTCAGAAAACATTAAAGGTTAATAATTTTTGTAACGTTTAGAAACGCTGACTTGGTGAAAGAAATGGAATCATTGAAGGTGGTGCAATTCCAAAAAGAGCACGACGAAAAACAAGCTGAAAGTCCAGCTATTGTCCAAATGATACCCGAAATGAAGAGTAGACGCGTCACAGAAATGAGCTATACGACTGAGCAATCGAGACAAAATAACGAACTTGAATCTAAAGTAAAGTATTTTAGATGTTATAAATAATCAAGGGTTAGGGTTAGAAAATATCATCATCAAAATAGTTTATGTTAGTTCTCCGTCGATGCTAAGATTTTGGAATTAGGAACTTCTTACGTAGCGACAACTTAGAAGCAACCCTTTGCATGCTAATGAACTTGCACCTTTAGGTTGGTGCATTGGAAAACATGCTGAGGGAAGTTGAGAGTACCTGTCGCGCCGAGAGACTGGAAAAGAACTTGTTGAAAGAAGAGTTGGAAAGAATACGACAGCAAAACGTTCGAAAGTACAACGCAATTCGAAAAACATAAGAAACATTTTGAAATAAACAGAAAAGGGTTTATTAGAAACAGAATCTAAATATAATATATTAAAGTATATAATAATATATAAAAATAATAATTAATATACAAATATATATTCAAATACAACGTTTTATATTATTCTAATGTAAACCCCGCCCACCCAAAACATTATAAAGCAGAATTGTTTTACCCTTTTAGGTCAATTGCATGATATTAGTATTAGCTATTTTTAAAAGAAGAAAATTTTAATATTAAATGTAAGGCTAAAATGTAACTTAATGAATAAAAAATGAATGAAAATAAGTGGGAGTGGCCTGAATTGGGTTGGAGTGGGCTGGAGTGCCCTGGAGTGGGTTGGAACGCAAAATGGTAAAGCCCGAATACATCTCTTTATACGCATGAGTACTCTGTCATTTCTATTGTTTCGATTCTGAGGGTTTGTTTTTTAACCCTTTCACAATTTCAGAGAAATTATTTTCACCTTTCACCAAAATCAAAGAAGGAACGCATACAGCAGAGGGAATCTCAGCTTAACAAGCACCTCTTTTATTGCGAAACCAGCATTACTTGGCTAAATTTCCTTTCCCCAGTTCTCTACAGGAGAACATTATTGAAGATGTATCAAAAGTTCCTTTCCTCAGAATTGTGTTAAAAGTGGTATTATGTAAAAAAAAACTAACGAAATTCAAGTTTTCCGTGTTAAGCTAGATGAACACAAAGAATAGGCTTGCTTAAATTGTCAGGTTCAAAATATTAGGTACAATGGTTATTAAGAGGGAAATGATGCTTTTCAAAGCATTTAGGTAAGCGCTCTTCAGCTTTATATGTAAATAAAATATGGGCATATCGAGAAGCGAATGTAACATTATATGCAAATAGTTTGGAATTGGTGTAAACCATGGAAGTATAAAACCTTTTAAAAACCATTTAGCAAGTGTGCAAGTTATATACATGGAATAATGTTTAAATACCCTTTCCTACAGTTGTCAGTATCTTTTTCAAGAGTTAAAAAAAATGGTTAACAATATTTTAAGGTTCTAAAGGACATTGCACCGAGACATAATTAATCTTTCCGTTAGCTTTAACCCTAAAACAGAGCCCTAATTGGTCGGGACTGGAAGATTTTAATGTTTGTGTTTAATTATATGTTTTTTAATGTCAGGCAGGTCAAATGGCAGATGTGACTGGAAACTGAGAAAGTCAATGATTGCTTTAGAATAGATACGTTTCATATTTTTATACATAATTACAGAGAATTATCCTTTGAACTTACGAGCTTTGTCTAATGACTGTGTCATATCTGGGAAAAACTGGTTTGTTTTTGTAGGGTTGTATCAGTGTTTCGAACTGAATTATTGCTTTTCTGCAGGGTGATTGGGCTTAGTTACTTGCTTTAGCACGTTTGCGATGGTATGTTCGAGCTTGGTGTTCTTAAGTACGCACTATATTTTCCTGTTTTGTTTTACGCTTCTTAGTAGTTTTTTTGTTTAACCATAATCAGGAGTTTTTCGATTTCAGTGATTTGATCGGAGTTTCCCTTGTTTCCCAAGTATTTACAGTATACTGTAATCAACAGTTTCAGTGTCCCACTTATCGGGAGTATACTGTATTTATCTATTTATTTCCATGTGTTTGGTTTTTGTATTTATTCTTATGGCCAGAATTTATTGTATATTCATTGGTTCATCCCTTGTACTTCATTATGCGTTGACTTTGTTAGTTCATTGTTTTGTTGTGACTTCGATCATATCTATTGTCTTGAACTAAGTTTTTATTGGTTTATATACGATTTAATATTTACGTGAAAAATACATAATTATGCATGGAAACTTATTGATTCTACACAAATTAATTAATACCAAATCCACGCTAAATTTCCTACTGTAGGATGGCCCCTTTTTATATTTTATCGGCACTAACGTAACGTAAGCCACTCACTTCCCCCATCACCATATACCCGTGAAGGGCTCGTGTAATCGGCGCGCAAAGTGCATAAAGGGTAGATTGTCATTTATTATATATTTAAAGCCATTCATTCAAGTTAATTAAGTAAACTAATTCTACAATGATGTTATATAATATACAATAAATTAATTTTTAATTAAAATATAAATGTTCTCCTGTTATAACTTGATGCTTATAGCTTCAAGGTTTCCATTACAGTGGACATGTTATTCTCCAACATCAGCTTCTCTACATCATCTGTCTCCTTTTTGAACTGCTCGCTATCTGCAGACAATAACCCAAACACGTTGTCCAATTTCGTCAGATCAGGGCGGAAACCGTTGAATCGGAACTGCAATGCTTTGATCTCAGGGGCGTGTTCTTTTAACCTTGTTACCATGAGACCACGGTCGGTTTGTGATAGGAATGATATAAACACCAGACGGGCTGGATACACTTCGTCGTAGTACAATTTGAAAAGGTCATGAAAACTAAAATAATGAGGTTCTGGTAAAAAAGTGTTGTGGTCATTAATATACTATTCATATGAAAGCCAACTAAAGTTACAGTCATTATCATAGCAGATGGTTTACGCTTACTTGTAGTTCAAGTGTTTAGAGTTCTCCCCTTCGTCTGTCACAATAACAAAGGTTTTCACAACCTTCTTCTCTGCGTAATATGGGTACAGGGAGACAGCAGGTGCTGTTCCACCACGCGAATGGATTTCTTCACACAAACGAAAAACCTAAAGAAACCTATATTTAAAACATCTATTTGAAAATATGTTCTAAAACTTAAGATCTACTTAAACTTAAAATCTAAAACTTAGAAAAATAATATCAAAAACAAAGTGAAACATGAATAATACTAAGATCAAAACTCTTACCCCTTGAACATCGTTCGGAATGAACGATGGAACAACATTCACCGTATCAAAGAAAACTAATTCAGCTTTCGTAACTGCTGCCAATAAACTCGCAATGATATTGCTCGTACGAATTGCCACTCCCATCGAACCGGACATGTCACCAATAACAACGACAGGTTCCTCCAAACTGAAGCTGCAAACCAAAATTAAATGATTACTATATGAACCCGCCTGAGCATCAATAAATATAGTAAAAATATTTAATAAATAACCTCATTTGTTTTGATCGACTATCTGCATCATCTGTGAGATACTTCAAGAACGGTTTGTTTCCTCTGGACATAAAGTAAAGAAGCCTCTCCATTAACTTGCCATATGGTAAAGATGACTTTTCACCGCCCTCAAACTTTGCGAGCATAACTTTATCAACAGCATCACAACCCAGCTCTTCGTAATACCTGGCAATAAAATTTTAAATTAACCTAATTCTGAGATTCACTTGAAACTCATAAGCCATAGAAAACTAAAGTATTACCACAGCACTGTATCAAGCTTTGTGTAAGTTGCAATTCTTTCTTTGACTTTCTCGTTGAAAGAATCTTTCCACTCTCTTGCTACAGTGTAGTCAATATCTTGCGTCAACAACAACTCACATATATTTTCACTGTTAATCACTCCTTTACCAACAACCTTTTCGGGAGCCGGTTTGCCATAGCAAAACGGTAAAAACCATGTGCACTGTGGCATGTCTTTTTCTGGATGTAAATGACACAAATCTGCAAGTTTCTTCCATGCATCTGGAGGGAAATGCGCAGCAAAAAATTCCAAACGATCTACCGGTATTGTTTTGAGCCAATGCTTTATGTGGCGAATCAGAGCACCACTTAAAGATCCAACCTAAGTAATATTGTTTTGGTAATTTTCAAATATATATATATGAACTCATGAACTCAACTGTAACTCAGAAATCAAAATATGTTCGAGCTGGGTTTCAAACCAGCACCGTTTGATTTTGACTTTGTGGGTTGAATGCACTAACCACTAAGCTACAGTGACCCACAATATATATATAAAATATATAAATCACTACACAATCCTTACAGGGAGTACGTCTGCTTCCAAAGATCCTATTATTGCCTTCAACTTTGCCATCTTCATCTTCTTTTTACAACCTTGCACTTCAAGTCGTCTGACAATTTTTTCGTGGGCACGTTTACTACGAGCTGAATCTAAAAGTGTAACCGCTTTTAACACTTCTTTTATGCTGAACATTTCGCCAGGTATTTGGAGCAAATATTCAGCTTTGAGATAATCCTTTCTTGCCCATGCAGCAGCCAAGGCTAAAGCCTTGGAATTCTCCAAAATTTGCACAGAATTTTTCACTATTACATGTAAACAAGCAAAATATCTGTTTGGGAAATTCTTCTGTGCCTCATAATGTGAAAGAATCGTTGATTTCTGTAGAAAGAGGTTTTGAAGCGCAGAGTCTGGCGAATCTATAAACAATAATCAAAATATATTCACAAATCTAACATCAAATATTTATCAATAGGTTGCGTAGATATCTGTATATCGCCTAAAGGCTCGTTTTGAAAAACATAAAAACTCAAAAAAATATTCGCCATATTTTTCTTATATCTCGCGATAACTACTACATATATATATATATATATATATATATATATATATATATATATATATATATATATATATATATATATATATATATTCATGAAACATAACATTTCTCAAGAACAACAAAAATTAATATGTGAAATTATGTAAAAAAATTATTTACCTGCCACCCAACCAATTGCCTCAAAATTTTCCTCAACTTTGTTAGACAATGCGTTGGAATTGTTCGGCTGTCTTCTGCCTCGAAAAGCACCTCCTCTTCCTCGAAAAGCACCTCCTCTCCCTCTTCCACGAGACCGGGTATTTCTTCTTACCATATCGAATAACAAGGACTCTGCAATAAAAATAGATGATAAATGACGTTATATCATATGTTGTGGTATAACCATATACCTGTAATAAATATATTTCTAGAATTGTTATTCATATATTAACGACGAAACAATTTTATCACTAGCTAGGTACTACTTTTAACTAAAACATAGATAAATAAATGATTCTTTTATATATAGTATACTTCTTACTTTCACACCAATCTCCTTTACAACTTTCCTCGGAATGCGAGCTGTCGTGTAGTTGTTAAAACATTTATATTTGTATAGCTAGAGAGTTATTTATAATGCAAAATTGAATTGCAAAGTTTGCCATTTTCTTCTATTGCACCACAGGTTGAAAGAAGTAACAGCTTTCGTTGAAATTCATCTGTTGTAAGTTGTCGGTTTATGTTCATGTAAAAGATCAGCATGTTTATAACAATAATAGATTGTTCAAAGCGAAAGTAAATTTCACGAGCGGCTAAATCCTGATATTGCGGATGAAAATCGCGCTCGGAAGCGTGCATAAAATATTTTGGCTATCCACGGAAACCACATCCGCAATATCAGCATTTACCCGCTCGTTAAATTTCATCATCTTTTTCTTTTTTTTGATTATTGGCAATAATCTATAAAAATGATGCAACATAGCGTAGCGTTTGCATTAAACACTAGATTACTAGAACGGAATTGTTCTGCTGTATTGGGATTAAATTTTGCGTGGGACAAAATTTCGCGAGGTTTTCCTACAGAGTGTATTTCACGAGGATTAAATTTCGCGAATCATGGTATTCTAAAAAATTCGCAAGGATTAAATTTCGCGAATTACGATGTTGAAAAAATTTCGCGACTTTAAGTAACTACGGTCATCGTACTTATTTGCATGATATATTCTTGAATATACGATTTTTGATGTTATTAAAGTGACATTTTATTTTATGAAAAAAATATATTGCAAGCAAGTCGTAGTAAAATTTCGTTATAAGTCGTTATACAATTTCAAACATTTTGCGAGGACAAAATTTCGCGAGTTAGACAATTTTAAACATTTCGCGAGGGATAAAATTTCGCGAATTCTTGCAATATTTGCGAATTTTGCGAAATTTAATCCCAATAAAGTAGTCTGAGAGCTCATGGCGCAACATTACCCCGTCTTGTTACATATTTATGAAAAAGGCTTAAAAGCCATAGGTCAGCTGTTTTGATATTGTAGATCTGGAACCCCCTTGATTTAATATAAATTACCCTACAAGATGAATGGATCAATCATCATTCAGGCAGTGAAATTAACACGTTAGCACCCGGTCGAAAATTATATTTTCGCATCTATTTGTCCAAGGCGATTTTCGTTGATTTCATTGGTAAGCTCCACATGATTTAGGTCAACCTGCTGTGTAACTGTTTTCGTTATTTACCTTATTGGAATTTGCGCAGAGCTCTTTAGTGCGCGAAATTAAAACTGAGCGAAATGATTCAATAAGCCTATTTCTCAATGACGTAAGACCGCGTTTGAAAATGAGGCGCAGAATTGATTATATTGATTGATTACAACGTTGATGAATTTCAAAATGTTCTAAAAATGACATTAAAAAGGGAAGGCAGAAGCAACAGGAGACATACTGAAGGAATAACATGTCTATTGGGATATTACCTTCCAGATAAAAACAACTTACTTTTTTCTATAAAATTAAAAATCTAATTCATCTCCAACCGAAGTTAATAGAATTTTTTCTGGTTCCTCCATACAATATTCCTTAATAAATGCTTTCATTTGATTTGAATTGATCTTCAGACGCTTCACCACGTTTTACAATCAACTTTACTGGAATCTCCAACCCACTTGAGTGAGGGACGATCTGGAAGATTGGTGTCACGAACAACTACCTGAAGCTTTCCGTTATATGCGAAGTAAAACTTGCAAAATCTTGATCACAGTGGTAGATGACCAGCTAATGATTCCAATTTAAGTCAGATGAAATATAAAAAATATTATTCAAATTTCACTTTTAATGACTGATTTTGTTTAGTATTCCAATCATTTTGTATTCATAGAAACCTCATTTGTTTACTTTATCATGATTTAGCTCATCGTTTATTGTTCACGAATAGTTGCTTGATCGGCCAGCGTTAAATCGAATAGCCTCGTCGCCGGATCGTTTATTCCGCGCGATCCACGGATACAACGGATTGTCAAACGGAGAAGCGAGAAGCACATATTCTTACGGAAATAGTTTACTGTCTGCGAAAACGACGTATTCATCTCGGATAAACGTTTGTAGAACGTTGCACATTCTTCGTCCATCGCGCCATTCGATGCGAATACCAGTTGCGTGAACGATCCGTTTTCAACTTGAAGAATTCGTTCGTTGTAATGCTTCTTCTTTTCTTCCTCATTCATCGTGAAGCACTTTTTAAATTTCCATTCCCTTGTACCGCTGAGCGTGTGGGTTGAACACTCTTATAATATTAAAATACTTGTTGGTCTTGGGTCGAAAAGCTTCGTGTTCTCATGTCGATTCTTGCTTCATTTGTCTAGTTCCTTGTTCTTTGTGTATCTTTGTCAATCCTTGCAAACCGAGTTCTTTCTTCACATCGTGACATACTTCATTTAGAAGGACGGTGGTTATATCTCTTACTTCATTGTGTCGCAGTGTGACCCAACCGCCCTTTTCCAGGAAAGGAACTGTGCCAGGTCGAATCGTGAGCCGCAGATGCAAGTTGATAGCAGTTTGATCACATACCAAAACTCTTGGTTGTTGAGGTCGAATCGCCATTCTTTCAGAGAGATCGTCGTGAGCCAGTTGGAAACTCCTTTTCGGTTGTTATACTCGTTAATGCTCGTTAACTACTCGCTATTCTTATTATACATCAACGATATTTCAAATTTCTCTAAAAACACTTCCGCAATTTTATTCGCTGATGACACAAATTTTTTTTCGTCAGGTGACAATATTGATAAGATCTTTTCGATAATGAACATGGAATTGTCACTTATAAACGACTGGTTTAAGTGTAACAAGTTGTCTTTAAATCCTAATAAATCTAAATATATTCTTTTTCATCCAAAATCCTCCGAAAAATTTCTCGCGAACAAATTGCCAGTATTAAGTATCGAAAATTGTGAAATCACTAGAGAAAAATACAATAAATATTTAGGAGTATATATTGACGAGAATCTAACATGGAATTTCCATATAAAATACCTTGAGAAAAAAATCTCCCGAAATATAGGCTTAATGCACAGAGCAAAATCATTCTTAAATAAATCATCTTTAAAGCAAATTTACTTTTCATTCATCCACAATTATCTTATATACACTAACATAGTATGGGCAAGCACACATAAATCTCACCTCAAAAATCTCCTTAATAAGCAGAAACAAGCGGCTAAAATTATAAAAGGTAAAAACTGTAACATTTCATCCCATGAAATATTAAAAGATCTAAAGATTTTAAATATCTACCAAATAAATATCTTTCAAACTCTGATCTTTATGTATAGAGTAAATAATGGATCAATTCCAAATGTTTTCCAATCTCAATTTCAACTTTGTTCTAATAAATATAATACTAGGAATTCTAATATAAAATACAAGTATCCTTTCAGAAAAACTACAAAAGGCCAGTTTTCAATAAGATACCGAGGTCCACGCTTATGGAACAATTATGCATATAACACTGAGTGCGGATCGTTACAAATTTTCAAACGCCGAATTAAAAACGAACTTTTGAATTCGAATAGTTAATTTTTATTTTATCTTTTTTTTATTATTATTTTTTATATATTTGTTATTATTGTTTTTTTTTCTGTGAGATTGTGTATTTTTAATTTTATAATTTTTACGTCTAAACTGTTGTTCTTAATAAATAAATGAGTGTATACAGGTGTCCAATGAAAAGACCGCTTGGTCTTCTATGGATTCCTAGCCATACCTGTTATGTACCTTAAAGGTATAAAATGTCGCTAGTACAAAAAGTCGCGAGTACTAAATGTCGCGAGCGGTGTCATTGTCAAAAGTCGCGTGTACTAAAAGTCGCGAGTCTTGAATTTCAAAGACAGGAATTAACTTGTTATCACGAAATTGACAATTGGTACGACTTATTTGCGATAAAGACATGCCTCACTGATGAAAATTATTATGAAGAAGTTGTCGGACATCTACCTTTTGAAATTTCGCGAGTCACTAAATACCTGCTATATAGAGGGGCGGCTATAAGGTACCGTCGTTCACCACTGATCCAAGGTAGACTAGAAATTCCATACGTTGTTAAAGCAGAAATGATTGGTACCCAAAAGAACAAGCTTTTTCTGACGCGGTACCTTGACGTGGCATCAGAAAACTACAATGATGTACTTCCTGAACACGAAGTTATAATCAGAACTTTGGCAAATAATGAAGACCCAGAGGATTTACCTTCCGTGGTCGCAAGTGGAAGCAGGAACAAGAAAAGGAAAGGAAAATAAAGCCGGTAATCAAACTGACTAACAAGAATGACATTCGGTCGTTTTTTGCGAGAAACGCCGCCAACGATAATCAATCAACTCAGCCTATAGTTGTACCTGCACCCGCAGATACCGCAACAGATTTTCACATAACCGAACGAACCTTTGTCGTCATAATAGATTAAGCCGATCGGTATTTCTATTTTATTGTTTAAGCCAGATGTTTGTAAATATGATTGGTATGCATTCTGCCTTTTCTGTATCATATCTATTTCCCTTAATTATGCGTATGCTTGTGTGTGTCAGAAGTTGCGGTTGAATTCAATAGCTTAGCATTTGCGTTAAGAAACATCCGATTATAAGACGATTTATGAGTGGTCACAACTACAAACTTCAGAAGGAATCCACTCGACTCGATATACGAAAATACTATTTCGCGAACAGGATTATCTACTAATGGAACAGTTTACCGGACGAATTACTATGCGCTTCGTCACTCCACACATTTAAAGCCCTACTTGATAAAGCATTTGTGCAAAGATTGATTTTAATTTCTACTCAATTCTTACACTTTTTTCGGAACCCAACACTACGCAAGCCACTTCTAGCGACTGTTTTATTAAATCTCACATCTTAGTGTGTGTTATATTTTCATACTTATGTGAAATATATTTGTTTTCATTTCTGTGAGAATAACTGTTATTTATTTAAATTTCATTTTATAGATTGACAGGCAACTAGATGCCTCTAAATTTATTGTAAACCTTAACCTGAATAATAATAATAACAGCATAGTCGGAAGAAAGTACTGGAATTTTCTAAGGACTATGGTAACACCATATAGCATAAAATATCATAAAGCTTTTAAAATCTTTGAAATGAGCCTTTTACACAGTGCTTCCATCTGGGGTTTCTATCTTCTAACAACTTCATTTTGAGACCGTAGTTCTTATACTACTTTGATTCAGCTTAAGATTGTCGTTTCATCGGTATATAATAGTCAGTGTAAAAAAAATCTAAAAAATGCTGACGTCAGCATTGACGCATTTGAACCTTAATATCTCAAAATCGATAGATTTTAAGACCATAGTTCTTTTGGTAGTTATCATCAGAATAAAATTGTCGTTGCAACGGTGTATAGATTATCTAGGTTTGAATAAATAAATATTCTGACACAAAAAGTGCTGATGTCAGCAATTACGTGACTCTCAGATGTGTCTCCCTCAAAAATTTGAATTGAATGTGCTAACAGCCCTGACTATGCGCTTTTGTTCTTCGGTCATTTCGCTGCGCAGTTGGATGAGGGCTTCATTTTGCCGTTGTTTACGTAGGGCTTTTATCTCATTGATTGTTTTACCACCCTCTCCTTTTCTCCCCAGTAGCTGATTGACAAGTTGTGCTGTCATGCTTATCGAGTTATCATATTATATCGGTAAACATTCCCTGTAGATCTTGATACCGTCTAATTGAGGTGGTAAGGCAAGAAGATGACGCTCATTTTCGTTTACATTGTGCCAATCTCTTATTGCGGGGATAAACTTGTGTGTTACTACTTCGTTCAATGGCGATAGATGATTTTCGATTCCTGGAATGGTGCGCAGAAAGTAGGTCATCTTTGTTAGAAACATTTTTTGTAGCTGCTCAATAAAAAAAGACTTATCAACAGCATTAAAATGTGCCGGGAATAAAAAATAGGCTAGTAATAAATGTTGTGCTGACCCAGACTGGAGCTTAACTCAACAAAACCAGGGGTTTCGCCTCTCGGTCAGTGCCAGAAACAGAGAAAATATTTCGTCTTGGCAACCACTTTTGTTTTTACTCTTTGGGTCATCAAGGCATAAAAGTAAATATTTACAAGTTTGATAAAGCGTGAACATGAGTGAGACACAGTAATATAGGCATATTTAAAATTTCTTCTTAAATCTTGTATTTATACACAGAAAAACAACATTTAATGCGGCTTCATATACTGTAGAATACTTAAGTTTGCTTCGAATTAATTAAAGAAAATGTACTACTCCAGTTTCACGATGTTTCACATATCTTAATCAATGTATTTTGTTCGGTACAGTCCATTCATTGGGATGAGACAAATAAAGGGAAAAATCAACTATGAACCAACAAGTAAAAGAACATAGAGTTTAAAAATGTCATACATAGTATAATCTTCGTAGCTAAAACAATGTAAAATAAAGCGTTTATAACATGGCTAATGCTACTGTTTCTCAAAATTTCAGAGTTACTACTACCCAATAATACAACAACACTAAAATGCGACTGATTGTTCTGTCAGAGCAACTTTACTTAGGATTTGGGTGGTAGCTCTTCAAAAACTCAATACATGCAAATAAAACACACAGTTATTCCACAACCATTAGCTTCATTTGTAATTATATGTTTAAAAAGGCCAGTTTGCTGTTGCAAATTTTTGGTTATTTAGTTTCTTTTCATTCTCTCTGTAACTTATTCCCTGACTAATATATTATATATATTATTAATATATATTTAACTGAATTACAACAAGATAAGTTTTTTTAAGTTGCTTCCAGAATAAAACCTTAGTAACCTGTTGCTTTATTTGTGACATCGTGTTTTAAAGGAGTAAACATATAATAGTTAAAAGACGAAACAAAATTTTTAATTCTTTATTAAATTTCTTTGAACCTAACTTTTTACATTACAACTAAAATGCCTACTACTAAATATAAATTTACCAATAAATCTTTTGTAAATTATAAAATTGTTTGAAACATTCAAATAACATTATTGCATATATTATATTGCTTTAAACAATTTTGTATTGTGAAACAGTTCAAAATAAATAAACATAAAAATCATATAATATATATATATACATAAGAAAATCATTTTAAAAATGAAGGCACTTCTATAATTCTGATTCGTGTTTAAATCCATAGTTTTCGAAGTTAATGCCTCGTTTGGCCAACTTATTGTCTCTCATTTCATACATTTTATCATACATGTCTCCACGGCGTCTTCCATTACTGAGAACCTCGTTTCTGATGATTTGTCTTGATTTTCGGACTGTTCGAGAAGGGATATTTCCCAAAACACGCCGACTACGTGAATCATGAGTGAAATCTTCTCTTGGCGGCATACCACCATAAATTTCTGATGTTCTTCGCTTAAAGTAACTTCTTGGTTTGATTTTAAGCATGCTTCTGTATTTCTTTGGACTGCGACGACGGCGTATAATAATTGGTGCGGACTGGTCTTTGAAAGTATCCAGTGACATTAAGCTTGGTCGTATCTAAAGAAATATATATAGTTATATATATATATATATAGTTTGTTGAAAAGTGAAATTTTTTGAAATATCTATAAGAAATCTTACTCTTCTATCAGATCGCAAATCTTTATAACTGTGGCTCCTTCTGATCACAGATCGACCACGTGGTTGATGATCATCGCTGATGTATTTTGTTCTTGCCCGTGACAAAACACGAGTTTCAGAATCGCTCTTACTTCTTCTATTTCTCGATCGACTTCTTCTTACTTTGACTCTCTCTGGAACCTCTAACATTGCTTGTGTGTAGATGTACGGATCTTCTTGTACGTAATGATGGACTCCTCTCACTTCTCGTGTCTTCTTCGGATATCGATTTTTCGTGCTACGTTGTTGCAGAATTCGCTGATTGTTCATCATTGAAAATTGATAACTTTCATTGTCAGAGAACACAGCAGACTGATCTTTCACAAGCTGATCTCGGTTGCTCACAACTTCTCTTCTGTCATCTTTATAGGAGTAACTCTGCATAACATTTTCAGTTGTTTTATGTGTGCGATCTACCCTGCTGTACATGGAATCCATGTTTGTATCTTGCTGGTTTCGTATGGTTTCGGGAGCTCGTGCATATACAGGATTGGGTAGCAGAGGCAACGTACGAACAGGTTTTGGACCGGTATCGATGTCAGAGAAATGAAATGAAAGCGAGGCATTATCTTCATGGTTTAAATCAATGTTTATGTCGCTATTTGATACTGGTTTCTAAAAAGAAATATTGAAGCAATGGTTTTCATTTTTAGCTTTATATCGGTCATATATCAGCGCCGTACCCAGAGTTAGTTTGGGCTTTACCGTTTTTTTTCACAATAATTTCTTAATCCCTCCTTCCTTCCCTTTATTGCAGCCCCCCATCGTTCCGCTCCTGGAATGTGCAAGACACGTTTTTTGTCGCGCACCTCGATTACGTTAATTGAAGAAAAAATAAAAAAAAGTTTTTTTGTCACGTTATAAACAAGTACAAATTGTTTTATTGTATTGGTTAAACTTAACAATGATGTTTAATCTAATTGGTTAAAAAAATTTACGTCAAACAGTGATCTTTGTTGCACGCTTTTTGTGCAGAATTAATACATTCTGCATAAATTTTTCTTTTAAGTGTTGATAATTGGGCTCTCCCATAAATTATCGCGAGAAGAAAAAACTAAAATAGGAACCTCGTAGAGCGAAAGTAAAAAGAGTGTTAATTAGTTAAAACGTGTTAAATTGCTATAGTTATGTTTTCATTTGTATATTGTTTTTGCTGGAAACATTTTATTGTGTTTTCATTTGATATTACAATTTTGATCACTATTTCTAATACAATCATAAAACACCTTATTAGCGCTTTTTTCTTTATTCATAAAAAACAAATACGTTGTTAAAACAACGTTAGTTTTTATACATTACTAAAAGTAGTTACTGCAGAAAAATTTAGCATAAAAGTTCTTGTCTTTGTAAATAAAATACTGGTTATCTTTCTTTATCTTTCAGTGAGTCTTGCGTCACCGAAGCTAACATCGTAACTGTACTTGAACAGTTTAATATTTTTTAAAGACCTTACAATCTTTTTAGTCATACGGATGGAGAGAATTGCACTTGCGTGACGTTGTCTTCTATAAAATGTCACAGGACATATCTTCACTGGCAAAATACAGTTTTAACAAGTTAAAATAGGACGATTTTTTCAACGATAGCTATGTCTTTGAAATTAGGAAAAAGTGTGAAGTTTAAAAACCTTTAAAAAGGTTGAAGAAAACTGAGCAATCATAAAGTGATTTTCGTAAACAAAACTGAATGTGTTTGTTTCTTTGTGGTTTGATCTTTGTTTCTTCCATCGTATGCAGCATAGTTCTTCTGCATTTTGTTTGTCTCTAAGTTGAATGGAACTTTTAAACAACCTGCAGTATCGCGTGTAAACATGTCTATCGGTTTTCTTTGACAAATCTAAGATCTTTTCATATTTTACGTTTACGTAACAAACACAGTTTAATGATAATGATACTTTTCAGTGTGTTTATGAGAGTATCAAGGAACGAATCTTTAAAAAATAAAGGAAACAATGAATAGTTTGGGCGGATTAGTTTGGCCGCCCATACCGCTCAAACAGTATGGGATTACTACTGGGCACGGCGCTGTATATAAATATATATATGGTAGAAAAGGTGTGGTACCCTGTCAGGTGGAGATGTTACTTCCTTTGACTTTATATCTGGCTCATCTTGTGGCTGGGCTAACACATCTTCAAAGCAAGTTAAATAAATTCAGTTCAGTTCAGTTTGTGTATTTATTCAAGACCTTTTAAGTTAAAACAGGTTTATCTCTGAGATCACATCATAGTATGGCTTTGGTAGAGGATCTATGAAACTAACTAGACATACGCTCTATGAAATAAGTAAAGTTGTACAAAATTTTGCTCAAAATGTTGTTTTCTTCTTTACCTTCTAAAGGATCTTTTGGCTGTATTTCATCTTTTATCGCGTTTAGGTCTGGCTGGACAATCGGCGCTGATGATACTGGTTCTAAAAGAGAAATCAATATTTTTTATGTGTATCATCAATAAAGAATTCAGGTGTTTAGAATATTTATTCTCTGTATATAAATATTTTTAAATCAAATTTATAAATTTATTAAAAGTCAACGTCAATGCATTCCCAATATTACATTGTCTTTGCATGCATTTAATAATATTTGATTATATATATTTTACACGGTATTAAACAATAAATTTTCTTTCTAAAATAATCAGCACCTTCTTCTTTGGGTAAGATGAAAGGTTGCGCCATAACATCTGAAAGAGAATGGAATGAGGAGAGTGAAACGTTTCTCCATAGTTATCAAAGTGGATCAAATAGCGTTGTTTGAAAAAATAGCGAGACCAATTGGAAATACAGATTGAGTATAATATTTGTCTTGGAAAACTTTAAACTTATATTTGTTTACCGAATGTTAACTGGTTAAAACCTCCTACTACCAATTCCCTAACCCCTAACAATTGAAAAGAAGCCATGTTTTTTCGGGGGGCTTTTGACGATTTCCCAACTGACTGTGGTGTTACTATTGTGGTGTTACTTACCTCCATCATTTTCTCTCGGCTGAGATTCTAAATGGACAACAGAACTCATCATTACACATTTATTACTCCTTAATTAAACGCAGTTTATATACAAATGTGTGTGTCGAAAACGAAAGTGACCAGGAGAAGAAACTGGTTATATACAAATGTATGCATTATATATATGTGTGTCGGTCATATGTTTGTAGCGGTTAGAAAATAGTGTGAAGATGACGAAGTGACCAGGAAAGGAAACTGGTTATTGTTTGTTATATAGATAAATATTCCATTCCTTTTTTGTATTTAACGCTTTATTACATGTTTTTTGAATTCGTAGTGAATTCAAAGCGCTCACATATCTTACTTTCGGCCAATTGTTTACATACCTACTACGTCTGGCTCGTCTAACGGTTGCGCCATCACATCTAAGAAGAAAAGGTAAGTGTCATGTCATTCTATTTATTTATGTAGAAATTTAAGGTTAGCAATTTATAACATAGACCAAAAGTACAAACATTATTGAAAAATAAATATGCTAATTATGCGAAATCGGATCCATCAGTAAATATAGCTAGCATATAGCTTATTAACATAGTACCTCTAATTTAGTGCGCCCTCTAATTAGTGCGGATGGCCTATTTTTCGAAAAATGGGTAATATTTTTTCCTCTAATTTAGTGCGGTAATGGTCAAAATTTCCCGCAATTATAGTGCGGATTGAGATCTCTTATTGGGTTATAAAAATGAAATTAGACTTTTAAAATATATAATATATTTTTCTCTTTAGATTTTTAAGCTTTATAATTTTGTTTTACAGGAAAATATTTCAAATAATTTGAATTCTGTTGGGTACAATTTCTTTCGCGAAATAAAGAAAAGGTAGTTTAGAAAAACTATTACTATTGTATATATAAGACTAGCGGCCACATCTATTTCTATATTGATTTGATACTGTCCAGATAAAAATGAATAACAACGATCTATGCATAATTAGCATATTTATTTTTCAATAATGTTTGTACTTTTGGTTTATGTTATACATTGCTAACCGAAAAGATTTACCTCCACTAATACTGTTCTCTCGTGGTCGGGCTTCTAAAAGATATAAGATTATTGTAAAGCGTCTAACGGTTTCATATATTTAAGAGAATATTGTCGTGACAATATTGCAAGAATAAACATCTTTTTAAATTATCTTAATGGTTAAATGAACTAACTACCTTCTGCTGGCTTCTCGTCCATTGTTCTGTAAGGTTCTTCTCGTCTTGATACGCCGCAGCATTGCGGACTTCCAGGGTTACATTTTGCGCACATACCGCCACAACATGTTGCGTAATAATCAGGGAAGCATCTCCATAGCAACAACCATAGCAGCCAAATGAGTAAAATGAGCAAAGCAATTCCAAGAAGCAGCCACAGGATCCACCAGTAATCTGTTGTGGTATTTAAAATTGCTCCTCTCGTTGGAACAGCGCAAAATTTGATTTGTTTAACGCGGATCATTGGGAAATCTGGTTTCATGACGTCAGCAAATGATTGTTTTATTGTTGATCCATCAATGAATTGATTATTAATTGCCACTACCGTATCGTTGATGCAAACCTCGTTATCGAAAGCCTTGTACGTCCAGGTGATTTCTGTTATTTCTGCCGTGTTCTCGAAAACATTGACACTTTGTATGAAGATTTTGCCTCGGTTACTGTAAGTTGTTATTTTTCGTATCAAACTCTCGATAACTGAACAGTTGTGCTGAATTTCGGTCACTTTTCGATCCACGATCACGCTTAGTGCGTAAACGTTTGTTTGCGAACTCAGGTCTGTGATTGCGGAGGTCACTAGCATTGAACCTCGATCACCACAAGTGTCCTCGGCCACGATCCTATATTGATACAAGTTGTTGTTAATATTTTTCTGCAATGTTTCTTCATCGTAATTTTTCTTTAGAAGCATTCCACATACTCTTGATGTTGATTTTTCGTAGCGCAACCAAAAGTCATTGGTGTATCTTTTGCCGGACATTGATTCCAAATAAATGTTCAATTCCGAATCTTCATCATCTTTAAACGTATTTCGAGATAACTGGAGGGAATGGTATTCTCCAACACTGATGCTATTCACAGTTTTGTCAGGACTGGCAACAGGAGAGGCTGAACGGCAATTATCCTGTCGCCTTTCTTCTACTGTTATCACCGTAAACTCAGGTTGTAAGGCGGTCTTTAACTCCTCTCCGCTCCACAGTTGCCGATATTTCTTTATTTCCGCACAATCACAGGGTTTCGGGAAATCACAAAAACTCCAACTCAAAACCAGCTGTTGATTCGATGTTGTCTGGAATGAGACGACGTTAATATCGTTTTGAAAGACTTCCATTTTTTTGAGAACAGACAACTCTGTCTCAACAGTTGTCTGCAGATTCACACCACTTTGCAATGTCGTCATAACATAGTATTCAAATGATGGAACGTCGTTTAGGATTTCAATGCACATATCTGTGTACGCGTAACTTCCGGACTGATCTGTTGCTTTCAGTTTGTAATAAAATAAGGTTTGAACATCAGGTCCGGTACCAGTGCGGGGGTAACCGATAATTGTTTGTGTTTCTTTGTTAAAATGAATCCATGCGTCAGCGGTCATCGGTTCTAAGTTATCCATTAGTAGTTCAAGCCGTAAATTTCTAGTATTGCCATCTTGTTCGTCAAAAAACGTATTTTCGGCAATCCTGAAATTCACTTCTTTACAGAAAGTTGTTGTAATCTTTGGCTGGATGTTTGCTTTCGGAGGTTGGGGGTTATCTACTTTGCAAGTTCCTTTTGTATTCGGCGTTGCTTGAATGAGATTCAACATGGGCCGCATGCATGATATTAACTGCGGCCGAAGTTTACTTGCAGCCGCGAATGTTATTGCATTTGTTTTTTCCGTTTCTGTAATATCGCATACTGGGGTTGTTTGTATGGAGCAGTTACTCCACTTGTACTCCACATAGTCATTGAAAACCTGAAAGTATTCTGTTTTTATCTCACCGCTCCTTCCATCATAGCATTTTTCCAGTTGACTTTGTAATCTCAGTATTTCAACTGGAAAATTCACAATCTTGTTCTCAGTCTGGTACCGCATCGTTGTCGAAAAATCCGAGAAGGCTTGTGTACCACTTATCCTTATATGGAGCTCAAGTTCTTCGCTTTGCCCGCAGGAATCAATTGCTTTTAATCGAAAGGCATTGTTGCCTAAAGGTGTAGTCACGAATGGAGTTACGTAGAGAGTGCGTTGTTGTAGATTCACCCATTCTGTACCCGCCACTTGGTTTCCGTTTGGGTAGCAGAGATCCATTCGAAGCGAATCACCGTCTTCTTCATCAAGAAAAAACTGAGTTGGTAGTTCATATTCGATGCTTTCACAGAATGTTAGCTCTAGAACGGGTAGAACGCCAAAAGACCTTGGCGGTTGATCTATGATGTATGTAGGGCTTATCGTAAGAGCATTTAGTATTATCTGATCGTTAGACTCTTGTTTCACATATGTTTTGAATTCGGGGCTCGGAAAATTACCAGATGCACTTAACATAACCTGGTTTCTATCCAATTCGGTTTCATCACGTTGGCAGACAAAACTCTTCACGGAGCAGTTTTTTATTTTGAGGCGATATGTTTCGTATTGATTTGAAGAGCTTTGCAGTTCACCGAATACAGCTGCTTGAAGATTATTTCTAGTATCTCCCACATAAGACCTGAGGTAGTGCATGATATCACTCTGTATCGTTACATAACTTGTCGATGAACCGTAAAAACTGTTAAATTCAACAAGCATATCTAAACCGCTCTCTTCTTTTTCATTTCCTACGTTCACTATCAATTTACTCGTTGAAAATTGACGACTGGTGTCATAGACGTAAAACAGAAAATTTATTGGCTGGTTTGATGTTGTGTCAGTAACCCTCTCGTTGGGGAGTATTTGAATTTCGTTATTTTTTATGTCGAATTGAACCCATGAGGATCTTGGAAGCAATCCACCATTAACGTCTTTAAGTTGAATGTCCAAAGTCTCCATGCCGCCATCTGTTGCATCATAGGCGAAATTACTGGGAAGATTCTGTGTGAAATAACCGCAGGATGTGACATTTACAGTGACTGAAGGAAGAACAATAGGTGGGTCGTTTTTACATGTACTTGCTAATGATGTAACTACATATCCTTGTGGAAATTCGCTTTTGAAGTCCTCGTTTGCTTTACCGTTTTCATTGAAGAGCTTCGAATTCAATGTTGTCACACTTGTTGAACTGCAGTCATTGGGCAGGGAACAGTTCAGCCAACTCAACTGAAACTCATCGCTCGAAACAAAGTTTAATGAGTCGTAAAGAAATCCGTCTGTTCCCACGTGACGTTTCAAGACATTATGAACAACGTTGACGTAGTAAACATCAGAGTTGCTCTTCAGATCTGAGGAGACTCTCACTTTGATGGAGTATTTGTTTGTGCTGGTAGATGTGCTACCCGAAAGTTTGATGTTGACCAGGGAAGATTCCGCTAACTGAAAACCGTTCTTGAAAAGAGATATGCGAAAGTTGTATCCGGATATCGGTTGATTTTGCAGCTCACTTTGCGTCGGAAAAGCTACAATTCTGTACGGAGTTCGCAGAAGGTTTACCCAGGAATTTTGTTGTAGCGCATTTCCGTTATACTGTGTTAACGTGACTCCCAGGTTTTCCACGTAGTCCGTGAAAATGTCACCTAAAAGAAAGTTACTTTCTTTGCACAGTTTTGCGTTGTATTGTATATTCGTTACAGCAGATACATCATCTCCACACACCGAGTAAAAGGTATTGTAGGGCTCGAAGGTGAATTGTACGCTAGCAATATAAAACAACTGTCTCAGCCAGTTGTCTAAATCTGCTTTGCTTTGATCAACAAATTCAGAAGTTGGGTAGTTCAATGCATCACACGGATGGCAGAAACCGACCTCTGCGAAACCTGTTATAGAGTTGAATGTTCTTATGTAGAAGCCATTAGTGATTTGTGCGAGTGTTGAATAAGTGGAGATTTGGTTTAACAATGCCCATTTGTAATCTAAAGCGTAGATTGGCTCCTGGAACATTTTTGTTGTTGTTAATATTTTGATGAGATCCTTTTTCCAAGTCGTCTTCATTGTGCTTTTGATGGTTACCATAGTATCGGCACTTCTCCCGTCCTGATTGGTTGCTCTGAGAACGAATTTGTAACCACCGTTTGGTTCGTTTCCGCTTGCTACTTGATCTAGTAGACCGTAAATCTCTTGTCTCTTGTTTACATTAATCCATCGGGAGGCTGCCAAAGATTGTTTCGTTTCTGTGAGCAATTCCAACATAAGATTTCTCGTACTCCCGTATTTCTGGTCGACAAAAGTATCGTCATCAATCATGCTGATAAAATCCCCGCAGAAGTTCTTTAAAGCGATAACTATTTCTTTTGTTGCTACCGGCCTGCTTAAGGGAGTGTTCCAGCATTCACGACTTGTAGAGAACGACTGCAGTTCAAAGGCTGGTTTCAAATGCTCTTTAAATGTTGATTTTGCACGAACGGCAGATGTAGCAGTCACATCAAAATAACTTTGAAGGGTGCTGACTACCTCTTTCAGGTATTCTGCGCTACCGGTTTGGTAGAGTGCCGCCCACGAGCAGTAAGAGTAAACCAAAGTCAACGTGTTCATTGAATGCTGGAATGAAATCACTTGAACGTCATTTAAATTGCTGTGAGAGAACTCCACAATCGTTGTGAGTAACTTCTTCAGAATGGTCACATCATGTTCCCCGTGGTACCTGGTGTATGTCAAACCCAACTGAACTTTGCATGCTTGATCCGAGCTGCTCACATACGAAGCGAAATCTTCAATCACAACGCTGAAAGAGTTTACAACTGTGTTTCCTGATATTGGATGCTGCGCCATCACTTTAAAACTGTTTCTTTCACTGATTTGATCCCATATAGGAAACCCGTAAACAGTTCCAGTCGATTGATCCATTTGCAACCAAGACGAACTTGGTATCTTTTCCATTGCGGATGTCATTAGTGTCAACCTGAAATAATTTTCATCCCTTCTTTGTGAATCTATAAAACAAGATTTGAAAGCAACCTTGACAAAGTGACCGCATGTCTTCGTTTGCACATTTTGACACTGCGTTGCTGTAATACTCTCGTTGTTCGAATTGACGCACGTCGGGGCGCTTACAAACGCGTAGTTGACGCCAAATTGTGGATTCAGGGCGGAAATCAATGCAAGTGAAGGAGACGTTGAGTAGGGTGTGCTTTGAAACTGTGCGAGTATTTTCTGGTATGTTTGAGGGTTGCACGCGAGTTTGCAATGAGAAAAACGAACGTATGAATAGCGATAAAAGTCTTTGACAAATATCTGGACTTGATCATCATTCGAATCAATAAAACGAGCAAGACGTTTGGTTAGCTCAGCTAGAACATGAGCGCTATTTGTATCTTCGTTATAGATGGTCGAAAACCCAACCGTTATATCGTTATTAAAATATGGTTTAAACTTTTGTACATTGACTATCAATGGTAGAGAAGATGTCCTTCCGGAACTGTCCTTACAAAATAACTTGTATCTATATATACCCTCGATCGCATTTTCGGCGACTTCCTCTGTGACGCTTCCAAATAAATATCTCTCCTTGTTTGTCTTCGTACCTATTTGAAGCCATTCGTTCATAGATACTCGTTGTCCATTCTCGTTTGCAACGTAAATCTCCATGCTTCTAATGTCCACGTCTTTTTCGTCAAGGAACAGGTTGTTTGGTAGATAATTTTGGAATAATTGACAAATCTTTGGGTGCACTACATACTGTGTAAACGGACCGGGGTATGGATTGGCCTCTATGCAGCTGAAACTGACCTTCAGGGACTTAAGGTCAAAATAGTAATCTTCTAAAAGTCTCCTGAAACTTGGATTAATCAAGTTGGCCTCGGAATCGAAAATCTTGTCGAATATTGATTTTATATCGTTGCGTTTACTTTCTGCGAGGCCTTGCATGGATTCCTCGTACGAAGGGAAGGCAAACGTACAGTTGCTCCACTTCAATGTGAAAGAATCGTCCGCATTTTGCTTGAAGTCCAGCACTTTGATTTGCACATTTTTATCTCCGTAAAATGTTTTTATTAAGTTCACCATCCTCCACAGCAGGTTTAAGTTCGGAGTCGTTGAAGTAAGGTACATGTAGCTAAATGAAATAGTGATGGGACAATCAGCTACGAAAGGTGTGTCACCGGCTTCCACCTCGATGTCTATAGTCTCCGTTAACAACCCGCTATCTCTAGCTTGCAACCTATACTTTGTTCGTTCATTGGAAGTAAAAGACTGAATGTTCACAGCGTTTATTTCTAGCGATGCTGTGTTCAACTGTATCCAAGATGCGCGGGAAATCTGGTTTCCTTCCGTGTCTTGCAACTGTATGTTCAACCAACGGCTGTCTCCGTTCGAATTATCGTAGAAAACAGAATTCGGAAGCTTGTAGGTAAACAGTGAACAATAGGATGGTTTTAAGGTTGACGGGCCCGCGACTGGACTGTATGGCGGGGAGTTTTGAGTACTGCATTTCGTGCTCACATAATAGACTCTCTTCAGGGTAAATTCCTGATAAAAGACATTCTTGAACCCCTGCATTATTGCTTCAGTAGGCGTGCGTAGTTGTTTCACATTACCAAATACATCGGAGTTGCAATCGTTGTAGTCGCATGTTGTCCAAGTAATTCTTCGGTACTCTGGATAGCCGTTTGCAACTTGATAAAGTTTCACAAACACTGCCGGAATATTCGCAAGATTGAAGTAATTCTTTATTCTCTCTGATAAGTACAAAGTCTGGTAGACCATTGGCCGTTCGATACGTCCGTTGTATCGTAACTCCATTGTCACTTCAAAGGGTGATATGGTTTGCATTTGCGGAGATAGCGTCACCATTACATTTATTTGTGTGCTTAACCCAGACCTATCTGTTGCTTTCAAAACGAATAAATACGATCTTTGGGTTGATCTGCGAACGTCGTCGTTGCTAATTGCGATAATAGACTGAGAACGTTTATCGAAGTTAATCCAGGATCCTGGTGGCAAAGGAAGTCCGGTGTCTGTTTCTTGAAGGGAGACATCTAGGTCGCTAGTACCTCCTTGTTCAAAGTCATAGAACATTTCTTCCTGTATGTTGACTTTTATAAAACCGCAGCTTGGCACTACGATGTTCACTGGGCTTGTACCCAATGGGACGACGGGTGGCATGTTTCGACACCTCTTTGTGAATCTTTTGTAAACATTCCTCACTGTGTATTGACTACCAAAAGCATTGTAAAAACCAGGTTGTACTGTTTCTCCATCATTATTGTAGAGTTTCATAAGGATTTTAGTGACAAAGCTGTAGTAGTCTATTTCTGGATTGACCTCTGATGGTTGCTGATACAGCGATGAACAATAGCTCCAAGTGATGAAAAAATAATTCGATGCCCCCTCTATGTATTCAACGAGTGCAATTTCTTTCGCCGTGGCCAATCTAAAGTAATCTTGCAGTTTTGCTCTAAGAAATCGCAGTCTATCCACTTTACTAACGGCAGTATCTGTTGATCGAAAATCCACGTGCAATTGGCACTCAATGGCCACCGAAAATTGTCCTTCGACCTTGACATTAAGTGGAGTAGCCGCTGGTAGCTGACTGCTGTCTGTTGCTGTGAGAGAATACGAGAACACGGGTTGTGTGGCGGCCAGTTTTGCCAAAGGCACCGCCGTAATCTTCTGCTCCTTCTCATTAAACATTATCCAAGAGTCTCTTTCCAAATCGTTACCGTTTTGGGTTTTCACTTTTAACGAAAGTCTCCTCGTGTTGCCATCCTCAGAATCGTAAAAGGTATTCTCAGGGATGACGTACTCAAAATAATTACACAAAGGAATTGACAATGTTTCCAGCGGCGCATCGACCCATGGTGGCGTCGGTGTAGTGCCGCTGCAAGGGGATGAAGCGGCTGTGGAGCCGTATTGAATCGTGTACTTTGGAGACATGTGCGCTTGAAATGCAACAGTGGGGAAGTTATTGGCGTTGTAAAACCTATCTTGAATTCGATTGAGTGTTACCTTGTCGCACGGTTGATAGCTGATCGAACAGTTGGCATAAGTGAAGGTCCTTTCAGTGTTACTTGATTTGCCATTCTCTATTAAACTGATATGACTACTGCTGCTGTCGTCAATGTAAGATGCTATTTTGTCTGCAAATTTCATAGCTTCAATCACTTGTGGTTGTTCCTCGTCATTGATCATGTAATGAAATTTGAATTGAAACTTTGGCTCCGCAGGAATGGTAATGACAAAGTTTACTTTTATTGATGATGTTAATCCTGTGCTATCGGTTGCAATCAGTTCCATTTGAAATGCCACTGTATTGAAGTTTAAAGCAAGTGTTCTAGATGGGTACGCATACAGCGTTTGGGTATTTACATCAAAATATGCCCATTCTGGTACTGGTTGATTGTTTTGCGCGGCTAATGTTAACTTTAATTGACGAGTGTCACCATCTTCTGGGTCGATAAACATGTCTTGCGGGACCGTTTGTTTCAAGCCCCCGCATTGATTAAATTTAATGTTCCACACCGCTCTTGACGGGATTGGTGGCGAGAGCGGCGTTTTGCATTGGGTTTCTGTTATCATACCGACGTCTTGGAGGATATAACGAGGTCTGAAGGCGCTACTGAAAGCCTGTAGTATGTTAGAATTCATCACCATGTTCATATAGAAGATATTTGCGGCGTCGTTGTCACAGTAGTCTGGTAGACGACAGGAACTCCACGTATAGAGCAGTGTATTCGCATCCAAATGTTCAAGAGATATGAAGTTTGTGTAATTACCTTTAAAGTAACTGTTGATATACTCTGTGATAAAGTATTGCTCTATGTATTTCTGTTGTGCGGTCGCGAAGTTGTATAACTTCAACGTATACTTATAAAACACTGCGTGTGCTCCCCCTGTTACTTTCACATTCCACAATGTGTCTATGAACAGTTGCTGAGAATCGAAAGCTCGAATTGTTATCTGGTAACCGTTGCTTGGCTGGTTGGATAAGACATCGTTATTCGCGATTGCTAATACCTGTTTAGACGCTGTTACATAAACCCACGTGGTGTCTATATCGATTGCCCGTCCGTTTATCAAGATGATCATGTAATTCAGATCAAAGCCATCTTCTTTGTCCCGGAATGTTTGTGGATTAAACATGGTACTGTATGACGAGCAGGTGTCCATTGTTAAATCGGGAATTGGAAGAAATTGATTGGGTGGATTGTTCTTTGTCACACACGGTCCTAATCTATTTAAAACTATTGCCAAAATTCTGATCTTTGGGAGTAGTTCCTTCTCGTATTGGTCCGAAAAAGAGCTCATATCGTCGTTGAAAAGTTTATTCGTTAAAATCTTTATGCCAGCTTCATCACAAGGCTCATATGTAAGTAAACAGCTAGTTGCCTTAACTGTAAACGGTTTAGAAGTTACTGATGTTCTGTCCATCTCTGTCACTAGAATATTTTTACCGGTTGAGTACTGCAGGAAGGCGCTTGTTTTAGTTGTGAATTCTCTGTAGACCTCTGAAAGGGGCACGAGGTCGCTCATCCATAACGCAGACATGCGAAAGTTAAAGCTGTAAGAAGGAGGTGGATCTTCGAAAGTCACTTGAAGCAGTGTAGAAACAAACGTTCCTCTTTGCGCAGTCGCAGTCAACGTGTAGGAGAGCGTGAGAGGGAATGACAACCCTTCGAAATCCGCAATCCACGCTGTTACTAACACTCGTTGTTTCTTTGAATCAAAAGAAACGAAAAAGTTCCCGCTGATCTGTGAACCGTCTGTGTTTATCAGAGAGAGTTTCAAATTTCGAGTGCTGCCGTCTATTTTGTCGAAAAACGTGTTTAGAGGAATCACGTAATCATTCAATTGGCAAAAGCTGCTTTTTAATGGTGGAATCGCATTTAACACCACCGGAGGTTCTTTAACGTCCACACATATCCCATCAAATTCAAAGTGTATGTGTAGTACCCTAAAGGGAGATAAAGCTGCGATAAGTAACGGCTGAATGACGTCACTGGAGATGAACAGCTTTCTGTTGAATCTTTCAAGTTCTTTCGTTTCACAGAATTGCTTTGAGAATGAGTTGTTTACCCATTCCACTTCCATTGTTGTTTGGAAGTTGTTAGAGGCGACCAAATAGGATACGAGATCGGACGTTCTGTCGTTGAAATAGGACGCTATCTTTGTTCTAAGACTATCGTAGATCGAGACGTAGGAATTGTATTGTAATGCAGTGTTCAATACCGTCAGCTGCATGTTGACACGATGGCTGTGTTCCCATCTGGAATAACTGACTATAATGTCCAGGTTTTGCATGGTTGTTTTACCGTTTATGTCATACGCAACTAATCTCAAAGTTAACGTTGAAGATAACATATCCCCGGCTCCATTAGAATTTTGTTCCAGGGTCGATGCCGCTGCCACTGTGGGAACTATGGTAACAGTTTGCGTGGATGCCGTGTACTGAACCCAAAACCGCGGACCTAAAATGTTCTTTTGTGCGTCTGTTAATTCCAATCTCAAATTTCTCGTGTTGCCTTGCTCTGAGTCATAAAATGTGTTTTCGGGGACACTTTGATGAAAGGTTTGGTAAGTGTTAACATGTAATGGGCCCCATCTACGAATTAACCGAGGCGGTTCATCATTCAGACAAGGTCCGGACAAATCGTCTGTCATAGAAAGACCGCTGAACTCTGGCATTAGAGCTGTTTTGAAAGCTTCTTTCCACGCGTTATTAGTATTCTTTAGGCTATTTTTGTATGCTGTTTGCAACAAAGCATTACAAGGCGCGTATGCGATTGTACAATTGCCAAATTCAAACTGAACTGTACCATCTGCAACAATTTTCGAATCAATGGCCTCAAACCCGACACCGTTATCTCCATAATAAGCTCCAATCCTTTCGGCCAAGACCAGCATTGGATCTTTCTTTGACCCGAAGAGTGACAAACTTGCTCGAAGCGTAACTTTGTAATCAGTTTTTATCACATCTCCTTTGATGTTAACATATAGTGTCTGTGTTACACTTAATAGGGACCTGTCCGTGGCTGTTAAGAGAAAAATATGCAAGTTTGAAAAGAACACATCTGATTGTTTCAGCAATATGAAAATTGTTTGCTTTTCCGTATCAAAGTGGAGAAAACTGGTTGACACGAGATGATTTCCGTCCGAATCTGTAACTTTTAAGTTTAGATTTCTTGCGTCGCCATCTTCGTCATCGAAGAACGTATTTGCTGGTATTGTGTATTGAAATATTCCGCAATATGTTACCTGGAGGTTTGGAATTTGCATTTTTACATTCGGTGCGTTAAACCCACACGGGCTCAAAGATGTTACGGACGCCGAAATAATTTGGAAGTCTTTGAGCTGAACTTGCGTTTCCGGTCTCAGATTTGTTTTTCTATCTGTAAATAACCTTTCCCTTAAGTCATTACTCAAAGCATACTCGCATCTATCCGGTTGGATTTCACAATGAGTCCATGTCAGCTTCCCTCTTCCATTGGTGCCTATGATATTGCTTACGGAATAGCTACGTACGCATATATTGCCCTGCATTGTTGGCCCAAACAACGTCCATAGATTTGGAATTATTTTCATTAATTGCATTGTATGAGGTAATGCTGCAATATTAAATATGTTCATGACAAACGTGATTTGAAAGTGGGTGTTAATAACACCGGTTGGAATGATATAGAATTCTGTCGAAACTCCCAAACCGCTAGTATCTTCTGCTCTCAAAACGAATGTTCTAACACCGTTTTCATTGTTGAACGTCTCGTCCATCGGTATCGCATAAACGGTCGCCATACTTTGCTCGTAATAGATCCAAGACGTTTTCAAAAGCTCAAAGTTTGAGTGCTTTGGTTTCATAGAGGACTTTAGTAATCCGTTCAATAGATTACCATCTTCGTTATCTCTAATTAAATTATCTGGTAACCTCAGTTGAAATAACTGACCTCTTTTTACAGTGTACGGGCCCGTGGCGTTTTCCTGTAGTAAACGTAGGTTAACGTAAGGTGGACTGTTGACAAAACAGCTTCCATTCTTATCATGGTTTATCTGTAGAATTGAGAAATCGGGTGACAATGCAAGCTTGAACAAGTAACTCGGTGAGTTTCCGTCAAATAATTTTGAGTTGGCATGTATTTGCGCCTGTGTATCGCAGGGCGACACTCTGAACGACGTGTTGTAGTAAAACAAAAGCACTGTTCTTGTCGATGGAATGGCGAAAATTCTTGAAACTATCAATGCGTTTTTATTTGCGTCCTCGAAGTAAGCCATAACACGCTCCATAAACTGGTACGAAATTCTCGATAAAAACTTGAAGCTGCTGCTATAGCTAAATCGCATGCGAAATAAATAGCTCCACGGTGGAGGATTGTCTAGACTCTGTACCTGAAATTCGTCATCGATATACTCTCCTTCTGGGTTACTCACTCTTAGCACAAATGTATACGCAGTTCTGGACTGTATTTGGTCAGTAATCGGTATCCCTTTTATTGTGCTTCCGTCAACATACAACCAGTTACTTGATAAAAAGGGGTTGCTTACTGTGATACTGAACTGCAGGTTTCCTCCATACTCTCTATCTACGTAGGCGTCTTCTGAGATTTTATGTTCAAAAAACGTTTTCCAGCTGAAGTAAAGTTTGCCGAGAGATTGTAAAATGACAGGTTTGTTTTTGCACGATGTAGTCTTTTCAATGTCCGCTTCGAAGATGGGGAAGTTGATATTTGCAAGAAGAGGTGAAAGATTAGGATGTATATTTCCATCTGGTCCTAATATCTTTGTTGAGTAATGGTAAATCTTGTCCGTGTTACATGTTGTTGTTAACTCAGTTAAAGTCCACTTAATGGTGGTCTTTTGCGTGTCACTCACAAAGTCATGAATGACAACTGAGGTTGTTGTCACTGATAAGTATGATGATATTGTTGAAATAAAACTCTCCATGAAATTCACATATGTTATTGTCAATATTCTGTGAGAAGTAAACGTCACGATGAAATTTTCTTCAATGGCCTGAAATCCAATAACCTTGATGGTTAGATCCTGGAACCTTTCAATGAGCAAAGGTGTTCTGGCCAACAATCTAAATTGATAAGATTTAGATTGAAGAGCTGAAGAATATGAGAGGAAACCCTCTAAAGTGGACATCTTTGTGAATTCATTTTTCGTCAAAGAGACCCAGTGTGTATTTTGTAAATGTTCTCCATTTGTATGTTGCAATTCATAGGTAAGGGTCATTGTATTTCCAGTTGTTGGAGGTCTAAATGAATTGCTCGGGATGATCAACTGGAACTTTTCATTGTAGCGAATTTCAAAACTGTTTATTTGTTGAAAAACGATCGGAGGGTCTAAAGACAGATAACCGCATGCACCATGAAAGCTTTCTGTAACACTCACTAATTCAAAATCGGGGGAGAACATATTTCTATACACTGAACGGTATTCACCAATTGTTTTTGAGCGGTATTTAACTATGTTTTCGACTTCACATTGATTGTAAACAAATGTTTGCGTGCTCCACACTAAACGAATATTAGTCACTCCATTGTCAAGCTTTGCCACTGTTAAAGTGTCTGATATTATTTGATTAATATCTGTTAGGCTGGAGTCTACTGTTCTTGCATACGGATAAATTTTGTTTAACTGAATGTAAAAAAGGTTTTCGACATCGTTTCGGATAAATACACTAGAGAATCTTGACCTTAAAACCAACGTACGTTTGTAGTTGGGACCGCGAGGAGGAACACCAAGCTTAAAGTTATATTTTTTTGTTGCTGAGTTGCCATCATTGTCTGTTGCTGATAAATAAAAACTCCACGAGGTTTTCTGATAAGCGTTCTCATTAATATATCCAATAAGTTCATCGCTGACTTGCGTTCTTCGAAGCTGAATCCAGTTACTCGTTGGAATAGGTTGCCCATCTAATAACGTCAACTTTAAATCTAAGCTTCTTGTGTTTCCGTCTTTAGCGTCAATGAACGTGGTGGCTGGTATGTCGAAAACGAACCTGTAGATGGTGCTAGTGACTATTAGGTCTTGGAAGAGTTTATCTGGATTTGGCGGAGAAGTATCGGATAGGCAATTGCCAGCTTTACTAGTTGAAATTGATGTTATTACGAGACCGATTTGGGATAAAAGATTCGTGAAGACCAAGTTGACCTCGCCATTTGAATTGAGAAACATACTATCGATCGTGTTGACAGCAACTATATCACAAGCTTGTTCTGCGAATTCTTTTAAGGTAAATGTAATGACGGTTTCTGTAGATAATTGTTGGATTTGAATAACGATGAATGAAGAAGTTGGATACGATATATAAGTAGCAGTTAGTGCAATAAAATTATTGATAAACAATGGAGTAATTACTGCTGGTTCTGCATGTAATACCGTTATGAATTTTCTTTCTATGGCAAACACCCCTTTGATGTCCACATTAAGTGTTCTAAAATTCTCCGCCATTAACGGAGTTTGCGCCACTAATCGGAAAATGTAATTGTTCTGCTTCATTGCTACTGTGTTTGTGACGTAACCTTCTAATTTTACGCCGCTTGATAGATATTTTCCGTTGGTGTTTATCCAGAATGTCGAAGGTAAATTGACGCCGTTTTTGTCAGTCAAGTAAACGGATAGACTCATGCTGCTTGCACTAAGCGGTGGGATGAACACGTTGCTTGGAACTGTGATGGAGAAAAAGGAGGAGAATTGAACGTTGATTTGGCTAAACAGTGAAGGACCTTTTATTGGGGGATCGCTAGAATACGAACCGCAAGATCGTTGAAAGATCTCTGTTTCACTCATCCACGTAAATTCGGATAAAAACATTTGTCTGTATGTGTTAATGGCCTTTGATCGCAGTTCAATGATGTTTTGTAGATTACATTGGTTGTTTACAAATAGAGTGACGCTCCAGACCAATGTTATGGTTGTAAGGGTGCCAGTTCGCGTTACCTGAAGATTTTCTGTTATCATTGACTTTATATCGGATATTCCCTGAGTTTGAACTTGAAAAAAAGGGAAAAGTTTCGCTTCTTGTATATAAAACAAAATGTCTACGTCGGTGCTAGAGGATATTTCTTGTGAAAAGGATTGCAGTACTAGATTTCGTTTGTAGTTTGGTTCTTGCGGTTTACTAAGCATTTTAAATGTGTAGCGTTTCGTCGCTGAATTGCCGTCACTATCTGTTGCTTTCAGAAAATACACCCATTCAGTTTGAGAGTAAACGTAACTGATGATGAAACCGACCAATTGAAAGACACCGTTTGACTTCCGTAATTGCACCCAGTTGTTAATGGGGACTTTGTTGCCGTTTTGAAGAGTGAACTGGATATCGAGATTGCTCATGTCGCCGTCTTTGGCGTCTTTAAAGGTTTGTAGAGGTATTGGCTGATAAAATCTATAGACATTGCTGCTTACAATAATGTTGTGGAAATCTTTATCTTTGAGTGGTCCGTTTCGGTCCGCGGTACAAACAGTAGACGTGGTTATGGACAAAGAACCGATGGCAAAATTGATGTTGCGAAGAGCTGCTACTAAATTAACATGAGGTTGACCTGCTGTTTGTTGTAGTTTGTTTCGAAAGTTGTCCACTGTTGATACGTCACAAGTGGAGGATGTGAATTCTTTCAACGTCCATTGAATAGTGGTAGTTGATCCTGCGCTCTGATAGTTGGTGATGAGAATGGAAGTTGAAGAGATTTGCAAGTAACTGGACAAAGTTGAAATGAATTGGTTGACGAAAAACGCGTAGGATGAGGAGATGACGACATTTGACGTAAACGTTACAACGAAATTCAGCTTAATTTCAGAATATCCCAAAATGTTTACCCTTATCAGCCGGTAAGTGACCGCCATTAACGGAGTTTGCGCCACTAATCGGAAAATGTAATTGTTCTGCTTCATTGCTACTGTGTTTGTGACGTAACCTTCTAATTTTACGCCGCTTGATAGATATTTTCCGTTGGTGTTTATCCAGAACGTCGAAGGTAAATTGACGCCGTTTTCGTCAGTCAAGTAAACGGATAGACTCATGCTGCTTGCACTAAGCGGTGCGATGAACACGTTGCTTGGAACTGTGATGGAGAAAAAGGAGGAGAATTGAACGTTGATTTGGCTAAACAGTGAAGGACCTTTTATTGGGGGATCGCTAGAATACGAACCGCAAGATCGTTGAAAGATCTCCGTTTCACTCATCCACGTAAATTCGGATAAAAACATTTGTCTGTATGTGTTTTGGTAATTGTTAATGGCCTTTGATCGCAGTTCAATGATGTTTTGTAGATTACATTGGTTGTTTACAAATAGAGTGACGCTCCAGACCAATGTTATGGTTGTAAGGGTGCCAGTTCGCGTTACCTGAAGATTTTCTGTTATCATTGACTTTATATCGGATATTCCCTGAGTTTGAACTTGAAAATAAGGGAAAAGTTTCGCTTCTTGTATATAAAACAAAATGTCTACGTCGGTGCTAGAGGATATTTCTTGTGAAAAGGATTGCAGTACTAGATTTCGTTTGTAGTTTGGTTCTTGCGGTTTACTAAGCATTTTAAATGTGTAGCGTTTCGTCGCTGAATTGCCGTCACTATCTGTTGCTTTCAGAAAATACACCCATTCAGTTTGAGAGTAAACGTAACTGATGATGAAACCGACCAATTGAAAGACTCCATTTGACTTCCGTAATTGCACCCAGTTGTTAATGGGGACTTTGTTGCCGTTTTGAAGAGTGAACTGGATATCGAGATTGCTCATGTCGCCGTCTTTGGCGTCTTTAAAGGTTTGTAGAGGTATTGGCTGATAAAATCTATAGACGTTGCTGCTTACAATAATGTTGTGGAAATCTTTATCTTTGACTGGTCCGTTTCGGTCCGCGGTACAAACAGTAGACGTGGTTATGGACAAAGAACCGATGGCAAAATTGATGTTGCGAAGAGCTGCTACTAAATTAACATGAGGTTGACCTGCTGTTTGTTGTAGTTTGTTTCGAAAGTTGTCCACTGTTGATACGTCACAAGTGGATAATGTGAATTCTTTCAACGTCCATTGAATAGTGGTAGTTGATCCTGCGCTCTGATAGTTGGTGATGAGAATGGAAGTTGAAGAGATTTGCAAATAACTGGACAACGTTGAAATGAATTGGTTGACGAAAAACGCGTAGGATGAGGAGATGACGACATTTGACGTAAACGTTACAACGAAATTCTGTTTAATTTCAGAATATCCCAAAATGTTTACCCTTATCAGCCGGTAAGTAACCGCCATTAACGGAGTTTGCGCCACTAATCGGAAAATGTAATTGTTCTGCTTCATTGCTACTGTGTTTGTGACGTAACCTTCTAATTTTACGCCGCTTGATAGATATTTTCCGTTGGTGTTTATCCAGAACGTCGAAGGTAAATTGACGCCGTTTTCGTCAGTCAAGTAAACGGATAGACTCATGCTGCTTGCACTAAGCGGTGCGATGAACACGTTGCTTGGAACTGTGATGGAGAAAAAGGAGGAGAATTGAACGTTGATTTGGCTAAACAGTGAAGGACCTTTTATTGGGGGATCGCTAGAATACGAACCGCAAGATCGTTGAAAGATCTCCGTTTCACTCATCCACGTAAATTCGGATAAAAACATTTGTCTGTATGTGTTTTGGTAATTGTTAATGGCCTTTGATCGCAGTTCAATGATGTTCTGTAGATTACATTGGTTGTTTACAAATAAAGTGACGCTCCAGACCAATGTTATGGTTGTAAGGGTGCCAGTTCGCGTTACCTGAAGATTTTCTGTTATCATTGACTTTATATCGGATATTCCCTGAGTTTGAACTTGAAAATAAGGGAAAAGTTTCGCTTCTTGTATATAAAACAAAATGTCTACGTCGGTGCTAGAGGATATTTCTTGTGAAAAGGATTGCAGTACTAGATTTCGTTTGTAGTTTGGTTCTTGCGGTTTACTAAGCATTTTAAATGTGTAGCGTTTCGTCGCTGAATTGCCATCACTATCTGTTGCTTTCAGGAAATACACCCATTCAGTTTGAGAGTAAACGTAACTGATGATGAAACCGACCAATTGAAAGACACCGTTTGACTTCCGTAATTGCACCCAGTTGTTAATGGGGACTTTGTTGCCGTTTTGAAGAGTGAACTGGATATCGAGATTGCTCATGTCGCCGTCTTTGGCGTCTTTAAAGGTTTGTAGAGGTATTGGCTGATAAAATCTATAGACATTGCTGCTTACAATAATGTTGTGGAAATCTTTATCTTTGAGTGGTCCGTTTCGGTCCGCGGTACAAACAGTAGACGTGGTTATGGACAAAGAACCGATGGCAAAATTGATGTTGCGAAGAGCTGCTACTAAATTAACATGAGGTTGACCTGCTGTTTGTTGTAGTTTGTTTCGAAAGTTGTCCACTGTTGATACGTCACAAGTGGATAATGTGAATTCTTTCAACGTCCATTGAATAGTGGTAGTTGATCCTGCGCTCTGATAGTTGGTGATGAGAATGGAAGTTGAAGAGATTTGCAAGTAACTGGACAAAGTTGAAATGAATTGGTTGACGAAAAACGCGTAGGATGAGGAGATGACGACATTTGACGTAAACGTTACAACGAAATTCAGCTTAATTTCAGAATATCCCAAAATGTTTACCCTTATCAGCCGGTAAGTGACCGCCATTAACGGAGTTTGCGCCACTAATCGGAAAATGTAATTGTTCTGCTTCATTGCTACTGTGTTTGTGACGTAACCTTCTAATTTTACGCCGCTTGATAGATATTTTCCGTTGGTGTTTATCCAGAACGTCAAAGGTAAATTGACGCCGTTTTCGTCAGTCAAGTAAACGGATAGACTCATGCTGCTTGCACTAAGCGGTGCGATGAACACGTTGCTTGGAACTGTGATGGAGAAAAAGGAGGAGAATTGAACGTTGATTTGGCTAAACAGTGAAGGACCTTTTATTGGGGGATCGCTAGAATACGAACCGCAAGATCGTTGAAAGATCTCCGTTTCACTCATCCACGTAAATTCGGATAAAAACATTTGTCTGTATGTGTTTTGGTAATTGTTAATGGCCTTTGATCGCAGTTCAATGATGTTTTGTAGATTACATTGGTTGTTTACAAATAGAGTGACGCTCCAGACCAATGTTATGGTTGTAAGGGTGCCAGTTCGCGTTACCTGAAGATTTTCTGTTATCATTGACTTTATATCGGATATTCTCTGAGTTTGAACTTGAAAATAAGGGAAAAGTTTCGCTTCTTGTATATAAAACAAAATGTCTACGTCGGTGCTAGAGGATATTTCTTGTGAAAAGGATTGCAGTACTAGATTTCGTTTGTAGTTTGGTTCTTGCGGTTTACTAAGCATTTTAAATGTGTAGCGTTTCGTCGCTGAATTGCCGTCACTATCTGTTGCTTTCAGAAAATACACCCATTCAGTTTGAGAGTAAACGTAACTGATGATGAAACCGACCAATTGAAAGACTCCATTTGACTTCCGTAATTGCACCCAGTTGTTAATGGGGACTTTGTTGCCGTTTTGAAGAGTGAACTGGATATCAAGATTGCTCATGTCGCCGTCTTTGGCGTCTTTAAAGGTTTGTAGAGGTATTGGCTGATAAAATCTATAGACGTTGCTGCTTACAATAATGTTGTGGAAATCTTTATCTTTGACTGGTCCGTTTCGGTCCGCGGTACAAACAGTAGACGTGGTTATGGACAAAGAACCGATGGCAAAATTGATGTTGCGAAGAGCTGCTACTAAATTAACATGAGGTTGACCTGCTGTTTGTTGTAGTTTGTTTCGAAAGTTGTCCACTGTTGATAGGTCACAAGTGGATAATGTGAATTCTTTCAACGTCCATTGAATAGTGGTAGTTGATCCTGCGCTCTGATAGTTGGTGATGAGAATGGAAGTTGAAGAGATTTGCAAATAACTGGACAACGTTGAAATGAATTGGTTGACGAAAAACGCGTAGGATGAGGAGATGACGACATTTGACGTAAACGTTACAACGAAATTCTGTTTAATTTCAGAATATCCCAAAATGTTTACCCTTATCAGCCGGTAAGAAACCGCCATTAACGGAGTTTGCGCCACTAATCGGAAAATGTAATTGTTCTGCTTCATTGCTACTGTGTTTGTGACGTAACCTTCTAATTTTACGCCGCTTGATAGATATTTTCCGTTGGTGTTTATCCAGAACGTCGAAGGTAAATTGACGCCGTTTTCGTCAGTCAAGTAAACGGATAGACTCATGCTGCTTGCACTAAGCGGTGCGATGAACACGTTGCTTGGAACTGTGATGGAGAAAAAGGAGGAGAATTGAACGTTGATTTGGCTAAACAGTGAAGGACCTTTTATTGGGGGATCGCTAGAATACGAACCGCAAGATCGTTGAAAGATCTCCGTTTCACTCATCCACGTAAATTCGGATAAAAACATTTGTCTGTATGTGTTTTGGTAATTGTTAATGGCCTTTGATCGCAGTTCAATGATGTTCTGTAGATTACATTGGTTGTTTACAAATAAAGTGACGCTCCAGACCAATGTTATGGTTGTAAGGGTGCCAGTTCGCGTTACCTGAAGATTTTCTGTTATCATTGACTTTATATCGGATATTCCCTGAGTTTGAACTTGAAAATAAGGGAAAAGTTTCGCTTCTTGTATATAAAACAAAATGTCTACGTCGGTGCTAGAGGATATTTCTTGTGAAAAGGATTGCAGTACTAGATTTCGTTTGTAGTTTGGTTCTTGCGGTTTACTAAGCATTTTAAATGTGTAGCGTTTCGTCGCTGAATTGCCATCACTATCTGTTGCTTTCAGGAAATACACCCATTCAGTTTGAGAGTAAACGTAACTGATGATGAAACCGACCAATTGAAAGACACCGTTTGACTTCCGTAATTGCACCCAGTTGTTAATGGGGACTTTGTTGCCGTTTTGAAGAGTGAACTGGATATCGAGATTGCTCATGTCGCCGTCTTTGGCGTCTTTAAAGGTTTGTAGAGGTATTGGCTGATAAAATCTATAGACATTGCTGCTTACAATAATGTTGTGGAAATCTTTATCTTTGAGTGGTCCGTTTCGGTCCGCGGTACAAACAGTAGACGTGGTTATGGACAAAGAACCGATGGGAAAATTGATGTTGCGAAGAGCTGCTACTAAATTAACATGAGGTTGACCTGCTGTTTGTTGTAGTTTGTTTCGAAAGTTGTCCACTGTTGATACGTCACAAGTGGAGGATGTGAATTCTTTCAACGTCCATTGAATAGTGGTAGTTGATCCTGCGCTCTGATAGTTGGTGATGAGAATGGAAGTTGAAGAGATTTGCAAGTAACTGGACAAAGTTGAAATGAATTGGTTGACGAAAAACGCGTAGGATGAGGAGATGACGACATTTGACGTAAACGTTACAACGAAATTCAGCTTAATTTCAGAATATCCCAAAATGTTTACCCTTATCAGCCGGTAAGTGACCGCCATTAACGGAGTTTGCGCCACTAATCGGAAAATGTAATTGTTCTGCTTCATTGCTACTGTGTTTGTGACGTAACCTTCTAATTTTACGCCGCTTGATAGATATTTTCCGTTGGTGTTTATCCAGAACGTCGAAGGTAAATTGACGCCGTTTTCGTCAGTCAAGTAAACGGATAGACTCATGCTGCTTGCACTAAGCGGTGCGATGAACACGTTGCTTGGAACTGTGATGGAGAAAAAGGAGGAGAATTGAACGTTGATTTGACTAAAAAGTGAAGGACCTTTTATTGGGGGATCGCTAGAATACGAACCGCAAGATCGTTGAAAGATCTCCGTTTCACTCATCCACGTAAATTCGGATAAAAACATTTGTCTGTATGTGTTTTGGTAATTGTTAATGGCCTTTGATCGCAGTTCAATGATGTTTTGTAGATTACATTGGTTGTTTACAAATAGAGTGACGCTCCAGACCAATGTTATGGTTGTAAGGGTGCCAGTTCGCGTTACCTGAAGATTTTCTGTTATCATTGACTTTATATCGGATATTCCCTGAGTTTGAACTTGAAAATAAGGGAAAAGTTTCGCTTCTTGTATATAAAACAAAATGTCTACGTCGGTGCTAGAGGATATTTCTTGTGAAAAGGATTGCAGTACTAGATTTCGTTTGTAGTTTGGTTCTTGCGGTTTACTAAGCATTTTAAATGTGTAGCGTTTCGTCGCTGAATTGCCGTCACTATCTGTTGCTTTCAGGAAATACACCCATTCAGTTTGAGAGTAAACGTAACTGATGATGAAACCGACCAATTGAAAGACACCGTTTGACTTCCGTAATTGCACCCAGTTGTTAATGGGGACTTTGTTGCCGTTTTGAAGAGTGAACTGGATATCGAGATTGCTCATGTCGCCGTCTTTGGCGTCTTTAAAGGTTTGTAGAGGTATTGGCTGATAAAATCTATAGACGTTGCTGCTTACAATAATGTTGTGGAAATCTTTATCTTTGAGTGGTCCGTTTCGGTCCGCGGTACAAACAGTAGACGTGGTTATGGACAAAGAACCGATGGAAAAATTGATGTTGCGAAGAGCTGCTACTAAATTAACATGAGGTTGACCTGCTGTTTGTTGTAGTTTGTTTCGAAAGTTGTCCACTGTTGATACGTCACAAGTGGAGGAAGTGAATTCTTTCAACGTCCATTGAATAGTGGTAGTTGATCCTGCGCTCTGATAGTTGGTGATGAGAATGGAAGTTGAAGAGATTTGCAAATAACTGGACAAAGTTGAAATGAATTGGTTGACGAAAAACGCGTAGGATGAGGAGATGACGACATTTGACGTAAACGTTACAACGAAATTCTGCTTAATTTCAGAATATCCCAAAATGTTTACCCTTATCAGCCTGTAATTGACCGCCATTAACGGAGTTTGCGCCACTAATCGGAAAATGTAATTGTTCTGCTTCATTGCTACTGTGTTTGTGACGTAACCTTCTAATTTTACGCCGCTTGATAGATATTTTCCGTTGGTGTTTATCCAGAACGTCGAAGGTAAATTGACGCCGTTTTCGTCAGTCAAGTAAACGGATAGACTCATGCTGCTTGCACTAAGCGGTGCGATGAACACGTTGCTTGGAACTGTGATGGAGAAAAAGGAGGAGAATTGAACGTTGATTTGACTAAAAAGTGAAGGACCTTTTATTGGGGGATCGCTAGAATACGAACCGCAAGATCGTTGAAAGATCTCCGTTTCACTCATCCACGTAAATTCGGATAAAAACATTTGTCTGTATGTGTTTTGGTAATTGTTAATGGCCTTTGATCGCAGTTCAATGATGTTTTGTAGATTACATTGGTTGTTTACAAATAGAGTGACGCTCCAGACCAATGTTATGGTTGTAAGGGTGCCAGTTCGCGTTACCTGAAGATTTTCTGTTATCATTGACTTTATATCGGATATTCCCTGAGTTTGAACTTGAAAATAAGGGAAAAGTTTCGCTTCTTGTATATAAAACAAAATGTCTACGTCGGTGCTAGAGGATATTTCTTGTGAAAAAGATTGCAGTACTAGATTTCGTTTGTAGTTTGGTTCTTGCGGTTTACTAAGCATTTTAAATGTGTAGCGTTTCGTCGCTGAATTGCCGTCACTATCTGTTGCTTTCAGGAAATACACCCATTCAGTTTGAGAGTAAACGTAACTGATGATGAAACCGACCAATTGAAAGACACCGTTTGACTTCCGTAATTGCACCCAGTTGTTAATGGGGACTTTGTTGCCGTTTTGAAGAGTGAACTGGATATCGAGATTGCTCATGTCGCCGTCTTTGGCGTCTTTAAAAGTTTGTAGAGGTATTGGCTGATAAAATCTATAGACGTTGCTGCTTACAATAATGTTGTGGAAATCTTTATCTTTGAGTGGTCCGTTTCGGTCCGCGGTACAAACAGTAGACGTGGTTATGGACAAAGAACCGATGGGAAAATTGATGTTGCGAAGAGCTGCTACTAAATTAACATGAGGTTGACCTGCTGTTTGTTGTAGTTTGTTTCGAAAGTTGTCCACTGTTGATACGTCACAAGTGGAGGAAGTGAATTCTTTCAACGTCCATTGAATAGTGGTAGTTGATCCTGCGCTCTGATAGTTGGTGATGAGAATGGAAGTTGAAGAGATTTGCAAATAACTGGACAAAGTTGAAATGAATTGGTTGACGAAAAACGCGTAGGATGAGGAGATGACGACATTTGACGTAAACGTTACAACGAAATTCTGCTTAATTTCAGAATATCCCAAAATGTTTACCCTTATCAGCCTGTAATTGACCGCCATTAATGGAGTTTGCGCCACTAATCGGAAAATGTAATTGTTCTGCTTCATTGCTACTGTGTTTGTGACGTAACCTTCTAATTTTACGCCGCTTGATAGATATTTTCCGTTGGTGTTTATCCAGAACGTCGAAGGTAAAATGATGCCGTTTTCGTCAGTCAAGTAAACGGATAGACTCATGCTGCTTGCACTAAGCGGTGCGATGAACACGTTGCTTGGAACTGTGATGGAGAAAAAGGAGGAGAATTGAACGTTGATTTGGCTAAACAGTGAAGGACCTTTTATTGGGGGATCGCTAGAATACGATCCGCAAGATCGTTGAAAGATCTCCGTTTCACTCATCCACGTAAATTCGGATAAAAACATTTGTCTGTATGTGTTTTGGTAATTGTTAATGGCCTTTGATCGCAGTTCAATGATGTTTTGTAGATTACATTGGTTGTTTACAAATAGAGTGACGCTCCAGACCAATGTTATGGTTGTAAGGGTGCCAGTTCGCGTTACCTGAAGATTTTCTGTTATCATTGACTTTATATCGGATATTCCCTGAGTTTGAACTTGAAAATAAGGGAAAAGTTTCGCTTCTTGTATATAAAACAAAATGTCTACGTCGGTGCTAGAGGATATTTCTTGTGAAAAGGATTGCAGTACTAGATTTCGTTTGTAGTTTGGTTCTTGCGGTTTACTAAGCATTTTAAATGTGTAGCGTTTCGTCGCTGAATTGCCGTCACTATCTGTTGCTTTCAGGAAATACACCCATTCAGTTTGAGAGTAAACGTAACTGATGATGAAACCGACCAATTGAAAGACACCGTTTGACTTCCGTAATTGCACCCAGTTGTTAATGGGGACTTTGTTGCCGTTTTGAAGAGTGAACTGGATATCGAGATTGCTCATGTCGCCGTCTTTGGCGTCTTTAAAGGTTTGTAGAGGTATTGGCTGATAAAATCTATAGACGTTGCTGCTTACAATAATGTTGTGGAAATCTTTATCTTTGAGTGGTCCGTTTCGGTCCGCGGTACATCTTGGTTGAATGGTTAGCTTGAAATCGTTAATCTGGAAATTTACGTTGTTGAGAATTGTGCGGAAATCAACGTTTACATTACCATTTTCACTTTGTAGTTTACTTTTGAGCTCTGCGATTTTTTCAATATTGCACATTGGCGTCGTCAGTTCTCTTATAGTCCATTCAATTCTGGTGATGGAGTTTGCGCTATTGTAACGGATTATTAGCAACTCTGTTGATACTATCGACAAGTAGCTGGAGACTGATGATATGAACATTTGTGTGAACTTTGACATCGATGATGTTAAAATGAACGTTTCAGATGTTATTGTTATTAGCGCTTGAATGTTTGCGCCTGTTTCTCCGGAGATTTTTACGCGAATTCCCCGAAAGCTTTCCACTAGTAATGGTGTTACGGCCACAAGGCGAAAACTGTACTGTGAGCTTGTATCAACTATGTCCTTCGTGGCGTATCCTTCTATCTTCGGCGAATTTTGATTCGCACCGAGATTTTGTCCACTGAGTGAGATCCAATGTGCATCCGGCAACGCCTGCCCATTGCTGTTTCTTAGAAAGAGCTTTAAGGACATACCTGCACCGTTTTTTGGCGGTAGAAAGAGACCTTGTGGAATACTGATGGAGAAAAACTCCCCAATGTTTACTTCTATTTCGTTGAACATGACCGTCCCAATAATCGGTGGGTTTACTGTCAGGTAATTACAAACACCAAAGAAAATCTCCTCTTCGCTGATGAATCTGAACTCGCTTTCGAACATTAGCTGGTACTGGCGCTGTTTAACACCGATTGTTTTGCTTCGAAGTTCAACAATCTGATCTAGCATGCATGTGCTGCTCTGAAACCTGTTTGTGCTCCAGAGCAGTAGGATGGTCACTTCATTATTACCTCTTGATATTCGTAGATCTTCTGTCATCATGTTGTTGATATTGGCGATCCCTTGTCCGCTCTTTTGAGAGTAAGCAAAGAGTTTCTGCTCTTGAATGTAGAACAAAATCTCAACGTCGTTTTTCTTGACGATGGTTGAATCGGTCGATCTTAGCGTAAGTTTTCTTTTATAGACGACGGGTGCGGGCGGAGTTATCAACTTGAACGTGTATCGTTTTGTTGCGTAGTTACCGTCGTTATCTGTGGCTTTTATAAGGAAGTTCCATTCTTTCTGATTGTAAGTGTAGGTACCGATGAACCCCAATAAGGCGTCTGCGCTCTGTGTTCTTCTTATCTGCACCCAATTACTCTGCGACACCGACCGACCGTCAAGTGACGTTAATTCAATGGCCAGTTTACTCATGTCGCCGTCTTTACTGTCGACAAATGTTGTTTTCGGCAAAGCGAATACGAACCTATAAACTGTGTTGGGAACGATTATTTCGTGGAACTCTTTATCGGCGACGGGGCCAAGCTTGTTAGCGTCGCATTTTGCAGATTTTTTCGCGTTGACCGTAGATAGCGCAAAATTCATGTTGTTCAGGGCCGTGATAAGCCCTGTTTCTGGCGAACCGTTTTCTGTGAAAAGTTTCCTTTCGATCGCAAGCAGTTGGGTTGTATCACACGTGGCTGTAGTGAACTCAACTATCGTCCACTGTATCGTTGTTCGCGATGATAAAGTCTCAAAATCGAGGATTAGTATGGACTGTGACGATACGGATAGGTAGCTGGATACCACTGAAATGAATTGCTGCACGAATACAGAGTAGGAAGCAAACGAGAAGGAATTCGTTGTAAATGTTACAACATAGTTTTCCTCGATGCCTTCGTAACCGATGATATTGATGCTAATCGCGCGGTAAGACTCAACCAAGAGTGGAGTAACGGCTACAAGGCGAAACGTGTAACTTGTCTGTCGCATTGCAATCGCGTTTGACGCGTAACCTTCCAAGTTCAAGCCGTTACTCAAATATCCCCCGTTCACATTTGCCCAGTAATATTCTGGTAGCTTATTGCCGTTTTCATCGCGAAGGTAGATTCGGAGGGACATACCGCTGCCGGATGAAGGTGGTTTGAACGCGTCTGCTGGTATCATTTCTGAGAAAAACCAGCCAAATTTTATATCGACTTTATTAAACTCCACGTTGCCTGCCACCGGTGGATCGACACTTAAGTAATTGCACGATTGATAGAAGTTCTCCGTGTGCCCCACATGTTTTAACTCCGGTTGGAAGGTGTTTTGGTAGGTGTCTTCAAAGTCTCCGATGGTTTTCGAACGCAACTGTACGATTCTTTCCACTTCGCACTTTGTGAAGGCGAACAAACTGGTGCTCCACGTTAAGGAGATACTAACTTCTGTTGACGATCGCGTTACTTGCAGTTGTCTTGTAATCATCGTGCTGATATCGCTGATGCCCTGTTGGTTTGCTTGCGAGTAGGGGAAGAGCTTCTTCTCTTGAATCAGAAACAAAATCTCGACATCATTTAAATGGAGAACGGCAGTTGAGGAGAGCTTCAATGTGCGCTCGTAATTTGGTTGAATTGGCATCGCACTCAGTTTAAACGTGTACGGTTTTGTTGCTTTGTTCCCATCACTGTCTGTCGCTTGCAACAAAAATTTCCACTCGCTTTGTTTGTAGACGTTTACGCTAATGAAACCAATGAGTTCGTCTTTGGTTGGGGATCGCTTCAGCTGAATCCAGCTATCGGAGGAAACCTTTTCTCCATTCTCCAATAGAAGTTCCAACGACAAACTCTTCATGCTTCCGTCTTTTTCGTCAGTGAATGTTTTTTCGGGTAAAAGAAAGAGAAATCTGTAGACAGTGTTGGGTACATTGATGTTATGAAACAATTCGTCTGGTGCAGGACCGTTTGTGTCTTTAGCGCAAGCTAGTTCTATATTAATGTCGATTCGCCTAACGGGGAAGTTAATGCTGTCGAGCTCTGTTTTTAAATCAACCTGGATATTTCCACTCGAATCGACTAGCTTGTCCGAGAGTGCTGTCACGCGGCTTTGGTCGCAGGTTTTTTGCGTGAATTCCAACAGTGACCATTTTACAACTGTGCTGCTTGCTAGAGTTTCAATCTCAAAGATGATGATCTCTGACGATGTTACGGACAAGTAAGCCGAAATCGTGGCGAGGAATTGCTTCACGAAGACGAGGTAGGTAATCGAGAAACTGTCAGTGGTTGTGAACAGCACCACGAAGTTTTGTTGAATTTCCAGCGCGTTCACGTTTACAGTGAAAGAGCGACTTGTCTTCTCCAATAGCGGAGTACTCGCCACTAATAAGAACCCGTACGTCGACTGCTGCAATGCTAGGGCGCGCGAAAGGTAGCCTTCCAGTTTCATGGATTTCGATAGTTCATTCCCCATTATTGCAATCCAATACGAAGAGGGCAATTTCTCTCCGTCAGCCGCTCTCAATTCGACTCGTATCTCCATGCTGCTGCCACTGGCCGGTGCTGAAAATACATTTGAGGGGATGTCAATAGAGAAAAATATGCCGAGATCAATTGTGAACGGGTTCAGTGTCGCGATGCCGACCACTGGAGGATCATTTGATAAGTACGAACACGATTCTAGAAAGATCTCAGTGTACGATTGTACTTCGAACTCCGGCGCGAAGGTAGATTTATACGTGTTCTTGTAACTGCCCAACGTCTTCGATCTCAGCTGTACGATTCTCTCAGTTTCGCATTGATTGCTTATGAAGATGCTGGAACTCCAAGTCAGCACTATGTTTGTTGCGCCGTTCAACTTTGTGATTTGCAGCTCTTCGGTCATTACAGTCGCAATGTCCGTTATACCTTGCTTTTGCGCTTGTGCGTACGGAAATAGTTTTTTCTCTTGTATATAGAAGAGGATATCCACGTACGAACTCTCAAAGACGACACTCTGTGTGGACTTTAAAGTCAATACTCGCTTGTACACCGGCTGCTGCGGGGGAGACTGCAAAATGAAAGTGTAAGGCTTCGACGCAGAGTTACCGTCTTTATCAGTCGCTCTTAACTGGAACTTGTATGTAGTTTCCGCATACAGTCCTCTACTGATGTACAAAACCAACTGGTACTTGTCATTCGAGCGCTTCAAGTTCACCCAGTAGGTATCGGGCACCTCTTGTCCGTTTTCAAACAACCAATCCACTTTAAGATCGAGCATGTTCCCATCCTCATCATCGATGAATGTTGTGGGTGGTAGGTCAAAGTAGAACCGGTAGATGGTGTTCGGGACGTTGATGTTGTGGAAATCTTTATCTCTCCGCGGTGGAGATTGACCGGCTGCAAGCCATACGCTGAAAAATAAGCAAGCATACAGTTTCATTGTCCGAAATCGCCATATTAAGTCCACACCAAATTTAATTTTTTCTTCCATCGCAAATTAAAACCAAAATTTGTACGAATAAGGTATTTCATTTTAATCGTTGTAAGTTTCAAATCTGCTCCTTACTTTCATTATCGTACCGTCCTAATCGACTGCCATGTTGAATTTTCATCTTATTCCTAATCAACTCAGCTTATCTGCTCCTTACTTTCATTATCGTACCGTCCTAATCAACTGCCATGTTGAATTTTCAACTTATTCCTAATCAACTCAGCTTATCTGCTCCTTACTTTCATTATCGTACCGTCCTTATCAACTGCCATGTTGAATTTTCAACTTATTCCTAATCAACTCAGCTTATCTGCTCCTTACTTTCATTATCGTACCGTCCTAATCAACTGCCATGTTGAATTTTCATCTTATTCCTAATCAACTCAGCTTATCTATGCTTATTACTTTGTTTACATTTATCATTATTAATATTAACAGATTTCTAGCTTTAAAAGTATTCTAAACTTATTTTAGGTCTAATGATGTCCAAAAACGAACAGGGGAAGGGGTATATTCTGCCGAATGCGAACGCACGCTTTGCGAAAGAGTCCGTGTGAATTCGAATTCGTCGAGGATGTTAACTTGCTTTTTTAAGCGATGGCAAAAAGAGACGGATTTAAGTAGAGTGTTTATTAATATCCAAGTGTAGGGAAGCAAGAAGAAACGAGCGACCCCCTTGAACCCAAACATGATATTTCTCTCTTGCATCCTTCTGCTGGTTCAAATTACCTTGAGGAAGAATTATTGGAGGGGCGGGAATATTTTTCTAAAGTGCTTTTTGAAGACGTGAATGGAACGTTTATCGAAAGCCGCCTTATTTGTTTTTACGCTAAAACTGGTGAAATGTTTTTCTATGTGGGCATCTACGAATGTACTTACCTTAGGGGAAGAAATTTTGTCGGGAAGAAAATTTTCGGCATCCGCCAAATTAAATTCCGCCAAATTTTGTTTCCACCAAAATTTCTTATGTAAGCAACCCGATATTCCTTCATTAAAGCACATAAAACTTTTTTTCGTGTAATACGATTAGGGCTAAGATAATAGTCGTCTAGTGTTTAGCAACTTTTTGAATCATGCATTCGTGGGCCCTAATGAGATTATTATTACTAATTTAGATGATGAAACTTTAGTTGTTGTTATGCCAAAGGCTTGTCCGTAGTAGATTAATAAAAATCCAAATAAAAAAAACAAAACACCAATTTACCATAATGGCGAAGTTATTAACAGTCTCACCTTGACAACATAAGCCATAACATAATAACAGATCACTAAAGAATCATTTATGTTTTTGATTTCGAACCCTCTCTATCAGAGTTATTAGATGTAAAAATGTTTGTTGTAGGGCTTCAGGCTCACTCGATTCAACGTTAATTCTCGCTGTTGGTCCATTGATGATTAAACAGTCGATTTCTCAAAACTTCATCAATTATTACAGGTTAACCGGTGACGTGTTTTACAAGGCTGCTACGGCTTGCAAGGTTGCGGTGTGTTTTTTTTTTAAAAGAAAGTTGATTGCTTTTCGAAACTTTGAGCACTTTAAAAATGTCAAAAACGTATTAATCGATATGGGTTTGTATAAATTTGACTGGAGCTGAAAAGGTAGTCTTATTGAATGCGTTTATTGTTCTTTGGATTTTAATTATTGAATACACTACTGATTTGCATTCAGGTCAAGCGTCTTTTCAACTTCTCCTATTTTACCTCTCATTGAAGTCTCGCATATTTTGTCAGTCGCCTATAAAGCGTCACCAAAAAAGTAGAGATAATATATTTTGGTCCTAGCTTCCATATCTGCAATATTGCAATTAAAGATTTGAGTTTTGTACTTCCTTCAGTGCAATGTAAATGTCTGGAGCTAACTGAATTGTCTTGTCGAAAATACCTTAAATACCCAAAGCTGTTAAGTACAGCTTTGTTAAGTACAGTTTTGTTAAGTACAGCTTTGTTAAGTAGAGCTTTGTTCACCCAAAAAATACTCAAATATTTTTAAGAGCCAAAATTTCATGACTAAAGAAATCTTTTTAGTTACAGTCATCTTTCCACAATTAATTAGTAAAATACATATTATATATGAGATATTTATTTTATTTAAAACTGTATCTCCGAGATGAATCACATTTCAACCACGCTCTAAGTAACATGATCTACATAAAATCTTTAACCAAGCGTTCGTTCTAGAAATAAAAGAAGTAATATTGTTGATAAGGATCCCAAACCAAATTAAAAAGAGAATCGGTACAAGCGTGTTTAATTATTTCTATTTTCAACCAATCAGCTGTGGTAATCATTTAATTATTTCTATTTTCAACCAATCAGCTGTGGTAATCATTTAATTATTTCTATTTTCAAACAATCAGCTGTGGTTACCTTGAATCACTTGTCGTATTTCTTCAGTCTTAAATCGTTGACTTCATAAACATAATTCGTCAATGCTTTTCCCACTCCAACGCGTTCTTTTCCTATGTTCTCCCAGCAGTTTGTGGATTTCCCATGTTTGGAGAAATCCCCGTGTCCACCCCAACATTCACCGTAATACTGAATGGCGAAATATCTCTCTCCTGAAATGGAAATAAAATGAAATTTAATGTGTTTAAAAGTGTAGTCCGTATTAAAATTTGATGCTACCGTTCTCCATTTATTTGAAAATTGATAAGTAAAACTAAACTTTGAAGACGGGAAACGTTACTGTGAGCTGTAATGCTACTTTCTCATTTTGTAGATCTAGATCTTTTATGAAATAAAGAATTTTGGTTTAGCCAAAAAAAATGGAAAGGCGCATTTTACGGTAAACAATTTCAATATTTTTGAAAATTTTACTTAATTTATTTCTAGCAAAATTTTTTTATTGATTATGAACATATACATTATAAAATATAAAAGAAAACTAAATACAAACAACGCGTCAAATATTTTGTATTTTACCAGGTATACACAGAGCTGAAGTTTGAAGTTTGAAACTGAAGAAACTCACCCAATGAGCATTTAGTTTCAAAATAATTTTTAATTTTCAAAATTATACCTCGTTCCTTAGCCAAATCATAACACGTCTTCACTGTTAGCTCCATTTGTCGCCATATTATTTGATCTCTTATGTTCGCGAACAAAACCGATAGAGCTCTATCTTCTTTCTTGTCACTGTAGCAACCTTTGTAACTGTATTGACCTAAACGAACATTCAACCAATTTTATTTACATATTCCAAACATTTTATTTATACTTACAATTCTTGCAATATGGATTAACTGTTGTAACAGCCTCTGTAATAAGTTTAGTTGTTTGCGGTTTTGTAGTTGTTGGTGGTTTGGTTGTGGTTGTAGTTGTTGGTGGTTTGGTTGTGGTTGTAGTTGTTGGTGGTTTGGTTGTGGTTGTAGTTGTTGGTGGTTTGGTTGTGGTTGTAGTTGTTGGTGGTTTGGTTGTGGTTGTAGTTGTTGGTGGTTTGGTTGTGGTTGTAGTTGTTGGTGACCTGGTTGTGGTTGTAGTTGTTGGCGTTTTTGTAGTAGTTGTTGGTGGCCTGGTTGTGGTTGTAGTTGTTGGTGGCCTGGTTGTGGTTGTAGTTGTTGGTGGCCTGGTTGTGGTTGTAGTTGTTGGTGGCCTGGTTGTGGTTGTAGTTGTTGGTGGCCTGGTTGTGGTTGTAGTTGTTGGCGTTTTTGTAGTAGTTGTTGGTGGCCTGGTTGAGGTTGTAGTTGTTGGTGGCCTGGTTGAGGTTGTAGTTGTTGGTGGCCTGGTTGAGGTTGTAGTTGTTGGAGGTTTGGTTATGGTTGTAGTTGTTGGTGGCCTGGTTGTGACTGTAGTTGTTGGCAGTTTTGTTGTGGTTGTAGGCGGCCTGGTTGTGGTTGTTGGTGGTTTTGTTGTCATTATTGTCGTTGTTGGTGGTTTTGTTGTCGTTGTTGGTGGTTTTGTTGTCATTATTGTTGTTGGTCCTTCTGTCTCAGATTGGGTTATTGGAGCTTCAGTCTCTTGCTGAGTTGTTGGTGCTTCCGTCTCAAGTTGAGTTGTTGGTGCTTCAGTTTCTTGTTGAGTTGTTGGGGCTTCTGTCTCAGCTTCAGTTGTTGGTGCTTCCGTCTCAAGTTGAGTTGTTGGTACTTCAGTCTCAAGTTGAGTTGTTGGTGCTTCAGTCTCTTGTTGAGTTGTTGGTGCTTCCGTCTCAGCTTCAGTTGTTGGTGCCTCCGTCTCAAGTTGAGTTGTTGCCTCAGTCCCTTGTTGAGTTGTTGGTACTTCAGTCTCTTGTTTAGTTGTTGGTACTTCAGTCTCTTGTTGAGTTGTTGGTGCTTCCGTCTCAGCTTCAGTTGTTGGTGTTTCCGTCTCAAGTTGAGTTGTTGGTGCTGCTGTCTCAAGTTCAGTTGTTGGTGCTTCCGTCTCAAGTTGAGTTGTTGGTACTTCAGTCTCAAGTTGAGTTGTTGGTGCTTCAGTCTCTTGTTGAGTTGTTGGTGCTTCCGTCTCAGCTTCAGTTGTTGGTGCCTCCGTCTCAAGTTGAGTTGTTGCCTCAGTCCCTTGTTGAGTTGTTGGTACTTCAGTCTCTTGTTTAGTTGTTGGTACTTCAGTCTCTTGTTGAGTTGTTGGTGCTTCCGTCTCAGCTTCAGTTGTTGGTGCTTCAGTCTCTTGTTGAGTTGTTGGTGCTTCCGTCTCAAGTTGAGTTGTTGGTGCTTCAGTCTCTTGTTGAGTTGTTGGTGCTTCGGTCTCAGCTTCAGTTGTTGGTGCTTCCGTCTCAAGTTGAGTTGTTGGTGCTGCTGTCTCAAGTTCAGTTGTTGGTGCTTCAGTCTCTTGTTGAGTGGTTGGTGCTTCTGTCTCAGATTGAGTTGTTGGTGCCTCAGTCCCTTGATGAGTTGTTGGTGCTTCAGTCTCTTGTTGAGTTGTTGGTGCTTCCGTCTCAAGTTGAGTTGTTGGTGCTTCAGTCTCTTGTTGAGTTGTTGGAGCTTCTGTCTCAGCTTCAGTTGTTGGTGCTTCCGTCTCAAGTTGAGTTGTTGGTGCCTCAGTGTCAAGTTGAGTTGTTGGTGCTTCAGTCCCTTGTTGAGTTGTTGGTGCTTCTGTCACAGATTGAGTTGTTGGTGCCTCAGTCCCTTGTTGAGTTGTTGGTACTTCAGTCTCAAGTTGAGTTGTTGGTGCCTCAGTGTCAAGTTGAGTTGTTGGTGCTTCAGTCCCTTGTTGAGTTGTTGGTGCTTCTGTCACAGATTGAGTTGTTGGTGCCTCAGTCCCTTGTTGAGTTGTTGGTGCTTCTGTCACAGATTGAGTTGTTGGTGCCTCAGTCTCTTGTTGAGTGGTTGGTGCTTCTGTCTCAGATTGAGTTGTTGGTGCTTCAGTCTCTTGTTGAGTTGTTGGTGCTTCCGTCTCAGCTTTAGTTGTTGGTGCTTCTTTCTCAAGCTGAGTTGTTGGTGCTTCTGACTCAGATTGAGTTGTTGGTGCCTCAGTCTCAGATTCAGTCGTTGATGCCACAGTATTTTGTTCAGTTGTTGGTGCCTCAGTCCCATGTTGGGTTGTTGATGCTTCAGTCTGTTGTTGAGTTGTTGGTGCTTCCGTCTCAACTTCAGTTGTTGGTGCTTCCGTCTCAAGTTGAGTTGTTGATGCTGTCTCAAGTTCAGTTGTTGGTGGTTTAGTCTCTTGTTGAGTCGTTGGTGCTTCTGTCTCAGATTGAGTCGTTGATGTCTCAGTCTTTTGTTGAGTTGTTGTTGCCTCAGTCCCTTGTTGAGTTGTTGGTACTTCAGTCTCTTGTTGAGTTGTTGGTGCTTCAGTTTCTTGTTGAGTTGTTGGTGCTTCTGTCTCAGCTTCAGTTGTTGGTGCTTCCGTCTCAAGTTGAGTTGTTGGTGCTTCAGTCTCTTGTTGAGTTGTTGGAGCTTCTGTCTCAGCTTCAGTTGTTGGTGCTTCCGTCTCAAGTTGAGTTGTTGGTACTTCAGTCTCAAGTTGAGTTGTTGGTGCTTCAGTCTCTTGTTGAGTTGTTGGTGCTTCCGTCTCAGCTTCAGTTGTTGGTGCCTCTGTCTCAAGTTGAGTTGTTGCCTCAGTCCCTTGTTGAGTTGTTGGTACTTCAGTCTCTTGTTGAGTTGTTGGTGCTTCAGTCTCTTGTTGAGTTGTTGGTGCTTCCGTCTCAGCTTCAGTTGTTGGTGCTTCCGTCTCAAGTTGAGGTGTTTGTGCTGCTGTCTCAAGTTCAGTTGTTGGTGCTTCAGTCTTTTGATGAGTTGTTGGTGCTTCAGTCTCTTGTTGAGTTGTTGGTGCTTCTGTCTCAAGTTGAGTTGTTGGTGCTGCTGTCTCAGCTTCAGTTGTTGGTGCTTCAGTCTCGTGTTGAGTTGTTGGTGCTTCAGTTTCTTGTTGAGTTGTTGGTGCTTCAGTCTCTTGTAGAGTTGTTGGTGCTACAGTCTCAGATTTAATCGTTGATGCTACACTATTTTGTTGAGTTGTTGGTGCCTCAGTTCCTTGTTGAGTTGTTGGTACTTCAGTTTCTTGTTGAGTTGTTGGTGCTTCAGTCTCTTGTTGAGTTGTTGGTGCTTCAGTTCTTTGTTGAGTTGTTGGTACTTCAGTCTCTTGTTGAGTTGTTGGTGCTTCAGTCTCTTGGTGACTTGTTGGTGTTTCAGTCTCTTGTTGAGTTGAGAGACTAGACGTCAATGAATTGGTCATCTGCTCTGTGTTTGGTGATTCTGACTTTCGTCTAGTTGTAGGCATTTTCGTTTGGGCTTCACATGGTGATATTGTTTTTATCTGTTGTGCTGGCGCTTTAGTATTTGTATAAATAGATTGTCTTTTTTCTGTAGTGGGAGGCATTGTCGTTTCTGTTTCATCTATTGGCGATTCTGTTTCTGTAGTGGGAAGCATTGTCGTTTTTGTTTCAGCTATTGATGGTTCTGTTTCTGTAGCGGGGAGCATTGTCGTTTCTGTTTCAGGTATTGGCTGTTCTGTTTCTGTAGTGGGAAGCATTGTCGTTTCTGTTTCAGCTATTGGCTGTTCTGTTTCTGTAGTGGGAAGCATTGTCGTTTCTGTTTCAGGTATTGGCTGTTCTGTTTCTGTAGTGGGAAGCATTGTCGTTTCTGTTTCAGGTATTGGCTTTTCTGTTTCTGTAGTGGGAAGCATTGTCGTTTCTGTTTCAGGTATTGGCTTTTCTGTTTCTGTAGTGGGAAGCATTGTCGTTTCTGTTTCAGCTATTGGCGATTCTGTTTCTGTAGTGGGAACCATTGTCGTTTTTGTTTCAGCTAATGATGCTTTTGTTTCTGTAGTGGGAAGCATTGTCGTTGAAAATTCTTCTCGACTTTTCTTTTTGACCGCTTTTTCGAAATCTGCCAAAAATGTTTAAACTGAATACAAATTTTTATTGCCTATTTAAACACGAAATGATCCCGGTATTATATTTATTTACTGTTAACATAAAAAATCTATTACTCTTTGTATTCTTGTAAATTATATGCTTTACCTATCGGAGCTGCGTCTAAGACACTTAATGTCATTAAAACTACAATCCATATTCCAAACGATTTCATGATATCGTTAGAAGAGGGTCTACTTTGCAAGTTTTTCTTCTTCATTATGGCTTAACTTCATTTAATCTTTTTTTTATTTGAATTGACATGCTTCTGTTTACAATTCGTTCGCAATGTTTGAAATATCTTTGTTTGTATGTGAAATTAATTTCCTCCCCATAAATGTAAAGATTATGCGTTTTTGAACTAGACTCGAAAATTTATACCTATCGGCGAAATTGTGTGTAGCAACATTACAAGTGGAATTGCTCTTTGTTAAAAGATTTAATGAAAGGAATTTAATATCCTTTAACGTCAACAAAGAGGGAATTTGCGTTACTCTGTTATACAACAGTTAAACAAGTAAAGTGCGACTACACCCAATGACTTCATCAAACGAACAGCGAATTGTCGGAGCCAAACTGGAATTGAGCAAGCCTAAAATCTTTTAGCTTTATTAACAGTGGACTCTCTACATCTCGAACACCCACGGTGAATCAGAAATCGTTCGGGTTACGGAAGGTTCGAGTAATAGAGAGTTAGTTTTTATGAGAGTTTATTAGGAAATTTCCACCGTGCCAGCGAAATTGTTCGAGTTAAAGAGAGATTCGAGTTATAGAGGTTTGAGTTATAGAGGTTCGAGTTGTAGAGAGTCCACTGTACTAATAGCTGAGGCGTGGCCACATGTTTTCAGTTGGAGAAGCGTGATTGTAAAACTATGGACCTTTTTTCGTATTTAAAAATTTATTTTATTTTAAAAAATTATTTTATGATTGTGGAGGCGCCACCGTGGTTGGGGCCGACGCGTGAAAATCATTGAAAGTTAAACCTTCTAAATTGGCTAAAATCCACTCCAAATCCGATAAATTGCGTATGATACAACCATATTACTCAAGTCTAAAGTGGACCTTTTTCGTTTTTGATCACGGTCGCCCCCCCCCCCCCCCCCCCTGTCCCCCCATTGACTACACCACTGAGTAGGGCGACCCTATAGTCGGCGGCCGTCGCGGTTTAACGAAAATGTTGCTTTAACGAAAATCATGTATAGGTTAGTAACATCATGGCGCTCATTAACGTTAGAGAGACGCGTATAATGCACGTACCGTAACAGTGAGTAACTGTTTTGACCACAGCCGGACGTAAATTTATTTTATATAATCAACTACGCAAATGATTCTGATAGTTGTACCGACAAACTTACAGTTACGGGCCATTTTAAAAGTAGAAAAGAAAAAATAGTTACTCCCGAACGGGGAATCGAACCCCGGCCGCCCGGGTGAAAACCGGAAATCCTAACCACTAGACCATTCGGGATTGAAATAACAAATTGAAAACATATATATATTTCTATTTTAAATTATAAACAATTTTTTTTTTATTCAAAATAATTTCTCGAATATTGATACAAAGACATGTTTAGCTTACAATAGTTAGTTAAAATAACTAATATATAACATACATCATATATATTTTATGTTAAATATCATAATCATATACCTAACATATATCTTTCTCATTGGATGCAAATTCAAATTTTGAAAATTAGAAAAGTCCGATCAAAATGTTCAGTGTGCAAAGTCCTACAAAGAAACAGATAGAGTAAAATCCAATCGTCTGCCTCATTGTAAAATAACTTCTACTACTCTGTCATAATTCATATTTGTTTGTAAAGGAAACGCTAACAAGGAATATACAAAAGTGACTTAACCTCCGTCTTTGTCCCACAAATACTTAAAGGTCTTATACAATATGACAAATTTACAAAAATGAAAATGTGCCGAAACCCGGGATTGAACCAGGGACCTTCAGATCTTCAGTCTGACGCTCTCCCAACTGAGCTATTTCGGCTGCGATCTTAGGTTATTATTACATGAAATAAATATAATTCATTTCATCTCCAGATTGTCCTTGTAATTGTGTTTAATATTGTAAATTTTGTGCTTTCTTTTTGGTACTTCTCCGTACCCCCCAAGAAAATATTTAAAAATTCTTCAAATTCAAAATCAATGTTTCTTTGTTACAAATGATAATGTTTAAAATTGATAATTTTTTTTTTTTTAACTCGCGTACATAATGGTTTAACACTATTCAATGGACGCCAAAAACTACCTACACGAAATGTTTATATCGTTCCTATACATATAGCAATGTTAGCAATCAAGTTTGTAGTGAAAGCTCTATATGATATGCAAGGACAAAAAACAACACATCAGAATCAGAAGCGGATCTTCCAAGACGCATACGAAGCAAGTGCTTCACCCTAATAATGTGATCTATCTGGCGTTGTGCACGATAAAGTTTCAAGTGTTCAATTTCTACATCAAAGAGGGATTTTACTCAATCTTAGAATATGTGTAAATGAACATCAGAAGACCCTGCAACTACCGTATTTCCTCTTATTAGCGCCCCCGGCTCTTATTTAAAAACTGACTGAAAAAATGCGGCGCTAATAAGAGGACGACGTTAATAAGAGGCGGCGCTTATAAAATAATTTTCAAAATGGTATAGAAATAAATTTTATTTAATGGAATTTTCTCGCTCTTCAAAAACAATAAAACAAAATAAAAGATCGGCTGAGATCTTAGATCGCGAAATGAAGAAACGAAAAGAACTATTGACTTATTTCGAACGGGCTTGAGTTTGTGAAAATTATGAAATGGTTTATGAAAGATAAAAAATAATTTAGAAGCTAAAAAAACGTATTGTATTGTATAACTATCCTTCTGTATGGGTTACTGCTCTTTTTCTAATTAGCGCCGCTTTTCTATAGGTGCGGCGCTAATTAGAGAGCTGCGCTAATAACATAATTTTGCTCCAAAGTGCGGCGCTTATTAGAGGGCGGCGCTAATATGAGACCCGGCGCTAATAAGAAGAAATACGGTACGTGATAATGGAGACAGGTGGAGATGTCGTAGCCGTGCTTGCCGGATTGAAGTTTCTCTCCGAAAAGGCAAATGGCTGGAAGGTTCGAGACTTTCTTATAGAGATGTTATCCTCTTTATATACTGCTGCTGGCAACGCGAAATGACAAGTATAAAGTTTGTGAAACATGAGCTTGGGGTTGGTGGGATATCTCATTATGCAACCACAGTGGATTTCAATAATTACTTACGCGAGGTGTGGACATCGGCTGAATATTGGTGGTCCAAACTTGACAGTGGAAATAGACGAAAGTCTTTTTCCAACGAATCATCGGACAAGACATTTATTAAAAAATAATTTAAATTAACCAATCACACGCACCCACACACCAAAGGAGAGAACGCGTTAAGCCATTATTTTTACAGGTCATATCTAAAGTTGAAGGCAATCGTAAAATGTGCAAAGCGCATTGTCTAAATACATAGTTTCAGTAAATATGCGTAGGAAAATATAAAAGAAAAAGAATATTACTCTCCCGAACGGGGAATCGAACCCCGGCCGCCCGGGTGAAAACCGGAAATCCTAACCACTAGACCATTCGGGAATAAAACTATCATAAGAAAAACAGATATTTATTTCTATTTTAAATTATGAAGCTATATAAGTCCATATATAGCTTCTATATATAAATAGAATATACAATTTTTTGTCAAAGTCAGATCAAAATTTAAAAAAGAACCTAACGTTACTAACTACCCTGTTACATATTAGGCCGTTTGTTATGATCTTTAAAAATGATTTAACATATCTGGGAACTGAAATTTTTTTGTGGAAACTTCTTTTATATATATAGAAGATTAATAAAAGAAAAAGTTTCCGCACCTGGGACCTGCAGTTATTGAAAAATTGAGCAAAAACTAATTGTGACGTCATGAAAGAAAAAATAATTCAAAATTGATCTAAAACTCTTGAAGTGATATTTTTCTGAACCGGAGTGAGATTTTATATGTATTGATTTTTTTTCATTTTTGTTATAGCTAATTTTTTTATATCACGTGACAGGGTGTAAAAGCCGCTTTTTGGTCTATTTAGCGAGTTTATTGTTTTCAAAGTACACTCATAAAAGTAATAAATATATTATTAATATTACATTGTTGTTTTTTATAAATGATAATATAAACAAGCTAAAAAGTGATATATATTATTTCTAGTATGTAAAATTTAAAAGTTTGAAAATGGTCGTTTCAAAATAAAAACATTCGAACATGAAATTGCAAAAACTAAAATAACTACGACACTGTTCAGACATTCATCACGATTGTGTGATACATTTTGAAGGCAAAGAATAGTCTATTTGCCAGTTTACTGCTAGCAGTATAGAGTGTCAAGGAAAGGAGCAACGAATGGCTTGCTTTGGAAAAGATTACGGAGAATTCTGTGAAGTCGCCAGAAGATCGTTAAGTTTTCTCCCAGAAGTCGATCCAAATTCAAACTGGAAGAGTTGCTTTAATCGCGTCAACTGCTATAGCCTTTTAACAAACAAAGGGAAAATAGAACGAGCTAAAGATGCTATAGTTATGTAGAAAAAAAAACAGCCTCCGCCTCCCCCGCAATCACCAGCACCTCCAGAACCTAAACGATCCAAAGGAATTTCTTCTACTACTCCTCAAAAATCTAGTTCAATTCGCTCGAAAATTTGTATAATCTGTAAAAAAGCTGGGCCTCTTTATTTAAACAAAAAGGTTAGGATCATCACTTTCTTGTTGGTATTTTTGAATTTGAATTAAACAACATACATCAACAAAATATAATTAGAATAGATAATATAAATAGAGTTCTTCTAACTTAAACAACAACAACAAAACCCGACCTCCGGAAAGTCAGTCGATCGAAGGTAATTGTTTGTAAAAATATATAAAGTTATAGCATTCGTTTGTTGTTGTTGTTGGTGGTGGTGTTGGTGGTGGTGGTGGTGGTGTTGCTGGTGGTGGAAAATAAAGCCGAAAAAAATAATTATGTAGTCTTCGTTTTTCAATCTATGTTATATTCAATCTATTTTATATGTAATTTGGTTTTACCTGTGCAAATTGTTGTTTTTCTACATGTGTAAATTTTTTTACTATTCATAAAAGTTATCCAGAAGTTTTATCTTTTGTATTTACTATCCTCTTTGAGACTACTGCAAAAACAGTACCCCAGTATCTTTCTTTCTCACAGACTATAACTGCAGGTCGGCTGTTAGAAGCAACAGAGATAAAGAAACACGACTCGTTCAATTCTTATTGATATAAATCAAAGTGAAACTTGGGAAGAAGGTATATATTCAGCGATGATACCTACCCGGATGAAGATGACGTTGTTTCTGAATGGGAAACTTCGTCTTGCGAAAGTGAAGACAGCGATGATGATGATATACTACTGCAGGTCCACGATATATTTAATACCATTAAACCGCGAAATAAAATCCATGCGAAAATTTATCCACAAAAGGTAACCTGGATTACAGTCTCTTTTATTCTGATTTTAATTTTTAATATTTTATAAATTTTTATCTTCCTGTTATACAGTATTTACTAAAGTTGCAATATAAGTTAAAAAACAGTTTTTTAACCCTAACGGTTTTTACACCCTGTCACGTGACATAAGAAAATAAGCTATAACTCGAAAATGAAAAAAATCAAAACATAGTCCAAGCGCAAGAAATGCTTAAAATCTTACTCCGGTTCAGAAAAATATAACTTCAAGAGTTTTAGATTAATTTTGAATTATTATTTTTTTTTCTTTCACGACGTCACAAATAGTTTTTGCCCAATTTCTCAATAACTGCAGGTCCCAGGTGCAGTAACTTTTCCTTTTTTTAATCTTCTATATATATAAAAGAAGTTTCCACAAAAAATTTCAGTTCCCAGATATGTTAAATGAAAAGTTATTTCTAAGCACCTTTTTCAGCCATAACAAACGGCCTATATTTTGAAAAGTAACTTTTCGTGGGAAGGTTTAAAATTAAAAAAAACGAAGTGACTACGGATACGGCAACCGTACACAAACTTGTTTTAGTTTATACGGCAACCTTCTGCGCATGACCACGCGGGCTCCTTTTCCGGCGTGGTTCAAACTATCTCTCAGACATGGCGGCACGTGGTCATAAATATGCAGTGCTCGCCCAAAACACAAAATTCTTATCATTTTCCAGATTACAAGAGGCTGTTGAACAATATGAACGTAAAACATTCACAAAGCTGTATAAACGCAGTTCTCGAAGCGTAGCAGCGACTCAAAAGAGGCACCCAAAACAAGCCTCGTTAAATATCAAACATATCACCACTAGTCCTTGGCAAATAACCTGATGGATATAATTGTCTAGTCTTATAGTTTATGACATTAGTGTTTACTCAAGCACGAGAATTCACACTTATTAATCGCCGGCCATGCGTACGAAGTACTGGAAGTACCGTAGACCTTGCGTATAGTAACAAAACGAAGTAGGAATGTTGCAACGAAATCTCTGCCGTACTTTTAAAGCAATGTCGGAATACGTCATTTACAATGCACCCAAATCGCAAGTCACAGAATTAAAGTACAGAAGTCTCTGCCGTGTTCCTAACAAACAACGTCGGGATACGTCAAAAATTACCGTATCCCTGCATCGCCGTGCTGAAGATACAGCAACACCTGGACGGAAGTTGTCACGAATCTACGCGTGCGCAGATTGATGCCGTAACTCTAACACAAAGAAAAAAGGATACGGCTGCCGTACCCGTAACAACCACCTAAAAAAAAGCGTTTATATAGTCAAAATACCGGTCTTCAACGTTTCTTCCGTTATTTGGATCTCTACTATTTTTTTAATTAGGAGGTTCGTTTGTGTATCATAATCTCCGTACACCAAGAAAATTATATCAAGTTCTTTAAAGGACGGAATTGAAAGATTGGTCACATCATGACTTACTAAATGTGACCAATTTCCAAAAACTGACTTTACATCGCCCTTTGTCACATAAATACTTTCAAAAATGTCAGACAATAATGCAGTTGAATCCCGCTATCTCGAACACGCGCTCGAATACACTTTTTTTTATAAGAATCTTTTTTATAAGAATCACGAGGCTCAAAATAGCCAAAAAATTAAGAATATCATAAGAATAATGCCCAGGCTCAAATTTTTGGTAAGAAACAGAAATTCCGTTAATTCGAAACGAGTTGGACAAATACACGCTTTTTTATAAGAATACGCTTTATAAGAATAGCAGGGTGAAAATGGGCATTTTTTGAAGAATATTCTAGGAATATGCCCAGGGTGAGAATTCTACTGTGTTGGGGAATATTTTGCTGAAATATAGCTGAATTTGCAAAATTTGATAGAAGAAAATAAGATATGTATTTATAAATTGTGACAAGTTGTGCAATGTCAATACATACGCGATCAATACATGTACGCACAGTATAGAAGAAAAAAACTTCCTTTTAAGAAATTTTCTAATGGAACAAAAAATAAGAATACAACCTATTTTAAGTAGAATAAATAAGAATATGCTAAGAATATTTCAGCCTGATTTGGAGTTAAAAGTTAAGAATACTTGACCCTGGCCGAATCAAGTCTATGCTTATAAAAAAAGCGTGTAAGCCGAGATACGTATTTAATATTTTTTAACTTTTGCAGATTTTGTATTTAAATGTTACTATTTAAAAATTACTCATACTGAGTGTAGCAATACTGTTATTTGTATCTACCATACCACCAAAAAATCTGCCAAAATATGGTCCCCTATCGAATATAATAAGAATCGTTTAAGAATATTTGAGGCTCAATTCGGTCAAAATCCTAAGAATCACAAGGCTCAGGTCTGATTTATGTAATTCTAATAAAAAAAAATGTATCGCGCTATCTCAAACAAAAGTCTCGGTCTCTTCAGCATTTACAGTCCCGCTAACTAAAATTTGTCCCGATATCTCGAACTCCGCTATCTCGAACTAATTTTTGGTCCCTATCAATGAATTACAATCGTTATCTCGAACTTTTTAGAAAGTTTTGCTCATAGAAACCAGACATCCTGAATATTTTTGTCGTGTGTGTTTTTCGTTAGTTTCAGTTTTCGAATGTTTTTCGAAGACAGTGTTCTTTTAAATTGATCGTTCCGGCAGTTTAGTATCAAGATGCCAAAAAGAAAACTTACTGTAAAAACATTAAACAAAAAGTGTAAGGCACTTAAAGAAATCGAGAAAGGGCTATCAAATAAAGATGCTTCAATAAAATATGGAGTCTGCCCAATACAATTTCGACATGGGTCAAAAATAAAAAGAATTATTTCAAAGCTTTGGAAGACAACTGTTCCAGCAAAAAGAAAAAACTAAGGAGAGAGTAACTTTGAAAAACTTGACAACGTTGTGTTATGGTGGTTTTTGTCAAAACGAAGTCAAAACATTCCAATAGATGGTAACATAATAAAAGAGAAAGCTCTCACTTATACTAAAGAATTGGGATACAACAATTTTCATGCTTCTGCTGGATGGCTAGACAGATAGAAAAAAAGCTAAACCTTATTTTGACACGCGCTCTCCCAATTTATTAGAAAAATCGACTAGTTTATATATTTTTATACGGTATATACTTGTCTGGTTTACTAGGATTGAAACATTTAAAGTGAATTTTAGCTCATTCAAAAAACCGCTGAGATTATTATTAATTACATTGTATTCTTTTTTCTTTACTATTTGTAAACCTGGTTTCTACTTTCTCTTTAGGAACAACGTATCTTTCAAGACTGTTTCTGGAGAATGCAAAGCTGTTGCGCCTGAAATGGTCGCTGCATGGAATGAAACAACACTTCCAACTTTGCTATCCAATTACAGCCTTGAGAATATTTATAACGCCGATGAGTTTGGGTTGTTCTATCAATGTTTGCCAAACAAGTCCTATCAACTGAAAACAGAAAAATGTTCAGGTAGTAACATTAAGAAACTTCCTTGTAGATATCGAGCACAAAAAATAGGCTGGATGGATAGCAATTTGTTCGAAGAATGGGTGAGAGAAGTTAACAAAAAATTTCAAGCCGAAGAAAGAAAAGTAGCATTGATTAATTGACAATTGTCCAGCCCACCACATCGTGAACCTATCAAACGTTAGATTAGTTTTTTTTACCACCGACTACTACATCTGTCAGTCAGCCGATGGATCAAAGCGTAATAAGGTGTCTTAAGGGCCATTACAGAAAACTATTAGTAAAACTCATACTTTGCAATCTTGACTCCAACAAACCATTACCGAAAGTATCATTGATAACAGGTTTACAACTGCTCGTATCATCGTAGAACGACGTCAGCCAAACAACAATCGTCAATTGTTTCAAAAAATCTAAAATTTCAGAGAAAGATCAAGCAACTGCAATGAATGACGAAGACGACCCGTTTAAAGAGATTAACGAGAAAAAGATTCAAGCTTGGTGCCAGATAATATGACAGCTGAAGATTTTGCAAGTATGGATGATGCAGTAATTGTGACGTCGTCGTATCTTACTGATGAAGAAATTTTGGGAGAGGCCACACAAATTGATACTGTTGGTACTGATGGTACTGATGAAGTTGAAGAGATCGGGGATGATAATGATGATGAAGAATTGGTTGAACCCAGCAAAACGGATGTAGAAAACTCTTTGCAAACATTGAAAAACCTTTCACTATTTAGTGAAAAAAGAGGTGATGAAATGCAAGATCTCATTACTAAATTTGAAACTATATAAACTATATTAACAAGAGAAAAAATAGAAAAATGTAAACAAGTACCAACAACAAGTTACTTTGTAAAAGAAAAATAAATCTTCACTGACATACTTTTATATATTATTTGTGCTTATTCTGCTTTAGGTATCTTAGAGGCTTCCTTTTGGCATCATTTTTTCCAAAATTTAAGTTAAAACCCCGCTATCTCGAATTTTTTCCTAGTGTAATCCCGTTATCTCGAAGTCGCGCTATCTCGAACTATTTGTCCGGTCTCTTGAGAGTTCGAGATAGCGAGATTAAACTGTATCACGCAAAAATTGTAAGCAAACAAAAAAAATAATACCGATAAAAACAAAAGTGTGCCGAAACCCGGGATTGAACCAGGGACCTTCAGATCTTCAGTCTGACGCTCTCCCAACTGAGCTATTTCGGCTGCGAACTTAGGTTATTATTACATGAAATAAATAAATATAATTAGTTCGATTGTCAGATTGTCGGCATCATTCTAACTTTTTACTTTTTTGAAACCACCGTAGGATGTAGGAAGAACTTCCAGAGAGATTTTAAAAGAAGCAAAACATATAAAGGCTTCATACTAGTTTACAGTACTCAGTGCACGGTGGTGTAAAATAGTGCACGCCCTGTTTCCTTTCTGGACGATCTGAAAATGTACAAAAACTATGTCCTAAAAATATACAAACAGACGTAAAACAGAAAATTACACACTTCTTATCATCGCCTTTTTCTTGCATGTCTTACTTCTTAACTTCACAGATTATTTGTCCATCATAACGAAATTAATCTGGAACCTCGCAAACAGAGAAGAAATGCCCGGAGTAGGGCGAATGTTGTTTTTGTTCGAAGCCAGGAAGCTACAAGCGATAAATCTTCCTCTTGTTTCTCCGATAGCAGATGTGTAAAACCTGGAATAAAATACTTGGCACTCCTTACCCATTCCACCTTTATTGAAAACACCAAAGGTGTAAAGATACCTTGTTTTATTTGTAGGACTCTTTCGCCATATGATTGCTTCTTTTCTTTCTTATTTGTTATTATGTAGGACTGCGAGGCTGTGTCCTAGGTATTTACGAGCTAATGGGTCGAAAATCCTTATATCACAGAATGCTTGTTGGTCTTTTGTTCAGAAACCTCTTGTATATCTATCTCGCATTGCTTTTAACTTTTTACTGTGTGGATAGCTCAACAAAATATAATTTTAATTTATATATATATATATATATATATATATATATATGATTCATTGCAAGTTAACAAATAGGTCCCTATTACTAGTGGCACGAAGGAGTTGAATGGTGTTCGTTTCTACATCTTTACTGAGGCTATGTATGTAGGTTAACAATTCTGTAGAATATATATATGAAATACTAATTTCAAATTTGCAGTATCGCTGTTCTTTTCAACAACTACCTCTGATTTGGCCAAGCGAAAAGTGTTAAGTGAAATATCAAGTCAAATCAAAAGACACAGGTACGTGGGTATGCGGGTCATGTAACATCTTTGACCTCGTGGATATAAGCTCCCAATTCCCTTTATGCACAGCTGCCACGAAGTTTAAAATGTATAGTTGGTATCTTGCGTGGGTTAACTCACCACTGTTTTCTCTCGGCATCCAGCTGTAAAAACATCTGCTTCAATAAACCATCAGATGATTAAAGCCACACAATTGTGGGGAATATCATCTTTTGAAAACGTCCAAGCCTCATGTATGGGGAAAACAGACATTCAACCTAGATGATGATGATGATGACGATGATGACACCAATAATTAACCTACTAGGGTGGTTCAATGGAATGAGATTATTGTGCTGAGTTAGTGTTTTATTAAAGTTAGTAATAATCAATTAGCAGATGAGAAAAGTGAATTTGCTCAGTATATAATTAGCACTTTAAGTCCATATAGTATAAGTTTAAGCTTGTATCAAGCGTGCTACAACATTTGATTGCGAAATGCGTCAAGACCATGACTGAAAACAACCTAGTGATCAAACTTGTAAGAAATCAGCAACAGAAGATCAATTTACAAGATCACCATCAATTTTGCTGTTTCCTTTGCGTATAGAGAAGGCTCGGTCCAAATCAAGTATTCTGAGACATTTTTTAAGAGAACACTGAACACTGCTTTCAAGACCAGTTGGGTTTTTGGAAAGATTCACCACTGAGTGCGAATTTCGAACCACAATAATCAAGAACTACAAAGTCATGGTGCACTGCTATTACCGTGTTATTGATGATGGGACTTAAAATCGAATGAGAAAGTTGTTTTTAGTGGTTTCACTGTAAGTGTTGTGGAGTTTCAATTTATTTATTTACCAAAATATCAATTATATACAATTATAAAATAAACTATAAATACGGAAACTCAATACAAAAACACAACAACAACAAAGACCTTTATTACAAAAGGAAATTTGGTTTTAGATATTTTGGGAATCAAGGAGGATTGTGAATCATGTTAACAATAGGCAAGCATGCCCCTCCCCCCGAAAATATACTAGTATTACATGATTGCCCTTTGGCCCAAAATGCAATCCCTCCACAAAATTAGCAACTCGTTATTGGTCATTATTGGGGGTCCATTGAGTAAACTTATTATATATCATGTCAGCATAGCATAGGTATAAATAAGAGTGGTGTGAAGAATCTGTCAGTCTTTCGGACCCATAATAGTTGAACATCCTATTGGATTATCGTCCTATTCTACTGAATTGCACTGGCATTCAAAAAAAAGAAGAAAATGTTTCCGATCAATGCTTTGGAACAGTGTGATTTGTTTGATAAACAATATTTTTATAATATATTATATTTATAACATTCCAGCATAAAATATGATTTACATTTAAATAATATGATGTCAAATAAAACAGATGCAAATGACACCTTGGAAGATGAATGCAATAATGATGGAATCAAAGAGAAGAAAGTCAAAAGAAATGCTTCCCAAGATGAACATGTAATTTGTACATTTATGTTTTGTTATTTATTTTAAGATTGTTGTTGTAATGAGCACACGTTAATTGAATTGTACTTTTGTTGACAGTTACCTGGTGAACCGGCAGGTAAACACCTACGAAAAGAAGACACTTTGGTAGATGATGTAGTTGCAGGTACATCTGCCTCATCAAACATTGATGGACTGGAAGAGAACCTTATTTGTATTATTTGCCAGGTTAATATTTCCTCGATCTTGTGAGATTGATTGAGTTTGATCCATTTACACAGTGATGCCCAATTATTCCCTAATTTTCATTGGAGGGTTTTTAATGACTGGTAAACTTTAGCTTGTTTGTTGTTTGTTTGAATATTTAATGGTGGAATATACTTCCTGTTTTCTCTCTTTTTCCAGGATATCTTTTACGACTGTTACAGGTATGTTTAAATCTTGGCACTGTTTTATTAATTTAATTTTATATAACAATAATTTAAAACATTTGAAAGTTTAAATATTTTAAATTATTTAAATATACATATTTATTGTTTATATTTTAATATTCATTATTAAAATTTGTTTTTTTATAAACATTTTTGTTTTAGTTGCCAACCGTGCATGCATTCATTTTGTGGTGGATGTTACTCAGAGTGGAAACAAACATCTGATGAATGTCCAGCGGTAAGGTCTACTATGCACTAGGTTGCTTACGCTACTAAAAAATTATCCAAATTGATGTAACTTTTTACGCGAGTGAGAAAAATGTAGGAATTGTTATTTAAAAAATTCAAACTTGCTATCTAGCTACTCAACGCTATGAAAAACAAATCTAACACCTTTTTTGAAAGAAACACAATATCGTGATAGGATCTGGTAGAATCTGATCTGGTTAGACTGATAAAATCAAGAGTCAAATTTTAACAGGATCTTTGTAGTTACTCAAAAGAGGGTTAAGTTGTTACTTTTTTCATCAATTTCTACATATTCAACTACGAAACGAATTTCAGCCTTTTGAAGACATTCCCTCCCATCTTTAAAAGTAATTGAAAATTATTAGTGTTAAAAAAATTATTTTTTACACAACGTTTAGGTTGGCACATATTGGTTCTATTTTTACTTTCCCCGGCTCGTTCATACACCTTTCATGAATATCCTATGTTTTGATTCAGTGTCGTGTGTTTGTTAAAAGCAGCTACAAGTGTCATATTTTGAACAATTTGGTGAATGCATTTCTAAAAGCTCACCCTGGTAAGTCGTTTTGTAAAATCGATGAAAATTATGCTTATAAAAAAGCGTGTAGTTCAAATTGATGAAAATTACTTATGTTGGAATTTTAATTGAATTTTTAAAATGGCAACCAATTATAATTGTGCTTTTTTCTCAAGATAAACAACGCAGTGAAGAAGAGAAGAAAATGTTGGATGCAAAAAACACGTTAGAAAGTCAAAAGGTAGCCCGTGGAAGTTCGCACTTTATTTAATTTATCTGCATTTACAATAATAAACGTAAAATGTTCAGGACAAAGACGTTCTGAGTTTCAGTTGATGAAGCTACTTCTCTTTTGTTTGGGCTAAGGTTTGTGTTTCACATTTCAGAGCTTCCTCCCATGCTATAAAAACTTGTAGTTTATTGTTATATTCACAGCGTTTAGAATACAAAGTTCTTAATCTTGTGGAGGTTCTCCCACAACTGTTCTTCCTCTCACTGGGGTTGGCGCTAGGAAGGGTGTCTGGCTGTAAAAACATCTGCTTCATTATTACATGATAAACCTACACAGTTTTCTGCTTTGTTGTTGTTTTTTATTTGTTTTAGAATACATTTCATTGAGATTGACTTTATTTTGTTTGTCGTAGCCCCCTTCTGCTGAGCTGCTGTGCAACGATGCTTTAAATGCTAACAATTTAATTGGGACTGTACTCTTTCACATCATGAAGTAAGTGAGTTCAAATTCTATATTTGATAAGGGAGTATCAAATTTTCTCATATCAAGTGTCTTGCTCACCCAGTCTTTATTACTTGGAAACATTCATATATTTGCTTGTATTATCAAGATTACGACAATAATAATCAGTGTTCCAATTAATTTTTCAAAATTGATTCACGAAATTGTACGCGAGTGATTGCGAAAGAAACTGTTTTTGCTCATCTGATTTTTGACACTTACCCCCAGCATTGAGATCGAAAACTGGAGCAAGACTGACTCCTTTTTTTTTCACTTTTTAAGTGTTGCTATGGAAACGGTTTTCAACATCACAGACTAGGTGTGTCAAAATGTGTGTTCTGCTCAGCTTTCTTACGAAAATTTACAGAGAGTATTTTTCAATTCAACAACATTCTAGACAACAAAATGTGTTGTTTCTGATTCATTTTGTCTCTTAAAAACAATTACTAACTGTCTGTAAAACATCGGAGATTGTGAAAGTACCGACTCAAAGAACCTTAAATTTCTAAATTTCTTAAATTAAGGAAATAGGACTCAAGTTGATTCGCGAATTGTTACATTTGATTCGTGAATCACGATCCATTAATTGGAGCACTGCTGATATAACATCGAAACCTTATTTTATTTTTATTATTATTTTTTTATTTTTATTACAGTAAGTGCAGAGCAGATATTTTCTCTTTATTGTATACCTGCTAAATTTGATTATATGAGAGTTTTAATTTTGAGAACTGTAGACCGTTCCACACTTTCAACAAACAAACAGCTTTGAGTTTTTGAGGCATTTTTTTTATTAGCGCACGTTGTCGTAACTGTCCTGATCCAGATTCTGGTGTTGTTACTGAAACCAGTAAGTTTTCTTTAAATTTATGGTCTTTCATGCTCTTCTCATGGCAGCTTGGCTGACTAAATTACTCGTAAAACATCGACATGATGTCAGATAGTTGGACAATACTGTTGTAAGCATGATAAGTAACACTAAATAGAAGTATTTTTCTTCTCAGATTGCCTACCAAACTCGATGCACTATAAATGTTCCTGCTGCTCTGAACTCATTCCTTCGACAGCCCCTCCTACCGACACAAAATGTGTGTGGCTCTCTTTCCTTTCTCTTTATATATACAATGTATGTTTGTTAAATCACGATGTGCAATGGTTTGTTCAGAAATAAACGTGAACAGTTAAATCAGTAATTACCTGACCATCATCTCAGATGTTTTACAGGTTGCAAATTAACGTATGTAACGTTTATTTATGTTACCTTTTTAAACTTAACTTATTTGTTATCACTTTTATTTCTAGATATTCTCTTTCCTTCTTTTCACAACAAATTTACCATTTACCATTTACTTTTATCATTTATCACAAAAACAATTTATTTGTTTTATCTATGATATTAACAGGCACAATGTGCTGTCGGTTCTTCTGCCACATCTTTTGGGGATGCAGGAGAGAGAGATGCAGAGGGTGCATCGCAAAGTTTAAGGGTCTGTATGACATTCTTGTTTTCAAAAGATTGTTTTTTGTTTTTGTAAGGTTCTTGCTTGAAATGGTATTAATGAACTCCCTGTGTGCTACGCAGACGATGTCTTATTTATTGCTGTAAGGATGTTGACTTTCTAAAGCTCAAATCATCGCACTAATAAATCGAAATATAAAGCCTGCTCAACTCTTAATCTTAATACATACACGTGTGAACGTGTGTGTGTCCGGTCCCATGTTTGTCATATGTATTCTGTATACACGCTTTTTTATTTATAAGAATAGCAGGGTGAAAATGGGCATTTTTGAAGAATATACTAAGAATATGCCCAGGTTGAGAATTCTACTGTGTTGGGGAATATTTTGCCGAAATATTGCTGAATTTGCAAAAGCTGATAAGAAAATAAGATATATATTTATGATTTGTGACAAGTTGTGCAATGTCTTCTATAAATGCATACGCGATCAAAACATGTACGCAGTATAGAAGAAAAAACTTCATTAAGAATTTTTTTATGGAACAAAAAATAAGAATACAACCTATTTTAAGTAGAATAAATAAGAATATTTCAGCCTGATTTGGAGTTACAAATTAAGAATACTTGACCCTGACCGAATCAAGTCTATGCTTATAAAAAAAGCGTGCATATGCATATTTCTCGTATGAATATCATTAGAATTAAATAAGCAATGAACACATTTAACCAATGTAATCTTGAACATCCCAGGGCGTATCAAATAGTTAAGGATAGGCCAAGAAAAACAAAAAAAATTATTCTATACCTTAATGGGGATCTCTAAGCTTAAACAAATAACCGTGAAATATATATATATGTATTCTGTATATGTGTATATGTGCGCTGTTGTTTAAGTGAAAGAAAGTTGTTTGTTGTAGATATGGATGTACATGAGAGGGAGCTGGATCGTTTGATCAAGATGAACGCTTACGAATCCAATGTTCTTAGAGTAAGTTGATGATGTAACCTTGCAAAACCAGCACGTTGAAGCAGTATGCTTGGTTTGGCATTTAGGGGGATAATGATTATGTAGGTAATATTTAATTCATAAAACACTTCTTGTGTTTCAAAACCATGACATGGACATTGTACATAAACTCTAGTTACTGTTTTTCCAGGAGTATTTTCAATCGAAAAACATCGGAATCAAAGATTTTGTTGGCATTTGCTCTGAGATGTTGGACAGTAATGATTACATTAATCCAGGTAAGATTCACTGATTGCATAATGGCGGAATGAACAGTTGAAATACAAAAACACCTTATGGATTGATATCAATTAATTATTATATGCTACTGCAATGCTAGTTAAAAATTATCCAAATATAGCAGCAGTGGTCTAGGCGTTGTGCCCATAACCAAGAGGTCCCTGGATTGACTCTCAGTTGGGCCGAATCTTGCCACGTCCCTGGAAGTACTGCGCTCAGTTTGTTTTTACGTAAAATGGCTTATCCAAGGATTTGTTTCATGTTCCCCCGGTTGAGAACTGATTGGGTGTTTGGACCTCATTTAACGTCATTCCATGGAGAGGAGATAGGCGGTGCCAGGAATTATATGCCTGCTTTACCCTCTGCTCTTCTTTTGTCCTTGCTTTGAGTAGCCTTCGCATAGAAAAAATAATAACTTTTGACGTTAATGTTTCTTTGGAGAACAAAACCAATCAATTGAAATTGAGCTTCGTATTCCTTGTGTTCAATGTAAAATGTCTTCTCTAGGTTGGTTGCAAACAACATCTTCCTCAGACTCTGTTTGTTACAGCTGTTCTTTGAAGATACTCCAAGAGTTAGCTTTCCACTACCTCATTTGTTTACGGGATTCTGATTTGCCAGAAGACGTAACTGGAAGACCCAATTGTCATTGGGGGCGAATGTGTAGGACACAAAAGACGTCACAGCACCATGCTCGGTAGCGTTTACTAGTTGATGTAAAATTATTTCTCGGTGCCTGCCAAAACATCTTTCAAGATGCTTATAACAATGTTTGAACGGTAAACATGCATGCTTGGTGCAGTATTTAAATCTACTATTAGCCTTCTATATCATGCTTCTAAATCTTTTACAGTCCTCACTTCATTTCATTATCTTTTCATTTTCCCTCAATAATGAAGTAGAAACTATTAGTATTTTGTGAAGGAACAACAACATGTTTTACAGTGATTTTAAGCGGAGTTTGTTTGCGTGGCTTCAAATGGGGGGATGGAGATCAAAATGCTTTACTACATCATCTTGAAGATCACTTATGAAAGCTTGCATCTTAATAAACAAACACTCAAGACATGTGCTGTTTTTTTAATAAGTGGTAATTGAGACTAATCTATGCTGCAAAGACATTAAAAGAACAAACAAAACTTAACTAAAATCTGCATCAGACATATCTTGCCTTTATATTCCATTGTTTCTTACTTTACTACATAGCATATAATCTGATCCAAGAAGATTTTTTAAAAAGTGGTTACAGAGGCACAAGAAAAAGAAAAAAATACGGGTGCACTTTTCTTACTTTTCTTACTTCCAACGACAATGAAAAAAAGATTATTGCTAGATATTCTGTGTTTCAGGAGGTACAACCACATATGTGAGCAAACACGTTTCAATAACGATCATCAGTAACGAAATACCAAACACTTTTTCACTAATGGAACAAAATAATTTGTAAAAGAGTTTGTTTCGATGTTCAAAATGTAACGATTTATAGTTCTTGTACTCCAAACATTTACGTGATTTTACTTACACACCTTTGACATTTTTCATGAAGTTATTTGTGATATTGAACTTTTTACTTCTCTGATTTAGTATATACTTGCTTTTGTTTAGTTTATTCGTTAATTTTAAATTGCTATTTCTGTTGTACATCATTTTTTTTTTAAATCAGTATCCATTATAAGTATAGAAATACAGGAAAGCCTTTTTATAATCATGGTTATATAATATTAATGGTTATATTTATATATATATATATTTGTGTGCATACAGAAAGGGAGATGAATTTTTAGTAGTTTTCTTTTTTGTCAATTCACAAAAATTTTTCTCTGTTTGGTAGCAATTTTTTATCTCAAAATTATAAAAAATTGTTTAAAATCTGTTATTTAATTTCTTGCTTCATGTTTATAGCTTTAAGATTTTTACCAAAAATCAGGAGGTTGAGGTGGATGAGACAATGTTGGAATCTCGCTTCAGAGCTGTTTATTATAAAAATCAAAGAGTGACATTGGATAGTGTCTATTGTACTGCAGAGAGAAATATTGATTTGCTTTTACTACTGATGGTTGGAAGCACAATCAAGCAAGATGCCATCACCAGTTCAGTTCAGTATCAACCATGGTGAATTGAAAATTGTTTTTAAAGTTATCTAAACAAAAAGAATTTTATTGTTTTTCAGAGACCGCAACATTTAATTTCTTTCCGTCAAATCAACCCAGAAACCATTGGTTTGAAATCTGACACGTTGATGGGGATTCTGTCAAAATTAAGTAACATAGGTACAGAGAGTAAAAGAAAGAACTTCAAGATTGCCATCAGGTTGCATGGTGTATAAAAGCTTCAAGAATGGGACTCAATGAAATATTTTTTAAACAAATTTTCTACATTAGTAAACAAAATGATCTGATTAAAATCGAAAGTTTATGTATTAATATATTGAAAAGATATTATTTTATCAGTTACGTTTTACCCTTTTAGTGTTTTGGTCAAACGTGTTTTGGTCAAATGTCATATCAAAGAAATAGAGTACAGCTCGTATTTAATTTGGTGGTGTCACAAATATTATTCACCCTTCACAAAATGCAAAGGTTGTTTTAGTCGAATGAATCACATAAAATCTCAAGAGCATTTAGAGAACCTTGTTCAAGTTGGAGGAGGCTTGAAGTTGCTTGCGGTAGATGTGTACATAAAGAAATGAAATCAGTGAACATTTTTTGACTTTATATTGATTGTCTTCAACTGCATTTTATCTAAACGAAATATCCAAAATTCTTTTCGTCTAGCGTTTGTTACCTTTTTATTTAACCATGTTCTTAATTTAAAAAGAAAAATAGTCACTGACCTCATAAAGACATTTATTACACCAATATTGTTTGTTTCCAAACACAAAAGACAGAGTCTTACCCAATAATTTTGCCACTTTTTAACATTTATTTTAGTTTTAGGTATTAAAGTAGTAGGCAAAAACAAAATAAAGATATATATATATTAAATATATAAAAAAGAAAGAATATTACAATTCAGAAAAACTTTGTCTGTGAAAAGTTGTTGATTACAAACAACAGTAAAATTTACTCACTAAATATCATTGGTTTATCAGAACTATCAAGTCTCTTTCAAACAATAATAATGCATCAAAAACTTGCTAAGGTTCGAAGTGTAACTTCATTGAAAATCAAATTCTGGTTAGATCGTTCATTGGTGTGCAAGTTGAAATTTAATTGTTAGCTTGCTGGCTGGTATCCTTCTTACAACTATTAACTATTTCTTATAAATATTTCTAGATTTATATTTTAATAAATATGTGTGGTAACACGTCAAACAAGTGTGGCCATGTAATGCCATCTTAACAACAAAGATGTCTGGGTCAGGTTTGGTATTCTCGGAAGACGTAGAACAAGCCTTGAAGGAGGTTGGTGATGACATTCTCGTATAAATTTCAATGATTAGTTTTGTACTATGGCTATGATTTGTTGCTGTTATTATTTATGCCTTTTTATTTTCTGTGGTTTTTGATTTTTTCGATGAAGTTGTAGGTTTAAAATAAGGTATAATTACTCCATCGTCAGTGATGTCAAGGTTAACAATTTCCAATTTTCTTTTCATTTGTTTTTATGATCTTGGTGAAGCACAAAGTGTTATCCACATTATTTTTTCAAAGAGCATATTGCAAACTTACATGCGTTAAAGCACCATGTACCTCAATTCATTGTGTTTTAGCTCGTCAAGTATTCTGGGTATTAAAGTTGTGTGCTTTGACAGAAGCATTTCTCCAACTATTTTATTTAATTTATTTTATTCTATTTTATTTAATATTGTTTTAATTTTCTCTGATAATAATAATGTAATAGGTAACATTATAGGTCATCTCTGGTACCGACCCACTAGATGGTAAAGATTTCAGTCCAGTGGATTACATCAACAGATTGTTTCCAACTGAACAGGTTGGCGTAGTTGTTTACTTTAAATTTGCAAAAATCACAAAACTTTTATGTTTTTAAATATTTTTATTTTAAATATTTTTGGTCGTTTGCAATCAACGGTAGTGAAATTCTTCAAAGACGTGAACTTGAAATTGTCAGAGAAAGAAAAACTAAAAACGATTTGCTTGAGTGAGTAAACGATGATGATGGTATACGGGTCACGTAACATCTTTAACCTCACGGATATAAGCACCCATGCCCTTTAAGCACGGCTGCCACAGACTTTAAAATCCAAAGTTGGTGTCTTGTGTGGGTTAACTCACCACTATTTTCCCTCTCACTGGGGTTGGCGTTAGGAAGGGCACCCAGCTGTAAAAATATTTGCTTCAATAAACCATCAGATAATTAAACCTACACAATTGTGGGAATATCATCTTTTGAAAACGTGCAACCCACTCTGAGTGGAAAAGGTCACGCAAAAACGGATGATGATGATGGTTATGATGATGATGATGATGATGATGATGGCACTATTATTAGTTTTATGAAATAGTTATATTCTTGTTTAGTTATTATTCTATAAAACAGCCGAATCTATAGCTAGTTTTGTGTTTTCTCGCAGTCTTTGGCGAATATTGACGATGTTGTATCTCGTGTGAGACTTCGAATTCGAAAGTTGGACACGGAAATTCGTTCCTCGATTCGCAGCCAGATTGATGTCTCAAGCAATGGAAAACAGGTGAGAAAATTGCTATTTGGTGGCAAATGCCCAAGTTTCAATGATAAAATTGTTGATAGTTTGTGAAAATTGTTTAGCGAAATTAACTAATATTTAAACTAATATATTAGCAAAATTATGTAATTTTAGATATAATATACTTTTGGAGGTTGCAAATTCAAATCGTTTTGGCCTCATGGACTACGGTGTTGATGGAGTGGTACCTACCTTAAGTTTTACCCCCCCCCCCTCCCCTCCCATCGTATTGCACCAACATGAAGGAGACACCCCAGTGACAAACTTTAGGGCTAATTTAACGACGTAACGTTTTAAGTTGTTTTTACATTTCTGCAGGCGTTAGAAGATGCAAAGGAAGCTATTCATGACGTGTTTGAAAAGATCAAAGACATCAAGGAAAAAGCAGATGAATCCGAAGACATGGTAAACAAGATATTGAAGTTTCTTACTGCACTGGAGACTCTAAAGCTCTTTTTTCTTCTTTATGGTGACTCTGTTTCATAATTTCCCTTGAATCCACACACCCAACACTGGCACAATATGTGCAGAACAACACTATTATCCTTTCAACGATCTACTCAGTTGTCAATTGATAAAAATACTGATAAATGCTTCGAATTTGCTGAAAAAGAATCAACACTCTGCTGTGTTCATTTTTATGTGGTTTTAGTACCAAAATGAATATTTAGCAAAACTGAAATTTATATAAAAAAACAATCACCCATATAACCAAAATTTGGTTGTCATTAAATAGGTTGTCTTGCTTATTTTACAACCAGTGTCTGTTCACTTGGTTTTATTCAAGGTAAATGAGATAACACGAGACATCAAACAGTTGGACCATTGCAAGCGAAATCTGACAACGTCGATCACAACACTAAACCACCTTCACATGCTCGTTGGAGGTGTAGACTCGTTGGTGTAAGCTGTTTTTGGAACTCTGTGGTTTCATAATGAATAACGTAGCATTAAATAAATAAATACAATGACATACAACTACAATTCTATAAAGTTACATTTTCATTTTTTCATTAATTTATTATTATTATTTATTACTATTAATTTCAATTATGTTTATTTATATTATTTATTATATTTGATATGAACTGAACCAATTCGAAATCCGATGTTTATCTCATTGAAATCAGAATGACAAATTAAAGTTTTTGTACGAAAGTTGTGTCTGTCTGAACGCTCATAACCCGTATTAGGCCTTAGAATTATATTTTCTGATTCATCATCACCATCCAAAGGTTTTAAAAATATAAAAACTTTTTCTAATTGAACGTTACTTAATAACCCTTTAAAAGTAGTTTAATATAAGTTGTTGAAAATGCTGAATCCCATGACGGGCTTAGTTTTTTGATAAAGATATAAATTGTAGGTTTATAGTGGTTAATTTGAAAATATTGTTTTTTTGATGAAGATTAAGGTTTCATAGTTGAGTCCTTTCTAGGTTCTCGAGATATTCACATTTCAAATATGGCCCGATTTACCGTTTTGAAATTAAAAATTGATTCTAAATGCTTAATTTCATGAATAAATGTACCGTTTTTACAAAATTATTATTTTAAGTTATTGTGTAAATCGGGCCTTAAACGCTAAATCGGGGCTTAGTGAGTGAAATAGAATTTTTCTGTCTTTATAGGGTGTTAACGAGGAATCGTCAATACAGGGAAGTCGCGAATCTTTTACAAGGTGTTCTTAATGTCCTTGATCATTTCAAGAAATATGTTAACATTCCTCAGATAAAGCAGTTAGCAGACAGGTATGCTACGAGTTGTTTCATATTGGTGAATTATCATTTCTAAAGTGAGATTCACGAGGAAGTGAGAGGAAGTCAGATAAAAAACACAAAAATCTGTTGTCATCTTCCGAAATGATACTAAAATCATTTGCCTATAACGTTTAAAACAGTGAAATAAATTTATAACTTTTGAAAATCATCTTGACAACTTTGTAGATGATATTCCAAAACTACTAATATAGGGGTGTTCTCAGACAAAATGAGAGGAACAAGAAAAAAGAAAGTATTCATGAATCTTCTTCATTCTTCTTCAAATTGCACTGTTTTTTCCTTTTCTTTTTAAAATCTGATCTGAAGTATCTTTCCCTTTTTAGAAATAAAATTTGTAAGATCAGATCGTCAGACAAACAACATTTGAGTTTGCAACTTTCTTGGTTACACATATTGTTTGAAAAAAGATTTCTTGAAAAAGATTGTACTCCATTATTTTGTAAGCAACATTTTCCCCTGAAGCAGAATGTTAGGAGTGTTAGTTTGATGGAAATCATATATTATATTCTTTTCTTTATTTATTTTCACTGAACATTTCCATATTATAATGATATACATCCAACCTGGTAACGCTAATAGTACTTCAGCATTGAAAGTGGCTTATAGGAAGTTGTGTGGCTCACAGCCCCCTAGTTGCATTGTCCACAGAAAAATCCTGAGAACACCCCTGACTGAATAATGTGATGTGTGTTGAGTGAAGACTTTAAGAAATATTTGACTGTTTTAGTGTTAGCACCAGAGAATTTTGTTATAATGACAAGTTATTTTACCAGAGTGCACATCATACAGGAGACGTTGGGAACACAGATTTTAGCTGACTTCAAGGATAACCTTTCGCACCCAGAACTGAAGGTACTGCTATATGTCTGAGTAATTGATTAATGTTGACTCATAAGAGTTAAAATAATAAAGTTGAAAGATATAGCTTGTTAAAGTGGATGTTGTACATTTATGCTCTTGAAGATTCTTCTTACCTTCCCATCAACATTCACTTTTAGTTGCCTTTTAGTTTGCCTCAAAGCAAAACAAATGATGAAACAGTGTTATTTGTATATTTCATTTCAAGAAGGTGCTACGTCGTGAATTATAGCTAGAAACCATTGTGGCTAATAAAGTGGTGTGTCGGGCACACGTCTGACGTGTTCGATGATGCAAATGGATAATGATGATGATGTAACAATGCACGAAATTCACCCGAAAAAAATTAACAAAATCTAACTGACTGCAAGTTGTTCTTTACTCAAGCAAGATATAATAACATGTAAATATTGTTGGAATGTTCATTTTTTTTCGCAGCCAACATCCGGACCAAACTCTCTTCTCGCCGAGGCGTGCAAAGTTACGAGCGTTCTTGAACCGAAAGTCAAGTAAGCTAATCATGAATGCATTTGTGTAATGTCACGATATGAAAGATGGTATTAAACTAGTAATGAACAGTTATTACAAGAACCCAAATCATAACATGTAATTTTACAGATTTTCAACTGTTGCTATGTTTGTGTTTTATTTTGCAATTTTTAGAGATGAATTGCTGACTTGGTTTGTCGACCTCCAGCTAACTGATTATTTGAACATTTTCAACGAAAACTTTGAGGTGAGACAGAATCTGATTTATTTGATGCCCAAATAAAAAATATCTAGTAACGTTTGCTAAATCTTTGAAGGTCATCTTTCTAAGTCAATTAATATGTGAGGCAATTCCTAAACCATGTTTATATAGCAATTTACTATCCAATTCTCAATAAACAGACTCCTAAACCATTTTTTGTATGTGATGTCAGCATTGATTGGTGGTCTGAACGGAGCATTTTGATTGGTGGTCTGAACGGAGCATTTTGATAACTTATTTAATTTTACTTAATTTTGATAAATAATATCGCCTGAAGTTGGTTACTGTGTCGATTGCACAATCACTTCTTGTATAATCCAATCAATGAGTTTCATAATGCACTATTCCTTGGACAGGAACATTACGAAAGAGCAACCTAGCGAAAGTGAAATTGTAAATCTCTGTGCATGTAGTTGAGAGGTTTACAGTATTTTTAATAATTTTTTAAACTCAAATTTTTTGAATACTTACGTTCACTTTATAAGTAAAACTGAAGTGTGGCACTCGTAGGCCTTGTAACACCAGGAAAGATTGGATGGAAGATTTCAGGATCCACAAGAAGATGATATCTGTTTTATAGAGTTTATTTCACTTGCTTTCTTGCAAAATTCATGGTGTTGGATGCAGCTCTGCAGTTTTCACACGTGTTCCAGCACACACATCCCTCGTACCTCATACATTCCAGCATCCCTCGTGGATATGAGGTCCTCTACTGGATTCAAATTTTAATTATTTTTTTTAATTAGTGTTTTTATTACCAGTTTAGTAAACTGAATCTCCCATCCTGCTGCTTTCTATGGGATGGATTTTGTGATTTTGGATAATCCAATGATCCCTCTTTAGCTTAATATTTGTCAGAACCTATTGAACTCTATCTTTGGTGAAATTTTGCGGATAGGATAGTGTTTGTTTTTCTAACAATATTCCAATGATTTTTGTCCCACATTGCTTCTATACCTAGTATCCACTATCCACACGAAAATCCAGTCTCTGCTCAACCGTGAATAGTTTCAAATTATGTCGTTTATGCTAATTTATTTAAATTATGCATTGTTTCCAGGTGTCGTGGATTGATAAGATTGATCGCAGGTACTCGTGGTTGAAACGGCTCCTTATTCAGTTTGAGGGAGATTTCAATAACACGTTCCCTGTGGATTGGGCCGTAGAGGAACGTATATGTGTGCAGTTTGCAGAAATAACGAGGTACCATTCCATTATGTCGATCAATGTTTGTAAAATAGTTCGCTACAAAGAGCTCTGGAAAACAAGAAAACAATCTCTCGAAGAGTTATTGAAAACCCAAATAATATTTCTAATAATAGCATCATGATTTCACGTAATCTAGCACGATCTCCATAATCCAGTAGAACTTTGTTAACATCAGGAAAATTTGTTAGAGAAGCTCATCAACATGGTCGAAATATTCAAATATTCTTCTATATTGAAAAAAGATGTTGGTTGTTGCTGTAATTCTTAAGTTCTATTCTAAATAACGACGAGTTCAAAGTCCAACTGGAAATCACTTTTTACTAGATTTTTTATTTAATTTTTGTTTGTTTGTACAAAAATGTTTTCTATTAAAAGCTGGGTTTCAGTGATTGTGCGGTAGACGAAATATCTGAAATTGCTCACTACTGCAGACACCCTTTTAAGAACTATATGTATTTGTCTTGCTTGTATTTTGTTTGAAAACAGAAATGAACTCGGCAAGATCATGGATAGGCGAGCTACAGAGATTGATGTAAAACTACTGTTGTTCACAATACAGCGCACAACGACTTTCGAGGGGTTCCTTGCGAAACGTTTTGCTTATAGCTACTTGAAGGGTGAAAAGGTAACTTCGGAAATACGTGAAAATTTGTTTATCGCTGTTTGTTATTTTGTCATTAATATTATCATTATCGATAGAGTGTCCATGAACAAACATGACGAGCAGAAATTTTTCTGTCCTATTTGTAAAAATATATTACTCATTTTAATATGTCATCCACACATTAGAGACTTCATCGAAGATTCACTTATGATCATTGATTGCATGATCTTTCAATGATAAATAAATTGGACCTGATAATACAGTGTTGGTAACAACGTATGTCAGGCATGGCAGTAAAATTGCATCGGAACTTCATTTTTGGTTTTTGACTAACATGTAATACAGACATGAAAACATATAAGAAGAAGCATGTGCAAGTAAACCCTAAAATTATATTTGTGTTTGTTGTAGCAAGTTGCTTGCGAGTCTCACTTCAATGGATTGATCAGCAAGGTGTTTGAGGTCCATCTGCATATATACATTGAGGCTCAAGACAGGTAATGATGTTATAAGTTGCTCTCTGATGACAAGATCATCATGATGTTTACACGGTGGAATCGAAGATGTTTTGTTTTCAAACGAATGATATCTTTTGTATACAAGCTAATAGTTTTTAATTCAGTTTTCATTTTGAAACATGTCTCTAAAACTAAAAACTGTTGCTTTTCTTCTTAAGATAACCTTGCAACTCTTGTCATCTATATTGATTGAAAGTGTAGAACGTTCTACGAAACACGTCTCTACAACCAAAAACTGTTGCTTTTCTTCTTAAGATAACCTTGCAACTCTTGTCATCTATATTAATTGAAAGTGTAGAACGTTCTACGAAACACGTCTCTACAACCAAAAACTGTTGCTTTTCTTCTTAAGATAACCTTGCAACTCTTGTCATCTATATTGATTGAAAGTGTAGAACGTTCTACGAAACACGTCTCTAAAACTAAAAACTGTTGCTTTTCTTCTTAAGATAACCTTGCAACTCTTGTCATCTATATTGATTGAAAGTGTAGAACGTTCTACGAAACACGTCTCTAAAACTAAAAACTGTTGCTTTTCTTCTTAAGATAACCTTGCAACTCTTGTCATCTATATTGATTGAAAGTGTAGAACATTCTACGAAACACGTCTCTAAAACTAAAAACTGTTGCTTTTCTTCTTAAGATAACCTTGCAACTCTTGTCATCTATATTGATTGAAAGTGTAGAACGTTCTACGAAACACGTCTCTAAAACTAAAAACTGTTGCTTTTCTTCTTAAGATAACCTTGCAACTCTTGTCATCTATATTGATTGAAAGTGTAGAACGTTCTACGAAACACGTCTCTAAAACTAAAAACTGTTGCTTTTCTTCTTAAGATAACCTTGCAACTCTTGTCATCTATATTGATTGAAAGTGTAGAACGTTCTACGAAACAGGTCTCTGCATCATAAGTTCGACAAGTTTCTCATGATTTAGAAATCTCTCGGACCTCATAGAGAAGTTTGGGGCCGATTTCCAAATTCATGGTGTGCCCCAATTGGGTGAAGACAACGAGGGGGCAGTTTTACCCAGCGCCGGAGAGTTGTTTGTCTTCTACAAGAAGTGTATGGTGCAATGCATACAACTGAGCACTGGTAGAGCACTACTCTCTTTAACCGGGACTTTCAAGAAATATTTACTGGAGTATGCCAATAAACTGCTCATGGCGAATCTACCCAAGTATGTTCTCTTGTTGCCATGGTTAACATTTTTATTATCTATCGAAATCTAAATACATCATAAAATCGTTATTTTGAGGCTGTCTCAAGTCCCTGTTTCGCTACAATACAATAATGGAATTTCTACTACTTTGCACTGTTTTCAGAGTTTCGGCGTCAGGGTTAGCCAGTATACTGAAGTTTCTGTCTCGCTACAATACAATAATGAAATTTCTACTACTTTGCACTGTTTTCAGAGTTTCGGCGTCAGGGTTAGCCAGTATACTGAAGTTTCTGTCTCGCTACAATACAATAATGAAATTTCTACTACTTTGCACTGTTTTCAGAGTTTCGGCGTCAGGGTTAGCCAGTATACTGAAAGAAACGGAAGTAAAGTTTAACGAGGAGGAGAAACGTTTGGTTTGCTGCATACTGACAACCGCAGAGTACTGCCAAGAAACAACATTACAGGTAGAATACTTTTTTATCCAAACACTTGCTTTGGGGGAGGGGGGAGGGGGGGTAGACAATCTATCTCCTCCAGTGAAGTATCTCAATATACTTTTTAATAATTAACTTTCTTGATTCTCGTGTTATTTTATTATTATGTTATTCATTCTTTTACATTGATGAAATATTTATAAATATAAATAAAGTAAATATATTTATTATTTTAAAAGTAGTAAAACTAACACAGGTATACGCCGCGTGAATGGGCAATCTTTTGAAACATCTATTTAAAAGTGGAACGAATCATGCTTGATGATCGTAAAAGTGGATGACGTTTTGTGGATATTTTATTCATTGTTAGTAGAGGAAACATCACGTGATCACGACTCTTATTTCTTGCTTTTACTCAAGCCACCTAATCATTCCACATATTTTGATATCCAAAGCCACATTACAAAGTCACTTGAAACATTCAAATTCACTATTTTTATGTGTTTTTATGGAGCTTTAATGTCCTCTCGCATTCACACTTCTAAGATGACTTCTTGAAGTAAGGTTATTCTCAACATCGTTTCATTAGTTGCAAGACAAACTGAAGGAAAAGATCGAGACCGACTTGATTGGAAGTGTAGATATGAATGCTGAACAGGACACTTTTCACAGGTTGGTTGCCACTTCCAGACAATCTCACTCTTTCACCTGATTTTCTTCTAGCCCATTATTAATTGACATCAGGAACGAAATATAGTCTTAAAAGAGTTAAAATATCATAGGTATCTAGGGGTGTACGTCTACAGATTTTTTTGTTAATATAATAATGTTCATTGTCAATAATGTCACCGTCATCATCACCGTCATCATCATCATCGTCACCGTCATCACCGTCATCCTCACCAACATCATCATCATTGTCACCGTCATCATCATTGTCATCATCCCGTCATCATCATCGTCACCATCATCATCGTCGTCATCATCGTCATCACCGCCGTCGTCATCACCGTCATCCTCACCAACATCATCATCGTCACCGTCATCATTATTGTCATCATCTTGTCGTCGTCATTATCACCGTCATCATTGCCGTCATCATCATCACCGCTATCATCGCCATCGTTATCATCGCCACCGTCATCATCATCTATTCACGCATCAATCCAACCTCTCAACTCTGTCAAACTATTCTCATAGCGTCATATCGTGCTCCATCCAGCTGTTGGTCCAGGACCTGGAGAACGCGTGCGAACCACCTCTAGTTGCCATGGTTAAGGTGAGACTGGTTTTTACTCGCATCTTTATTATTTACATTTAAAGATAATTTCCGATTTCAAGTTTTTTGCGATCATTAATTAATCATAATTGCAATAACTATGCAATCTTTATTAACACGAATCAATATAATTATGCATAAGTTTGATGACGCGTTTGAATGTGTAAAGCGAACCCGACTTTTGGAAATACATTGTCAAAACTCCGCGAGTCGCGACGATAATTGCCGCTCTTCTGCCTGATATTTGAATCGAAAATGTGTAACCAATACAAAGTTATAATAATACAAGCTATATATTACCCTCGTGTAAATTACACTCATTACTTCTAAGACAAAGAATATGTGTCAGCCCGCCTTTATATGTATATATACGTATCGACCAGTTGCGGTGTATTGTATTTATCATTGCAACTTGGGCGCGTCTCTTTTTAAATATAGCCTAACCAAGCGAGTTCTCCTTTTTGTTTGTAATCAAAATTATGATAATTATGATGAATATTATATGATAAATATTTATTCACAATTCGCATTTTTAGATTCATTGGCAGAACATCGAATCTGTTGGCGACCAAAGTGGATACGTCACTGCAATAATATCGCACTTGCGTCAGTCCATTCCTGCAATTCGCGATAACTTATTCTCCTCGCGTAAATATTTCACGCAGTTTTGCATAAAGTTCGTTAGGTAAACGCACGTTCTTTACCTTTAGTTTATAACTATTGGTTTTTCATGGGATGATTTTCTATGATGACCTTTAATGGTTTCTGTTTTTTTTTGGTCGTGTAACATACCTCAATGCAGGGTCATACTTTCTAAATTAAACTTTGTGTTTATGAACCGAAATCACGAAACGGCTTTGGTAAAATACCTAACACGGAATAAATAAAAATATTGTCCGCCATTGTTGGAGGCGGTAGCCGAACATCTTTGTTTATATATACATTTGACTTTTACGCATTTTACCGGCAAAACATAAAATAATCACTTAAACATTAAAGTAATTTAAAAAGATATGGTTCGTTTGCATTTGCGTCATTGTTTGTCTTTTTGAACTTTTTATTATTTAGCTATTCGTTTTTCTTTCTCTGTTTTTTTTATTTATTTTCGATTTTCTAATTCAAAACTTTTTTTAATTGTTCGAGTTGTTCCTCGCTTTTAAAACTGATTTCACCGAGAAAACTCGCTGATTTTACGGGGAAACTCCCTGATTTCACCGAGAAAACTTGCTGATTTTACGGGGAAACTCCTTGATTTCACCGAGAAAACTCGCTGATTTCACCGACTGACTTACTCATTGAATTGAAACTTTAAATCATGATATTTTTTATCTTCAATTTTTGTATGACCTTTTGTTAGTTTGTGACGAGCCAATTTCTTCTCCCTTGTTGTTTTGGTGTTTCTTTATTGGAGTTGACGCTAGTTCCCATTCGTTTCAGTTCGTTTATACCACGATTCCTCAGCAACATATATAAATGCAAACCCCTGGGTACCGTTGGAGTTGAGCAGGTAAATAATGGTACTCTCCCCGTTATGAACTAGCAGTATTGGTGGAGATGTTCTTTTCGTGTCACATTACAAAGAGCTTTTATATAGATAACGTTGAGAGACAGTGATTTGAAATCATGCCAAACCCCATCACTCATGGTCCCTTCCTATTTCAGCTGCTTCTAGACACACACTCAGTAAAAATAGCTCTACTGGACTTACCTACGTTAGGGTCGGCCGTACAAAGGAAACCGCCCTCCAGGTAAGCACAAAGGCAATGTGTACGAAGATGCTAAAGCGTCATTTCTCTAGGAGGGTGACTTCGAAATTTAACGATACTCTTAAATGAGAAAATGCCGTGAAATCATAATTCGTGCATATTTAAGTGTTTTTGTCTTACATATACACAAATAGACGCAATCAGTTTCCGTTTATAGATTTACTGACGTCATTATACTTTCCGTGTGTTTTTAACATAGTACGATTTTACTCTGCACGAAATATGGTTTCATGGCACGTTTTTGAATATGATGCATTGAAGATTTTGTTGTTGTTGTTTTTAATTCGTTTTGTTGACTTCAGTTTCACGAAAGTGGTGAACAAAGGAATGTCGAAGGCGGAAATGATTTTAAAGGTAAAATAAGTACTAACAATGCCTGATTATATATTAAATTGTAATTTAGTTGTCTACTTGTTTTGACTCTTATGTTTAAATTTTCTTTGTTTTAAGAAATGTTGGTTTTAAGAAATGGATGATTTTTTTCTTCGTGTGAACTGTAGCATGTCATTTATTTCGTCTTAAAGTATTGTTACCACTAGATTGTTTGTATTTGATAAATCTTCAGGTAGTGATGTCCTCACACACCACGCAAGACAGCTTCGTCGAGAGTTACATCAAGTTACTGGGCGACTACGACACCGCTAACTTCCAGAAGCTTCTCGACATGAAGGTATTTGCGTGCTTCGTTTATCCCACATGGTTTAGCCGTGTTCTGCTTGAAAATGATTAATAATCGAGTTACATACCAGCTATCGTGCACCCTATGTTTATTTAAAAAAATCCCATAAAAAAGTCTTTTTAGGTATATGTTTATTCGTTCACAGGACACTTTGGAAAACAGAAATAGTGTGTATATTTTGTAAATATTGTACATATTTTTGAAAGTTTATCCTGTTACTGGTCACTGTAGCTTAGTGGTTAGTGCATTCAACCCACAAAATCAAACGGTGCTGGTTCGAAACCCAGCTCGGACATATTTTGATTTCTGAGTTACAGTTGAGTTATTGAGCGGAACTCATTGCGTAATGCAAGCCTAGCTCAAATGGTGGGTTGTCTGGTGAAGCGACTTCGTAGGTGCAAATGAGTGCCCTAAGTACGCCAGAACCTAAACCTTGGGATAAGAATAGCCACTGTTATATGTGGAGAGTCCCGTAAAACTCCATTATTTATTTATTTATTTTAAAATATTTGTATAATAATAATAATAAAATTTAAAATAAATCATTTTTACTGATGAACACCACATGAAGGTAAGCCATAGGTCTTCGCTAATCAATCATACTCATCATAGTTCGCCAAACTTGTTGTTGTTGTAGGAGTGATTGTAAAAGAGATTATCGTTTAGAGGAGGTTGAACAAAAATGAACTTACCATTGAAAAAAGCAAACCTTTCTTAGTCATTATTGACTCAAGATGACACCTTCCTTTTTAAAAATTATTTTTCATTTCAGGGTTTGAAGCGCAGCGAGCAAAGCACTCTACTAGAAATATTTCGAGTGCACGTGGCGAGTAACCCTGGCAACAACACGAGTGTTTCGAATAAAGAGTCGAGTAACTCGACGATCACTGATTCCAGTCGAATAAAACGGTTGGAGAAGCTCATCAAGAAGCAATTCTAGGCTAATAAAATAAACACAACCGAATTTATTTGTTTCAATCGTCGGAATTTGTGCACTTTTTCGAAGTAGCTTTGGAATTTACGAATTTAAAAATACTCACGGAATTCAAATCCGATTGGCCTAAGTTGAGAAGAATTCAGTTTATTTTGTTAATCTGAAACGATGAGCGTGGATTGTGAAACGTGCGCTCGCTGTTAGCAAGCGTGTGGTAACATCAGGGACCCAAAAATGCGTTTTTATGTAATAGCTTAGGAATTTACGATTGGCGTTAACCGGACAGAACGGGTAGCCATAAGTTGATGGAGTTTTCTGGGAGTGATCAATAAAAAGTTGATAGATATTTAGGGAGGGGTGCATAAAAAGTTGACGTTGTGATAAGGTAAGTTTGAACAAAAAATAATAGGCTATAATATTATGCTATTGCAAAATTATAAAAGATTGCTGACCATTTGTTGACAACAATTATGATTGTTTTTTAGCAACCTGCCTCTACAAAAATATTTTGAGTTGCAAAATACCTGGTTGTCTTGGATGTAATTGTTGGTGGTTTTAACTCCACGAGCTTTCATTCCGTTCAACTACATTTTTTAAATGCCAATTACATATTTCTCACGGTTACAACAGCGGCTTCAGCTCATTTCACATTCTTTTGTGATTGTAGTTGCTTTAAGTAGCGATAATTCTAAAAATATACGCCAGCAAATTGCAAAAAGGAGTTTTGTAGTATTTTTCTAATGACCTGATGTTCAAGGTGTTTTGATATATAGGTATCCTACTTCAATCGTTAAAGTGAGAACTCGCTAACCTTTTTGAAACTTCAGCCAATAAAGTGACTATTTAGCTTGAGGTCAATATATTAAAATAAAGATTGACATCAAATTAGGAGAAATTTTGAAGAATCAATTTACTTGACTTTTCCGTTCCAAGACCGTGGATTTTTATCAATACGTCATTTAATTACTAGAAGACGCTGTGTTTGGCCCAATTTATATGAGCGCAACATTTTTTTCAAAGTATAAAACTGTTGTTAAAAGAATCATGAAAAGTTTTATAATTGAAAAATCCTTACGCAAAAAGAGCACTCGCGAGAACAGCAGCTTGGTCAATAATGGCCTTATTTGGCAAAAGTCCTTTAGGAGAATAGTATTTTTTGTACACGCAATTAAATTGCAAAAGCTCAAAAGTTACATTTTTAGAATCCAATGACGTAGCATATGTTTGTAAATCTGCATAATTATGCGATGTAACAACAACCGACTATTGCCTTATTAGGGAAGAACACGAGAATGCTTTGTTTGGCGATTGGCTATTACGTTGTCGCTATTCCGTAGGATATTTCAATATTTACCTTGCAAATAAAGGAGAAAAAGTGCATCCCCTTGTCACCCATGTTTGTTTTAGCGCAGCCGTTTTGTTTATTGAAAAACAAAACACGAAAATAAAGTGCTTTCAGACCTAAAAATCCAATTGCTTTCGTAGGCACAGGGAAAGGTTTCCTAAAATTCTTTTATCAGAATTTTTGTTTTTTTCACTTTATTAAGTTATTTTCTTTTTCTAAATTCTTTCAACAAAACGAAACAAAGTTTCAGTTTCACAAAAACGATTCTCGACAATTTAATGAGCTGTAAAATTCAAAGAGGCGGTTTGTAAAATCAACAATTCACACGACCACAGAACGGCTTAGGAGGGCCAATAATAGTGTAAACATTTCAAAAATGTCGAGCAGTACATTTCACTTATGAGGTCAATTTTTGAAATTCGTCAACACAAATTGCTTACTGTCTGTAAGTAACTTTATATGGATGGCTGGAAATAACCCCGCCGATTTGTGAACGAGCCAATCAAAATACAGTGACGTCACTCTTCGTGTAAATGTACGCATTGTATATAAATAGAGATAAGGAGCGTGTTGTGAGGAAGTCGGTTGGTGGGTTGTGAAGTGAATGATGTAGTTCGAACCGACACACACGAAGGAAGGTTCGTAAGTTTAAACGCTTTTCTAAGAATGGGTTCTCATTGGTAAAGCAATCATGGAGGATTTTTCTTGATCACATGTATGATTGGAAATTTATTCATTTTACTGGCGTAATTTTAAACTGTGCGCGTAAAAACAGCGGTGTAAGCGCACCACAACTTTGACATAACGAAACGCTTTCAGACAATTATTTTAAAAGCTCTTTTGTTACTTTCAATTGCTGTTTGTTTGCTACTTCGATAAATTTGAAGAGACAATCGATATCTTATCTACAGCAGATCGTTCTGAACCTATCGAATTCCTGTGTCAACAACCCGAGAAGCAAATTCAACTAAAACGCCTCAAACAAACGCATTTAAATAAAGGCAGTTTGAAACGAAGTGGTGCTGAGAATTAACCACTCTTTTCAGTACCTCTAATATACGTTTATGTATTTCTTTAAGAAATTCAGAATCCATATTTTTCTTTTCTACGATAGGATCAGCTATCTAATCTCATTGGCAGATCATAAAAAAGATTAAATGCTGGATTGTTGTCTCGTTCACAAGGGTTTGAGTCTCAATTATTATGAACACTTCCAAACCAATATGGAGTTTTATAACTAAAACTGACATCGTATTCTCTTCTTGTGTTTTTGTTTTACTTTTCAATAGAACACCAGGAAATACTGGGTTTACCGGAGAGCCATTCGAACGGTTCTCTTTCATTTACTAATTAGTTAAATTAAGAGTCGTTGAGGCTCAACAGGATCTGATGAAACACGAGGTACAGACGACCAAAACTCTAAATGCAGGTATGTTGTATTTACAATTTAAACGATTCTCAAATATTATTTTTTATAATTATTGTCGAAAAAAATATCTTAAACAAATACACTCTTTTCTTATAAGAACCAGTAAAATTGGGGATGAGGCTGGCTGTTCTTAATTTTTCCAGAATTTTCAGGCTGAAATGTTCTTAATTTGTTCTTATTTTAGAGAGCTTATTTAGGGTTTTAGCCTTTGCAGACGTGTGAATAAAGATAAGAAAAACACAGAATATTTGATAGCAAACCCAAGATAGAATGTTAAAGCTTTATACAACTGAATCTATATACCGTAGTGAAAATGTACAAGCCGAAAAAGTCAAAGATAACTCGCACACAGTGTCCGAAGTTCAAGTTCTCGTAATCAATCTGTTGTTCTTAAAAAATGCATCTACTGTATTCATCCCAGGGTGAGGTTGTTCTTAATTTTTTGCATGATTTTCAGGCTGGTGTTCTTATAAAATTGTTCTTGAAAAAGAGTGCATGGAGAGAAATGTTTATCAAAATATCATATTTTCTTGTTTTTCACAGTAGATTTGAAGATAAGCCATCATTTGACGTCAGTGTTTTATCTTATTCTTCTGCCATGGACAATATAAAGACGCGTGTTTACATATCTGTGTAGCTTTAACACCGTGCTTTTAAATTTAGCATTCCAACGAGCCACGATCTCGGCACACGCTGTTATCTGTTGGTACGTAGAGTTGTTTCTTTTGTCGAAAGCACATTTGAGAAGCTATTTTCTAGTAGTTGATATGAATTAGCAACCGCCGTTAATTTGCTTGAAGTTTTCTAAATCGTGCTGTTCACATTACAAGCAGCATAAAACTAACAATTTATTGCTCAACAGATTTTCATCATGGCATAACTTCCTTATTTTATTCTGGAAAACAATTGTTACCAGTACATAGCTTGATCAAATTTTTTTTTCTCAAAGAAAGTTAATATTGAGGCGCTGTTGTGAGATATCATTGTCCGAGCCTTCGAATGCATTTGTAAGAATTCAAATCCATGTTACACTCAGCCTTCTCCTGCACAGTGGTACAGTTCAGTTTTGTGTAAAACCCATTTGGAGCTCAAATTTGGTAATTTGCTGTGTGATTGCGCACCCAACACAAGATCAAGAAAGAATTATTGAAGGTGCACTTGATTTTTTGGTTTATTGTGTACTTGCATTCCTCGTTGCATAGCAACTATCGTGCAGCCATGGTAACAATTTGTAGAAGTGAAAACTAATTTCAGTTAACGAGATCAACAAGTTATCAATCAATCAACATCAGAAGCGTTGTTAATTAAAGTATTCAATGCGCCATAGCCATCAGAATTTGGAGGTTTTCTATATGTTTTCACAAACGTTTTTAAAAAAAAAACAGAGATAAGAATGCGTTCATAACTCACAACAAAAAACGTTTTTTAGCTTTTCTTTAGCTCGCAGATTTTTTGGAGTATGTTTCCAAATTCCTCAAATTTTCCCGTGAGAATTAAAAGGAACAACCACAAAACAACTCCAGCTTTCGTCAACTTTTGTGTTTTGTTTTTAATACAGAGAAATGACAAACTGTAATAAAAGTCGACTGTACCTCATCAGGATTCAGAAAAAATTCAAACGTTTTGTTTGTATTTCCTTTCAGAAATCACCGAAAGTTTAATTAACGACTTCTGTTGAACCGAATATAGTTGCTATCGTCTATCGTATCACGTTAACACATTTCCAATTGATAGGGGGAAACTTGTGTGAACGAATGGTGTTTTAATGATAGTGTTAAAATCATAATATTGCCTTAGTTCTGAATAATATTTCGACACTAAAAATAAAACAAAACGTTTTCTGTTAGATCGTGACAAATAACAGTTTCTTTATTATCTTTGATATAATATATAAATATGTAATAAATAATAATAATAATAATATAAATAATAATAATATATATATATATATATTCTGATATATGTAAGAAAAAGAAGAAATTTTTAATATATTGTTATTTATTTATTACTTATTGTTAACTGTTGTTATTTATTACAGTCATGTAATACGTCTTAATTTTTTTAAATCAATCAATTAATTAATTTTCTATTCTTTGTTGTATAACCTCGACCTTTTGTGGGATTATACCTGCACCTTATATGGAGCAATTTTCCAATTGTTAACTTAGCAATTGGAGGAAATGATATCGATCATGCGGCGCGTACAATTGGTTTCTGTTGCTAGGCAACAACATTAACCGCGATGTCTTCAATATCGTGCTTTGTTCTTCACAAAGGCCACGTTCGCAAATTTACAAGGCAAGGTCTGCAGGAAATTGTATATTCGCGGGATCTAGCTATCCTGCACTTCGTGCCTTATCAGTTGAACTATCTTTGCAATTCGTCGCAGCTTGACAGCTCATTGTGATTGAGAGAACTAATTGACAGTGAATAGGTTTAGCAATAAGATGATTGTTGGGGATAAACTAATGAATGCAATGTATGCATGACACAATGTTAGTTGTGGATTGTCGAGCGTATAGGAAGTGACAAGTTGATGGTGTTGTTGATTTTGTTTGTTAACCTTTTTTAACTGTTTTTAATTAGTAGAAAAATGATTTAATCTTAAACTGTTAATGTTGTCGTTTATTTGATCCATAGAAAAAACATTCGTTTGTATTATTGCAAAATAATGTTGAAATGTTATTATAGGTTGAAATAAATATTCAAAGTTGGCTTTGGTCGATGTGAACTAGCACAACTCATCAGAAATATACATTTATTTCTTTATTCTGCATCTTTATACAGGATTTACATTTCAGTATTAAATACTGCTATAAATATGTGTCCTGTGCAATAAAAACAGGACAATTTAACAATTTAATTTTAATTTATATATAATTATATATAAATTATATTGAATATACAATACATTGCAATTTATATATCTATAAATTTCAAATAATGATTTTCAGCGTAAAAACAATAGAATAAACAATGGTTGTGATTTGTGTGTGGATGGTTTTGACAATGACGTCAGCAGTTTTTTCTTGGAGTACTTTGGACAAGTCGGATAAATACTACAATTTTTACGCTGGAACAGGTCAGTCTTTTGTCTTCGGTTCTGAGTTCGAGACCATGCTATCACAAAGTTGTGAGTGGTTATAAATAAACAACGCCGTATTTCATCAAAAATAAGCGTAGCACAAATGGGAGCAATTAAATACACTAAAACTCCAGGTCGAGGTCTTCATGATAATGCTTAATGAGCGTTCTGGAAGCCTCGTTAAACAAACAAACAAACAATTAGCGGTGAACAATTAACAGATATTCCTTAATTCAAAATTATCAAATTATTCGTTAAATTATATTTAAAATTTATATATTATATTACTAAAAACTGGGGTTTTTGTCTTAAAAATTTTTACTTTAACTTGGTATACGCAATAATTTTTCTTGATTCTAGCTACTAAAAAATTAACTTTTTCGTTTGTTTTTTTTTAGCTAAAACGTTACAAGGTAAGTCAAATATCTCTCTACCTTATTGGTGCCAAGAGGCTTCATAGCAGATTATGTAGTCTATATAGATACCCTTTTGCAAAACTTTAAACCTGAAAAATGTGACTGCGACTAACCTTAAAAAGTCATCCACACACACACGCGCGCGCACACACACACACACACACGCACACGCACGCACACGCATGTTTGGTGCGCGTCTCCTTTAATTATTTTATTGCTTTTAACCATTTTTCATCTTTTAATACTACTTCATAATTTATAGTTAGAAAAGGCAATCAAAATAAAAACGTTTTTTAAATAAATAATATTTAGTCCGCAAAATAAATTTACGACGTTTGCGTCATCAAAACAAACTTCAATTAACCAATCAAATTGCGCTCTACTTGGTCACCCTTGCTAATAGAAATTAACTCTGTATTATTATATAAACATTTCTTTCAAGGTTGTAAAGATAACTTGGACAGTTCTACTTGCAAATCAATTGTGGCTTCGTGCGATCGCAAAGAAGTAAAAGAACTTTGTAAAAGAACATGTGGTGAATGTCGTAAGTGACGTCATTTTGCAACAAACAGCAAAATAGGCTTAAAGTATGTATTTCGACCTAGCGGATATGAAAAGAATGAAACCGATCGAATTCAGAAATTTATTAACACAACCGAAAAAGAAAGAGTTAAATATATATATATAAATTCAAACGAAAGTTTTTTCCGCACAAATAGGTTAATTAAAATTAACTGCAATGCTGCCATGTTTATCTGGTTGATTTAAGAAGTCTGCTTTGGAAAGAGGACTGACAATACAAAAATTGAAATTGAAATCCTAAATCAAATGGAGTTTTGTAAATTTCCGTGTAAATTACGGAATGCACATAAAGAAGAAAAGAGAATTCCGAAAGTAATCCCAGGACCTAGGGTTGACATTTCAGTGAAACATGAAAATGATGAAGAATGTTGTTTTCAAAATTAGAAAATTTGAATCAGAAAAGATTATACAATACAATATTTTACGAAAAATATAATGTTTCCTTCTTTTCAAAAATCAGCTGCAGTTTCGCCGATGTCGTGTAAAGGGACACTATTTGGATGCTGCTGGGACAAAGTAACTATTTCCGGGCCAAATGGAGAAGGCTGTCCTGGTAGGTTTAATTGCAGAGGTTTGGAAAGGATAATGCTTTTGAAAGGTTGACTGCTCTAAACAACATTTTCTTTAGAACATCTTCAAAATATGCAATAGATCTTATTTTGTGCAATCTCAGCATATTTGATCATGTCAACAAACAGGAAACAGTAGAGCTTTAGAAAAGAAAAAGCAGATTTTTAGCCATCAACATTTTGTTTTAGTATGTGCGGACACGACTGCGGCTTGCTTTAAAGTCATGCGCCATTGTGATGAACCGAACATCAGAAGGAAATGTCCGAAAACATGCAACGTCGAGGACTGTTACCTGGCTTCAAGTGAGGATATTATGATTGTTTAAAAATGCATCATGGTTAATTTATGTTTGTTTGTGTCAGGTGATTGTCATGACGACCCACAACAAAGGGACTTTTGTGATTTATTCAAACAATCAGGACTTTGTAAAGACGTCGCAGAAGTTTGCAAAAGAACATGCGATCTGTGTTAGTATTTTGTAGCAAACAGGCTACTCTTTAGTCACTTGGATGTTTTATAAAACTTCTCTTGAAAATAATCCTTAAAAACAGAGATTTTTTACACAAATGTCTTTTGTACAGGTGATAAAGATAGAAGGACAGTCTCTGTTAACCCAAAATCAGTTGAAGATGACGACGCTTTGATTAAGAAATTGGAGCAGCAAGTCAAAGACGAGTTGGATAAAAGCGAGTTGGCGAGTGACGAGTTGCCGGCCACCATGACAAAGAAGAATGTAAAGTTGGACCAAGTGGAATTGTTAGAAGCTTTACTCGATGAAAAGAGGAGTGAGAACGAACTGCTGGAAAATGGAACTGCCTTAAAAAACGATCGCAATGTTGTGACTGAAGTAGAAACAAAAGAAGACGAGGTGAAAGATCTAATTATTATAGTATATACGAAGAATAATAACTTTTTCAATTATGTTATTCAAATGTACGTATTTCTTTCTAGAATAAAACGTATACACATCCTAATGTCAATATCTTATGAGGTGGTTGAAAATGATCACCTTTTTGAAATGCTCCCCTCTCCGTCTCATTGGATGGCAAAACACCAATCTCGCATTATTAACATGCACGTACTCTTTTACGTTTAGAAACCTTCTGATTTAAAGAAAAGGGCCGATAAGGCCTTGATAGATCTCATCCTGAAGAGCTCCGATGATGAAGCTACGCGGAAAAGGGTTGTCAATGGAGTATCAACGAAAGACAGCGCGCCAAAGAAAACAGAGCAAGATGAAGCTCTTGTGGAATTGCTTCAAGCAACTGCAAAAGTAAAGAAAACCGACGACGTGGAGAAAAACCCGTTAATCGCGAAGTATAGACAGGCGAAAAAGGAAGAAAATGACGCTCTTTTGAAATTGCTCGAGAAAGATACGGCAACGAAAGTAGCTGCCAAAGAAGCGTTAAAGTTTCTTACTGAGAAAATTAAGAAATAAACTTTCGGTGACCGGCAATCGTAAGCGAAGGTGGCAGTTGTAGGAGATGGTAATGTAAAAAACGTTTTTTAAAAATAGTAATGATGCGTTGCATATCCCGTAACTTTTGAAATTATTAAACTTTATTATCAAACCTTTCTTCCAAATGTTCGATCTTATCTTTTGGAAATATCAATGATGTATATACGTTCTGCTTAATATTAATTTTGTAGTCATTCACACAGGTTTTTTCTGTAATTGTTAAAGACATTTTCTTAACCCAGGAACATCTCTTCTTCTTTGTTATCAAACCCCCTGATCCTTGCAGCAAAATTTAAAAATTAACCGGGGGTAATGATCGCACATTTCGGATTAATGTTTGGAAGTAGTACGCAGCAAATGGAGTAACGGGTTTCAAGTAATTGCAAATACGTTGTTTTACAATCTGAAAGGATGATTGTAATATGACATTTTCTTCTAGTAGGAACTCGCACAATAACCATCAGAAACACGTGATTACCAAATAAGGGCATTTCAGTATCAGACGACTTAAATACCACAACCACAAGTATGGAAATATTTCGAATTCAAATTAAATTCAATGCATCCAATCATTTCATACGTACATCCTAAGAATAAAAAGGTACAAGCTAAAGCAGAATACATTTCTATTCCCCTTTATCGAGTTTCAAGCTTGAATTTCGTTTCGCTTCGTCTATTCTTTTAGCCATTGACTGGGCCATCGAGTTGACAATCGAGACAATGAAGTAAAAAATCATAATGGTGACCAACTTTTCGAAGATGTAACCAAGAATGTTTGTACCCTAAAAATATACGAGCTATCCAATTCATTGGCTTTTAAAAATAACTAAAGCTTTCGACGGCGATGTATATACAGCACGAAGTTGATATATTATCATTGGAGCTCAAAATAATTACATATTGTAACACAATACAATTAGCACAATATCGATAAACTCGAGTTAATTCTTTTCCCCAAATAGCTTTTCACAGAAGCTCCTGGTAATACGAAAATAAAAGGTATACCCCGGAAGAAAAGTGAGATTTGGATTGTTTTGGATCGCATTAAAACATTAACAACACACTTATAGAGCATGCGTAAAACCACGAGGGTCACAAATGTAATGTGTATACACTATAGAGAGAATCGACATCTCAACCGTGTCTACTATAATACCTGAACCGCCTGCGCGCCTTTTGTTTGATGGAGTTTGTCGATTTGCGTTTGCACAGCCTTCTCGAATGGATGTTTGATGTATGATCCCATGTAAGGGATATCACTAAATACAAAACAATTAATAGCAAGGTAAAACCAATTAACCAGTTAGGTAGCTTTCGAAAAGAACTTCTGTTTTTCAATAATAAAATTCATAAATATTTCAGTGACATAATACTATAATATGATTCTGACGCCCCTGGGATGGTTTTTAGGCAAAGAATTTTTTGTTTTGTTTTTGACAAGTTTTTATTTAAATAAATTAATTAGATGTGATGTCACTTGTCGATTGCGTAGGTTTAAAATTTATAATAATAATTAAATATTTTATGGCTAACTTTGTTTCCCAAACAAATTCTTTCTCAATTTAAATGTATAATTAATTTATCTATATGTACATGACTACCCATATATAGACTTTTTTGGGGGGAGATTGGCATAGATTGGTAACATACATACATGCATAGAGAATTCCTCAATTATCATATCATTGTTAACGTCCGTAGGACGGGTTCATTACTAGTAATACTAATGTATGGAAACAAACGTAATTCCAAGAAAATTAATGAAAATAGGACCATCCCCATTAATTCTCCTTCGCGTGTTTGAAATGGTCGCGTGCTGTCACTTTTGTTTGTATCACGGTGAATGAAACTAAGTGATTTCCCCTTTTTATCGTTCTTCGAAGCAGAAGAAACATGTAAGGCTCATTGAACTTGGAAAGCAATCTTTCAGATATAGTGGAACTTTTTATCGACCGAAGAGAATATTTAAACCAATTTTAAACCAATATTGATTTGTAGTTTTTAATTTTTATTTAAAGTTTTTCATACTTTTTATTAAGATGTACATATCACAAGACCTCTACTTTTTTCACATTGTTACAAGATGTGATCTTTGCAAATTGAAGTTTTGTGATTTATACGTGTATCACGTGATTTATACGTGTATTCATTTATTAGAGAACTTGATTCACACAGGTGGAACATTGATAACAGTTGTGAATTTTATCTTAATTTTTACGTGCTGAAGTTTTTAACCTGTATAAAGATTCTTAATAATTTAAAAATAATTAAAGTGAAACACGGTGTGAACACGGCGTGCTGGTAACTTTGAACTGATCTTTATCAACAACGGATCGAGAATACCTCTTAAAAAGTCCACATACATTTTCAGTATCCCAGTAACATGAGTAAATTTGGAAATCTAGGGAAATGACATTCCTCCCGTCGTAGCAAACTATCAAACTACTAAAACTGTGGTGGCTTACGTGGTTGCACTTACCCTAACAACTTCAACACAGCTTCAACGTACGACTTACTGAAGCAGAGAATAACAAACGATTGCTGAAAGATAGAAAAGATACAAGTAAGGAGTATGATGAGATAAGACGAGTCGAGATGAGATGGAATCCTACCTGAATATGCATCTTAACGATTGCTTTACCAATTAACGTCGCTCCAAAGAATGTCCAGAATGGTACCAGGCAATGTCCACAAGTTATACCCGCCAAATCGAACAGAGGGTTTGGTATCTAACCACAAATAAACCAAAAAATAGTAAGCCTTTGAAAGAGTGAACGAACCACACTTACCGACGCGAAAGCAAGGATACCAAAAAAGCCAACTTTTTCAACAATCTTTGGTACAGCTTTCTTAGCACGTGTGAACAGGTCCTAAGAAAACGCTGAATATATGCATATGAAACAAGAAGATGGAGATGGCCATAAACACAGATGCTCTCACTGCTAATTAGTATAAACACAGATGACTCACAGTGCTCTCACTTCTAATTAGTATAAACACAGATGACTCACAGTGCTCTCACTGCTAATTAGTATAAACACAGATGACTCACAGTGCTCTCACTGCTAATTAGTATAAACACAGATGACTCACAGATGCTCTCACTTCTAATTAGTATAAACACAGATGACTCACAGTGCTCTCACTGCTAATTAGTATAAACACAGATGACTCACAGTGCTCTCACTGCTATTTAGTACAAACACAGATGACTCACAGTGCTCTCACTGCTAATTAGTATAAACACAGATGACTCACAGTGCTCTCACTGCTAATTAACTCCTCCAATTCCTCTAGATCCTCATTATCTTCTTCTTCTCCTGATAAACGAGCTGAATACCAAAACAGACATCGCATACAATGAATGATCGACAGTGAAATCATTATATTTAACCATAATTACAATTTCCAATTCCTACAAGAGAATCTTCGATGTGTATTTATTTCACCTAGATTTTCTCCTTTTTGATGAACTGAACATTTAATGGCAACTTAAAAATACCAATGTTTATCCTTGAGCTACGAGAACTGGGGCATTATTCGGTTATTACAATGTCTAATATAAGACAAGAAAACGTTTTAAATGCTGTAGAGTTGTCACTTTTCATTAAACCCTATCATGAGGACTTCGTAGTCTTGTAAAAGTTTGTTGGCAATTGCGGTCACGATAACAATTTGAAGCTTTAGGATGAAAATTTGAATTTTTAAAATTGTCATATGATGTTCTGATCATAAAACTGCAAAATTTTAGATGAAATAAAAAGTCCAACGATTCTTCTTATACATGTGTTATTTTATGTTTGTTTTAACGAGGCTTCCAGAACGCTTATTAAGCATTATCACGGAGACCTCGACCTGGAGTGTATTTAATTGCTTCCATTTGTGCTACGGTTACTTTACAGGCGTTGTTTATTTATAACCGCTCACTAAACAACTTTGTGATAACATGGTCTCGAACACAGAACCTTTCGATTAAGAGCCGAACGGCATTGCCATGGCCTATCGCCGTATTATATGACACTTATAATATGAAGCGTGGTTTAGAGAGTACCTGCACGAGCCATAAAATACGGCGGGAGTTCCCCAATAGCAGTTCCAGCACCCTGAAAAAGAAACACAATCAAATATTTTACAGGCCAATCTGAAAATCATAAGAAGATTAGTTAACATGTTTTATATATTTGAAGAGCACGCGATTCAAACAAAATAAAAAACACCCTACTGAATATCAATATTGTATATAAATTTTGCATACAATCTTCATGAAATAAATAAGTCAATGTTGAGATGAGAAACAGACTTCACCACAGTAGAGATCGTTCATCACTCACCCACATAACAGCTTCAAAACGAACTTTACTCATGATGGAGAACATGTTAACGGCTGATAAGGCTGTGCCTTCGCCAGAGGGGCAAATGATACTGTAAAAAATCAAGGCAAGTTAAGACGTTATAAGGTTTTTAATACTAATGAGACGGAGCAAACACTTTACAGAATAAATATGTATCAAGTGCCATCCATTAAACCCAATAATAACTGAGGTTTTTTATGGAAAAGCGAGACATTGTATTAAATTTCACGCAGTCAGATGCTATTAGAATCACTTACTCGTTGGGGTATGGAGGGTCAGGGAAATCTAGAGAATTGCACTCCCATGCCGCCAATGTGACTTTGGCTATGTGTGGACCCTAGAGAATGAGAAAACACTTCATTGGGTCCATTCCTGATAAAATAATGATACGAATAAATATAATTCGCTCTACTATTGTATTGAGCACTGTATCAACATCACTCATCAAATTGATATGAAAGCATGAAATTCAGTAAAAAATGAAGCACTAGATACAAGAATAAAACATACTTATTAATAAAGGCACAGTTTTAATAATACAATATCTTCAAAATCTTCGCAACAGGGGAGTTATAGAATCCCATGTATATCTTCTTATTGACATTTTGTTCAAAACACAAAATTATTTTAACGAGACTCGTTCAGAGTATGAACTCGTCTAGAATATGTTCTTTTGAAATTGTTTTGGATAAAAACTACGCAGAAAATTCGCTCACCAAATATAACAGAAAGGTATGGAGACCGGTGCCCAGTCCTACAGAAGATAAAATTCCAAGGCCAACCCAGTATCCTGCCCATAAGAAATCACGCTTGACTGAGTCGATGAGATAGTGATGTGGACCTTCTAAAGCGTACGCGATTGCGATGATCAAAGTGAGAAGAAAGAGCGATGAGCAAGTTTTCTTGTGCTTCAGAACGCTAAACAAAACATGGATGTGAAAATAAAATAAACAATTGTTTCATTGATCTCATCAAAAGCAGAATGAAGGTCAAAGATTTATGATGTTATATTGTACAGGAGGAAAGTGTAAATAAAAAAATATATATAGATACAAAAACATGAAAATAAAACATGTTTTAAGGTTGAACTGTTTAAGGAGGAGCATATGCATTTGTAATTACTCAGATTTTGCAGACTTATTACACAAAAAAAATTTGACATCATCATCATCATCATCATCCGTTTTTACGTGACCTTTTCCACTCAGAGTGTGTTGCACGTTTTCAACAGATGATATTCCCCACAATTGTGTAGGTTTAATCATCTGATAGTTTATTGAAGCAGATGTTTTTACAGCTGGATGCCCTTCCTAACACCAACCCCAGAAAGAGGAAAACAGTGGTGAGCAGTGCATAAAGGGCATTAGTGGTTATATCCACGAGGTCAAAGATGTTATATGACCCGCCCGCATACCCATACAAACAAACAAAATTTGAGTAGATTGAATGTCTCTAGAAAATTGTCTCTAAGTTGGTGACAGCTAACCTCCGCTTCTCTCTGTGTAACAGCTCTATGAGCTCCAAGAGGAAATATTGTACGGTAAGAAGAGGCTTCCTCCAGATCACAATTTTATGACGTCGCTCACGTTCGACATGACGAGCATGCTTCAATTCTTCACTCGTCAACTGATGCTCAAGATGGCCGCTGAGATCTGAAATAAAACAAAAATATACAAACATTAACTTTTATAAAAACCCTTGTTTGTACAAAAGCCCTTTTCCACTTTGTTAATATGTAACGTGTCAATTTGACTGTTAAATAAAAGCGGAAATCAAATGGAAAGATGATTGGAAAAGACCAAAGCACAAAGACCACAATGCCAGAATTTGTAATATGGTTGGTCTAAAGATTGTAAAATCCCAAAATCTGATACTTCTGGATGATAAGTTTAATTTCTTTAAGAATGTCAGCTAAACTCATATTATAATAAAAAGAAATTAGACTTTTTACATACCTGGATTTGACATGGCAGTACCATTTGATCTGTAAATATCATACAATTTAAAATGAAAAATAATATACATACAAAGTCATAAACAAAAAACCAATTAGCAAATAATGTCAAATATATAACAAAATCCAAACAAACCTTTTCGTAATATGGTCACTCACAAGTCGTTCGATCTGCAATTTTAAAAACAATTCTGTGATTATGAATATAAATATAAATAATAATAATAATAATAAATATAATATATAAAGTATTTCAATAATCTTTATTTTCTAACAAAATTTAACAAAATAACAAAATTTAAACTAGTTTGAACAAAAGAGGTATTTAAAATATTAAATTGATGGAAATTGTGGTTCAATTGTTATATAGCGTGCAACATCAAGTCCAGTTTAACGTTTAACGGTTGTTTAGAAGAAACAATTTAATGACGTGGAAACACCAAATAATTTAATGAAGATATATAAAACAATATATAAAAATAAAGTTGAGTGTCTTTAATTTAAACTTAATTTACAGTATTTTTGGATAGAAATCAACTCACTAGCTCAGTTTTCGCACCATCACTAGGTAAATGTCGATTCTTTAACTCCCTTTTAAGCTCTTGGACAGTCCAGTACTGCAAATCACGCAATTGGGACATCAAGGTAAATTTATAATCTGAGAATAATTCTGTATATTGGGTAAGTTTTTCTTGAAAAAAGAGAAAAGATTCTTGAACAGTAATACCAAAACTCAATATTAACAATAAAACTTAATTTTATATAACGTTGCAATTATAACAAATAGGAACAAATAACAAATAGGAAGGCCACAAAAGCCAAGAAATAACAAAAAGTTGAAATGTTAAAGGTCAATCCTAACTATATCCACTCAATCACAATAAACTCAACTAACATGACAATCAAAATCATCACAAGCATCACTACTACTATACTGCATATATTCTTTGCCCTTCAGAGCTTCTAGAATGACTTTTTTAACATGCTCAACTAACATGACAATCAAAATCATCACAAGCATCACTACTACTAAACTGCATATATTCTTTGCCCTTGAGAGCTTCTAGAATGACTTTTTTAACATGCTCAACTAACATGACAATCAAAATCATCACAAGCATCACTACTACTATACTGCATATATTCTTTGCCCTTGAGAGCTTCTAGAATGACTTTTTTAACATGCTCAACTAACATGACAATCAAAATCATCACAAGCATCACTACTACTATACTGCATATATTCTTTGCCCTTGAGAGCTTCTAGAATGACTTTTTTAACATGCTCAACTAACATGACAATCAAAATCATCACAAGCATCACTACTACTATACTGCATATATTCTTTGCCCTTGAGAGCTTCTAGAATGACTTTTTTAACATGCTCAACTAACATGACAATCAAAATCATCACAAGCATCACTACTACTATACTGCATATATTCTTTGCCCTTGAGAGCTTCTAGAATGACTTTTTTAACATGCTCAACTAACATGACAATCAAAATCATCACAAGCATCACTACTACTAAACTGCATATATTCTTTTCCCTTGAGAGCTTCTAGAATGACTTTTTTAACATGCTCAATAAATGTGAACTTTTCAGAGGAGTAAAGGAGCTCAGCAAAACAATGACTTCTGTAGATTGGACAATCACAAATCAATAGAATATAGACTAACAAATCCTTCAAGGGAGTTTCTGCGTGATATTGCATTGCCAGAAGTAACACCTCAACCACACTGCCATTGTTGATGCAAGTGCATAAAAACAACTCTGACTTATTTTTAAGCGTCCGCAAAATACATTTCACTGCAAATGAACACATGTATTTCATGGTGACTTAATAAAACATTAATATCATGTCCTAAACAAATAATATCATACAGGTTTAGAAAACATGTGTAAACATCAAAATTATTAAAATGTGTAAACGTCAAAATTATTAAAATGTGTAAACGTCAAAATTATTAAAATGTGTAAACCTCAAAATTATTAAAATGTGTAAACATCAAAATTTATAAAGAATAAAAGGAATGGCTTATTAGGTAGTAATACAATTGCTCAAATAAACCAATGTTTCTATGGAATGTGTAATAATGAAAGTGGTTATCATTCGTGTATTTCATGGTGACTTACAAATGATATGATAACCTTGTGTAATAAAACATTCATAAACATTCAGCAGGTATATAATTATATTCTCTAAAATAAAAGTAATGTCTCAACAAAAATTCACAAAAGACTACAAAAGGTTCCAAATAGAACAAAAGGTGAAAACAATATTCAAAAGGCACATAATAATAATAATATCCAAAATCACCATGATAACCTCCATAATCATAACTATGACAATCATAATAAGAAAATCAATAACAATTCTGATAATCGTGAAAACACTAAAGAGTTTCTAGCATTATATTTTTAACATGCTTAATAAATGTAAGCTTTTCAGAGGAGTAAAAGAGCTCAGCAAAACACTGACTTCTGTAGATTGGACAATCACAATTCGCTAGAAGATAGACTAACGAATCCTTCAAGAGAGTTTCTGCATGATATTGGAATGCCAGAAATAACAACTCAACCACATTGTCATTGTTGATGCATGTATTTAAAAACTCTTCTGAATTCTTCTTGAGATTGTCCAAGAAAAACATTTCACTGCAAATGAAAACGTTAGCTGCAAAAGTACTACTGAAGGACTTGTTGGGTTCTTCAACAACATTGTTGCCTTTGATGCGCTTAATATCGCAATATGAACTTTGACATTGTTTGTATTCATCAATGTGAACCTCGCACCCATTTATATAATGAAGCAATACCTCGAAAGCTTCTTCATCAACGTTTCGAATGTTAATGCAAGGTTGCTGACAGTCAAGATAGTTATCTGATAACATTCTACAAAACACTTGAGAACCTTCAGCCAATTTATCTTTGTTACATTCGAAGACAGTCCCAGAACACACACAAAGTTTTACAACTTGCTGTCCATCCAACTTTCTATATTTTGAAGGTCTTTCCATCGGATACTCTAAAGAAGTTTAAAAAATATTTTTGCATCCTATTTAATAAATGTTGTTCCAACTAAATCATACTTACTATATATAAGTAACATATATTTATACTATTAATCTTTGTTATAATGCTGTGTTATTGACTATATTTAAATGAAGTAAACATTTTTGTGTTTGTTGTATTTTAGGTTACATATCAAATGATAGATAAAACCTTGTTAACTAAACAGGTCTTCTCATTTCACTATAACAATAACAATACAGTTACCCTTTGTTATAATGCGGGGTTTTATTGACTATATAGTTGGGTCATTTACAGAAGTTCCGTGACCGTAGAAAGCGAAGATTCGTTTGTCACTGGGTTTGTTATCTATGAAGGTTAAATAGAAAATTTAGCTAGGGTGCCCCACCCAAAAATGTGGGGAAAATTTTTTAGAGCCCTATTTCCAAAATAGCGATCGTCAGCCAAGCTGGAAATTATCTTTTTAATGGTTTGGCTCACAGTGCTGCATTATACATGGAAATTCATAAATGATGGAGAATTTAGGCCTAGCTACCCTAGCTAGATACAGTAGCTGGTGACTAGCTTCTATTGGTACTCTACAGTAGTTTTTTCTTCTCTTTTTCAGGTTCATGTGAATAAAACAAGTACAACGTCTTATGAATGTGTTTTGAAATGTGGCAAGCCCTGCGTGTCCTCTGATAAAATCAGCCAAAGAAAATGGGCCAGCGTACGATCTAAATCCAAAAACTGGCCAGGGCTTGACAAATTTGGTCATGTTTATGCCATCACTTTGTGGCAAGATGGGCCAGACAATCATTATATGCATCGGTTACATATCAATCTCATCATCAGACAAACTTAAAAAAGCCAAGCAGCGCACAAACAAGAAAGCGACATTACTCAGTGCTCAAGTTTTGAAATGCCAGCTCAAGAGGCTCTGTGTGATAAAGAGTCAGAGTCACATTCACCAAAGCACCTGCGTTCATCTGTGGCTGGGCCTCTCCACGACAAGACAAAGTGTGTGTGGTGCATGCATGCAAGGTGAGGACATGAGGCACCCAAAAAAACTGCGAAGCACGCTGTTCAGAATCAACACACAGTCAGCATGGCGCTCCTTCAAGCGCAACACAGTCCTTATAGACGATGAACAGTTGAGGAACCGTCTCACAAGGCTCATTGAGTCAACATCAGATCCTTTTGCAAGTGACATCATGCACCACCATGTCTGTTGGATGAAGCATATCCACCATACGCATTTCAAGCCAGATGAAGCAATGCATCTCCAGAATGTGTCGCTCTCAGAGGCAAAGAGTTTGTTCTTTAGAGATGTTGATTCTGTCATCTTTACTGAGCATGAGATCCATTCACTACAGTCTCTTTTAGCAGACTACAAACGCATTGTCAGCGAGTATGGCATAAAAATTGTGAGCACAACAAAAGTGAGTGGGTGTATGATGTTGGGAGAGGAGGTGACTACATTGAAGCTGCAGTGTCATCCCTTGGCATCAGCGATGAGCAGCTCCTCCAGAACTTGGCACCACAGCTATTGAAGATTATCAAAGACACACCTACTGTTCCTTGGCCACCTTGCATTGATCATCTTGAGGTAGATGAACAGTTGTGTGAGTTGCTGTTGAAACTTTTGACTTGGCTAAAACAGCCTCAGAGAAAAACTGCCAACCTCAGTCCAGCCACACTCAGTCTGGCCTCCATGATCATTACTGGACAGCGCACTACCACTGCTATCAACCCGGGTATAACTGCCCATGGCATGACTCGGAGTAAAGATCTTGTAGACACTCTACACAAGAGTGGTGTCTATATCAGCTATGCAGACACACTGCTCCTTTATGACCACTGAGCTTTGATGGATATAGAGGCATCAGCAACCTGTCCACAGGAGATTGCAGATGGCAAAACAGCTATTGTTATTATCGACAATGATGACTTCAAGATTGACACCCTGACAGGCAACTCAACAGGAGCCCATCGAACAAATGTTATGTATGTGCAGCCAGAGAGCTATAAAAAGAAACCAGATGACTTTCCTGCTGCAAGGCTCTCCAAGAAGAAAGAACTCTCTGCAAAGCCGAGACAGAAGTGTGCAGAGCTGACAAAGGTCCATCAGTACAAATGCCCACCTGGTAGCAAGAGTGAGTCACCAGCTCGTCCCAAGGTAGATCTCCCAGTGAATGTCACAGCTCCACAGCGTGCTCGCTCTGTCATACACGCACTGTCTCGCATAAACACTGATGGTTCAAGACCACCACCTCACGAGCAGCAGGTTCCAGGATACAGTGGTGCTCAGTCCTGCCATCATCTACTACACAACAAGTGCAAGCCTTACTACCACACAACCTACAATGAACCTCCAAGCAAGTCAGTGGTGCATGACGTTATGGTTAAACTAGTAAAGGCCATGCACGATAAGAATATTTCATTCTTCTTTCTCGTTGGTGACCTGCCCACCTACAAGACGATCGTTCAGCTCAAGGCAGAGAATGCACAAATATTCAAAGAAATTGTCCCAATCCTCGGTGCTTTCCACCAACAGATGTCACACGTCTATGCTATCTATAAGAGATTCAAGGGCTCTGGAATGGCAGACACTCTGGTTACAGCAGGGATAGTAGCGGAGGGGTCTGTAGACCAAGCACTACGAGGGAAGCACTATAGGCGCGGTGTTTGCTGCATCCTGCTCTGGAGAGAGGCTCAAATCTATAAACGACTAGCAAAGATTCATGAGCATGAAGACCTATCAGAGGACATCAAGGAGAATCTCAAGACCTTACGCAATGCTCTCACCGAAACTCAGGAGGCCCTACAGAAAGCTGACAAGGATCTTGAGGAGAATGGTGATGTAAAGGAGCTGATCAACAGAGTTTATGAGAAACCAGGCACAGACATGGGGGACTTTTGGGGCTCGTTCCTGGAGGTGACAGACCCACTTGCACAATGTCTTGATGCATGTCATGCAAGAAATGGTACAGAGTACCCAACATACAACATGCTACCAGGACTGATGGCATATGACAATCATGATAATGGAAGGTGGTTGCCAGATTATTGGGCAATGCTTTCTTCACTGTCAGATGAGAAAATGGAATTCTTCGACATTCACTTCACCCAGTCAATGCCAGGGCTACAGCCACTCGACCTTTGGATAGAAACATCTATGAATCTGAACTCAAAGTTAAAGCAAGGATGGATTCAGCTTCTACAGAATGAGAAGCAACTGTTCTCAACAACAAGAAATGCAAACAACGTTGCAAGAGTTGTCTAAAGTATTGGAACGTGCTGTACATCAACAACTCCTAGCCTTCCTGGAAGAAAGCAATCTTTTAAATGACAACCAGTTCGGACATTGTGCCAAATGTTCCACTCAACTCGCGTCTACACTACTAATCGATAACATCAGAAAAGAAGTAGACTGCAGAAAGTTTGTCGGAGCCGTGTTCATTGACCTAAGCAAGGCGTTCGATACTATATCGCACAGCATACTACTTAACAAACTCTCGTTGTATGGTGTATCAAACAACGAGCTTGACTGGTTTACCGACTACTTATTTGATCACAACCAAGTGGTAATACTTAATAAAGAGAGATCTTCAGCTTTCAGAATTATGTAAGGTGTACCACAAGGCTCGACCCTAGGACCGTTAATATTTATACTATTTTTCAATGACTTTAAAATGTGTCTTAAAAACAGTTCAGTCATTAAATACGCCGATGACACAGTAATCTATTTTGCCGACAAAAGCTTCACTATAATCGAAAAAAAAATGCTAGAAGATCTCGTAAACATAGCGGATTATTTCCAAGACAACGATCTAATCGTAAACCTTAAGAAGGGAAAAACGGAGTCGATGCTGTTTGGTACGAAACAACGACTATCAAAAACAAAACCCCTTGAACTGAAAATCCGTAACAACACCATTCATTTCACAGTAACCTATAAGTACCTGGGCTGCATAATTGACTCATCGCTGAGGATGGACATGTTTTTCCAAAGCGCATACAAGAGAGCCAGTAATCAACTACGTCTACTTTTAAGCATGAAACCGTATGTAACAACCATGGCAAGCGCAAAAATTTACACCATGATGAAATTACCCCTGTTAACATAAAACAATCTTATTCTCCTGAAACTTACGAAAACACAGCGATCTTCACTTTCATCAATTGAGCGTCGAGCAAATATCATCATCTACATGGCAGACAAGATGTCAATGTGCCATCCACTGCAAAATTGATCGAGAAGAATGCATGTGTTGTCGTGCGAAAATGTTTGGATAAAAATGTTTGTAGCAATTTCCAAAGCTATTTTGAACTATCCTCTCATTCGCAAAACACTCCTAACAACAATTTACTACTGAAGCTTCCGCGCATAAAACTAGAGTTTGGTAGAAAATCCTTTTCCTATACAGGTGCCAAACTCTACAATGATTTGCCCATTGAGATCAGGAGAGCAGAAAACCTTTGTACTTTTAAAAAACTTATTAATATATATTTTAACTAATTTTAACTAATTCTAATTTTTTAAATTTTTAATTTTTTATGTTGTATTTTACCAGGACACACATTGATAGGAATTTTATTTTAAATTGAAGTGTTATATCCTGTATAAATATTCATTCTAATACTACTACTAGTGAAGTCAGCTGTGAAGCAGAAACTCAAGTGCCAGCGCCGCCATAGAAAGCATGTTGAATGCCAGCCAGCAAGGATGAGCAGGCAGTTCAGGACCTGCAAGCATGCATGAAGGATTTTGAAGCTGAGCCCTTTGACATCTCTTCACCTACACTGAGGTCGCTACAGTCTGGCCTGGTCGCCTCACCAGAGTTAGTGTATGACCTAAAGTCCTGGTCCTGTGTGTCCTGGTAAAGTCCACCACAATATCCGTGGATTGCAATCAAACTTGTTACATGAGTTAACCCAGAGCAACAATTTTGATATTATAACATTATCAGAGACTCAATTAGCAAATTCTGGCTTCAACGACATTAATAATCTTTACGAACTTCCAAACTATACTTTTATAAAAAGGAATCGAGACAGTGGTCAAGGAGGAGGAGTCGCTGTCTACATAAAGGAAAACTTAAAGTGGGAGCGTCGACATGATTTTGAAAATAACGCTGTCGAAAGCATATTTGTTTACAAATCTTTGAGAAAAATGCAAAAAGCTTTCTCATAACAACTTTCTATCGTCCACCGTCGGGATCGAATTATCTTTCGGAAACGTTTAATGACTCTTTCAATCAACTTTTAACTGCCATTGATTCTACAAGTATGGAGTCAATCCTCTTGGGTGATGCCAATGTTAATTACGCAAAGAAGTCCGATAATAAGGACTTTAAAACGTCGTTATCCAGTAATGGTTATAAACAGCTCGTTACCGAACCAACTCGTATAACTAAAGAATCATCGTCGATAATTGACATTATTGCAACAACGCGTCCTGAAGTAATTAAGGAGACAAAGCTTTTTACAACCTCTATTTCTGATCATGAAATGGTAGGCTGTATTCGAAAGCGTAATCACATGAGATTTCCAGCAAGAACAATTCGAGTCCGTGATTACACAAATTATAACCCCATTACCGTAAATAATGAGCTTCGCAACGCAAACTGGTCTGGTGTCTTTAACGCTAATGGAATTAACGACGCAGTTTCACGTTTTAATACGAACTTAAATGACACTTTCATAAAACACGCACCATTCATCAACAAATGGCTCGATAAAGACACCAAATTTCAGATGAATAAACGTGACAAAGCTCTTCGTAAAGCACGTCATTCAAAAGATGAAAAGAACTGGAAATCTACAAAACACTACGCAACCATTGCAACAATTTGCTGAGATATGCTAAAAGCAAATACAACAAAACGTTATTAAATGATAACTGTGAAAACCCAAGGCGTTTCTGGAGTGCAATAAAAATGATCTTCCCCACCAAATATGCAGCCAACCCTTCAGCTTCAACGCATAACAGTGAAAGCCGCGTCAAACGTTTTTCTGAACACCTCGCAAAGGCTATAACATCATTGAAAGCAAAGTTTATACACTGCTGTAACTTTGTGTGGCAAACTCCTAGACACATCTTACCACGCACGCTGAAATCGTTTCACTTTAAACCAGTTTCTGAACAGTTTATCCTAAAACAACTTAAACGACTAAAGCGCAACAAGTCAACCGGATTGGATGAACTACCCCCTAACATGCTAAAGGACTGCGCTGAAGTCATCTGCACACCACTAACGCATGTAATTAATATGTCATTACACCAATGTGAAGTTCATGCGATGTGGAAAAAAGCCAAAGTAACGCCAATATTCAAAGCCGGTGATGCAAACGATCCTGATAATTATCGACCTATATCTGTACTGCCGATACTTTCAAAAATTCTTGAAAGAACAGTTCATTCGCAGCTTCTGGAACACCTTGAAACTGAAAACCTGTTATCCAAATTTCAGTTTGGCTTTCGAGCTAAAAGGTCAACTGAACTTGCTACAACTATGTTCGTTGATAACATTAGACGAGAGGTTAACAATGGAAATCTCGTCCGATCCGTTTTTATGGATCTTTCCCGAGCTTTCGATACGATCAGCCATAGTCAGTTACTTGCTAAACTTTCTTCATATGGTATTCGTGGTCATGAGCTTCATTGGTTCACAAGTTATCTCTTTCATCGAACCCAACTCGTAGAAATTGATGGTAGCCAGTCAACCGAGCAACCTGTATTCAATGGTGTTCCTCAAGGTTCGATCTTGGGACCGTTGCTGTTTGTGGTATTTTTCAATGACATTGTCGACTCGATCCGGCATGCACGTATCACCATGTATGCAGATGATGCTGTCATTTACTACGCCCACAAGGATGTCAATGAAATTGAAAAATGTCTTAATGATGAATTTGAGCGCATCGCTGAGTACTTGAACACAAACGAACTCATTATAAACCTTAAGAAAGGGAAAACTGAATCACTACTCTTTGGAACTGCAAAACGACTGAGCAGTATCAAAAAACCTTTCAAAGTCAATTTCCAGTCGAATGTCATTAACAACGTCGGGGAATACAAATACTTAGGAAATGTTGTCGACGCCACCTTAACGCTTAGCAATGACTTTGACAAGAAATATCGCAAGGCTTCAAACAGAGTACAGTTGTTACAAAAACTTCGACCCTACCTAACAAAATCCGCATCAATGATGATTTACAACTCAATGATTGTTCTTTTGCTTACATACTGTGGAATTATCAATTTAAATACAAACAGAACGCAGCGAGCAAAGTTCAACTCTATTGAAAGAAGATCTGCTCGAATCGTTGGTACAAAAAGAGTACCCTCGATTAAAAACAGAATCGACAAAAGAGCAAACATTGTGAGGAATGCATTAAACGGGATGTTATGCAGCAACTACAATGAGTATTTTACAATAAACACCCACGGAAAAATGACAAGAAATGGGAATTTTCTAGTCAAATTACCAAAAGTTAAGCTAGAATTTGCTAGGAATTCTTTTTATTATTTTAGTGCTCATTTGTACAATTCACTTCCTTTAGAAATTAGAAAGGAAGTCTCAATTTTACTTTTCAAAAATAAATTACGTACATTTTATGACCATTAACTTGTTTCTAAATTAACCTCACTTCGCATTCTACACCAACCAGTCATCAGTAAAGTTAACACTTTAGTATGCATGTATATAATAAACGTTTTTATCCAGTCATTGTTTGTTTTATTTATTTATTTTGTACAGGACACATGTTAATAGCAGTATATGATTTGAATACTAAAATGTATATATCCTGTCGAAATATTCATAATAATAATAATAAGACTGCACTTCCAGATGGCCAAGCTCAGGTTGAAGCCTTCCTGCAAGAGCAAGTGTTCACAAAGGCAAAGCCTCTCACTGCAATCATCCACAAGAATAAGAGGCAAAATTTTGCTGGAGATATGATCTGTACTTCTTCTGGTGCTCATATGAAGGTTGCCCATATTGCAGCAGCTCTAGTGGACCTTGCAGAGGGATCAGGAATGATACAACTTGAGTCAGCCCTTGAGAGGAGAATGACTGTGGAGTGCCTTTCATTCTACAATGTGGATGGGTCAATGCGCAAGACTGTGAAGAGCAAGTTGTTAGAGCTCTTCAAGTTAGACCCAGTAAGTGACAAACCGAAAGACCACATTAGCCTTGTGGACATGGGACTGATCTGGCGGCTTGCCACCCCGACACCTGAAGACCGTGAGTCTCGGAAGCGGGACGGTTCGGAGTACCACTGGGGTGACTATTTGGATAGAATCTGTTCTATGATCTTCCCACGCGACGCCAATGCATACCTCGTCATCCTTGTCAATGATATATATGACCTTCCCTTCAGCATCAAGGATGATGAGCACGATCGTCGGGCAGCAAAACATTCAAAAGCCACAAATGTTTTCCCCAAGCCCGAAGACAAGTTCGCAGCTGCCGCGGAGTTCAACCAAATCATGGTTAATTCCAAAAACAAGGTCAGACTACAAAAACTTGTAAAGGAACAGCTGAAAGGACAAGTGGGTCACGTGCAGGCTGGCATCATATACTGCGATGGAGAACAGGTCCTGTATTGATACCAGCATTATACACTATTTGTACCGTTGAAAAAGCCAACCTGTATAAAGATGAATAATAATAATAATAAAGGTCAACAAACCTGAGCACTGGCGTTGCTAATGGGGACTATGTTTTCCGACATCCAGAAGCAGAAGCAGCACTGTTGTACTAGACTGTGAGGACACAGATGTGTATGTCCAAGCTGCTTACGTCTCGCAGCAAGTCAGAGGTGATCTGCTGATTAAACGCAAGCATGCGTTAATCAACTGCCGTGCCCTGCTCTCAGAAGAGGTTGCAGATATCATCATACCTCTCCATGTGATCACTGGCAGTGACCACACCTCACGGTCACGGCTGGCAACTAGTGAACGGAAAGTGTCGACCAGTGCGTCACACCCTGCCCCCCCCCCCCTGCCCCAGCAGCTCACACCTCATGACGATGATATGGGATCAGATGAGAGTAGCAGTGATGATGAGAGGAGTCAGTGTGGAGAATCAACAGATTCAGATGGAGAGTCTTTTTAGTAGTAAAAAAAAATGTTAATAAAAAGAACTCCAAGCTAAACAATCTTCTCTTCTGTCTTTCTGCTTTAATTTGTTCCACCCCAGACAACTAATGATCTATGTGTATGTTGTAAATTTACTGCTGTCCTTAACTGAACTCAGTAAGAGCAGAGCTTTCATTTGAGCCTAATATTAAAGCTCTATGACAATTTTGAAAAATGGCCATTTAAAGGGCCAAAAACTGGTGACCATCTTGAATTTAAAGGTTAAAAATTGGTCAAATCAATAATTTTCCATCATTTATGAATTTCCATGTATAATGCAGCACTGTGAGCCAAACCATTAAAAAGATAATTTCCAGCTTGGCTGACGATCGCCATTTTGGAAATAGGGCTCTAAAAAATTTTCTATTTAACCTTCATAAATAACAAATCCAGTGACAAACGAACCTTCGCTCTCCACGGTCACGGAACTTCTGTAAATGACCCAACTAATATTTAAATGCAGGGGGTAATACAGAATATAAAATTGGGCGGCGCAAGCCGTCCACGGTGAGCCTCGTGAGGCAAAAAAATGCAGCGAGGGGGTCTGGGGGGACGCTGGAAGCCCACCCAGCGGTTTTTCCATTTTCAGGTCTATATAGATCTAAAATGCCTTAAATCTGAACATAATTAAACATTTTGGCGTTCTTTTTCTTCTTGTAAACTTTCACATTTATGTAACAAGGAAGATTGGTTATCAAATTCGAAATATTTTCTTCGGTATTCAACACGTGAAGCGATGTTATTTCATCCGATTTTGTGTTTACATATCCGTCTCGCTCCGACATGTTTTAATTTTTGATTGTGGTTAAATTACAGAACGCTATATGAAGATGTCCAATTATATTCTGCAAAATAAACCTCTAGCCTTAATAAGAAAAGTTCGAATTTTTGCAGACTAAAGAATGCGGCGACGGGATAATTATATGACAGTGGTGTCGGGAATACCACGTTGAACTACCAACCTCGTTCCCAGCGCTACTTTTTTTCTTCAGATTTGTACCTAAAACGTACATTTTTATTATGACTTGTGCCTGTTCTTTTTCTTCCACGCACCATGACTCTTGTTCAGTAGAAATATCAACAAAATGTGTATAACTTTACTCGCAAAGCACTTTTAAACAGATCACAACAAACTAATTTTTTCATTCGTTGCGCAGTAAATTTCGTTTACGTGGGAATACATTCATTTAAAAGTTTTTTAAGTTTTTAGATGCGTGGTCAATCGCGTGCCTCAATTGATTATTTTTTTGTGAGACGCGCAATCGGTAATTTTGTTAAAATGTCGTGTCTATTTTCTTCAGTTGCTGCATGTTTATTGGTTTTGTTAAAGTGTCTTCATTGTTTTTGTAAACAAAACTGAACGTTTCTTTGTGGTTTGATCCTTTTTTCTTCCATCGAATGCCAGCATGGGCTTTATCGAATTGCGCTATCACCCACTATCTGATACATGTTATGTCACTTTCACAACCGCTGCGTAGTGAAGCTATTCAATATATAATAATCTATGCCAAACAATGCAAGATAAATGGAAACAAGTTCTTCCGATATGGTTTTTTGTTGATTGAGTGCTCTTATTCGGTATACAAGAATACAATTAAACCGAACGACCAAAAACATGGGCTTTATCGAATTGCGCTATCATCCACTATCACCCATTATCACCCACTATCACAACACTATCATCCACAATCACCCATTATCACAACACTATCACCCATTATCACCCACTATCACTGATTATCACAACACTATCACCTATTATCGCCCATTATCACAACACTATCACCCATTATCACAACATTATCACAACACTATCACCCATTATCACAACACTATCACCCACTATCACCCATCATCACAACACTATCAGCCACTATCACCCATTATCACAACACTATCACCCACTTTCACCCATTATCACAACACTATCAACCACTATCATCCACTATCATCTACTATCACCCTTTATAACAGCACTATCACCCATTATCACAACATTATCACCCATTATCACCACACTATCACCACACTATCATCCACAATCACCCATTATCACCACACTATCACCCATTATCACAACACTATCACCCACTATCACCACACTATCACCCATTATCACAACACTATCACCCACTTTCACCCATTATCACAACACTATCATCCACTATCATCCACTATCATCTACTATCACCCATTATCACAACACTATCACCCACTATCACCACACTATCACCCATTATCACAACACTATCACCCATTATCGTAACACTATCATCCACTATCACCCACTATCACCACACTATCACCCACAATCACCCATTATCAACACACTATCAGCCACTATCATCTACTATCACCTATTATAACAGCAATATCACCCACTATCACCCATTATCACAACACTATCATCCACTAACATCTACTATCACCCATTATCACCACACTATCATCCACAATCACCCATTATCACCACACTGTCACCCATTATCACAACACTATCACCCATTATCGTAACACTATCATCCACAATCACCCATTATCACCACACTGTCACCCATTATCACAACACTATCACCCATTATCGTAACACTATCATCCACTATCACCCATTATCACCACACTATCACCCATTATCACAACACTATCACAACACTATCACCCATTATCACCACACTATCATCCACAATCACCCATTATCACCACACTATCACCACACTATCACCCATTATCACAACACTATCACCCACTATCACCCATTATCGCAACACTATCATCCACTATTACCCACTTTCACCCATTATCACAACACTATCACCCAATATCACAACACTATCACCCATTATCACCACACTATCACCCACTGTCAGCCACTATCACAACGCTATCACCCATTATCACCACACTATCACCCACTATCACAACACTATCACAACATTATCACCCACTATTACGACACTATCACCCATCATCACAACACTATCACCCACTATCAGCCACTATCACCCATTATCACAACACTATCACCCACTTTCACCCATTATCACAACACTATCAACCACTATCATCCACTATCATCTACTATCACCCTTTATAACAGCACTATCACCCATTATCACAACACTATCACCCATTATCACCACACTATCACCCACTATCACCACACTATCATCCACAATCACCCATTATCACCACACTATCACCCATTATCACAACACTATCACCCACTATCACCACACTATCACCCATTATCACAACACTATCACCCACTTTCACCCATTATCACAACACTATCATCCACTATCATCCACTATCATCTACTATCACCCATTATCACAACACTATCACCCACTATCACCACACTATCACCCATTATCACAACACTATCACCCATTATCGTAACACTATCATCCACTATCACCCATTATCACCACACTATCACCCACAATCACCCATTATCAACACACTATCAGCCACTATCATCTACTATCACCTATTATAACAGCAATATCACCCACTATCACCCATTATCACAACACTATCATCCACTAACATCTACTATCACCCATTATCACCACACTATCATCCACAATCACCCATTATCACCACACTGTCACCCATTATCACAACACTATCACCCATTATCGTAACACTATCATCCACAATCACCCATTATCACCACACTGTCACCCATTATCACAACACTATCACCCATTATCGTAACACTATCATCCACTATCACCCATTATCACCACACTATCACCCATTATCACAACACTATCACAACACTATCACCCATTATCACCACACTATCATCCACAATCACCCATTATCACAACACTATCACCCACTATCACCACACTATCACCCACTGTCAGCCACTATCACAACGCTATCACCCATTATCACCACACTATCACCCACTATCACAACACTATCACAACATTATCACCCACTATTACGACACTATCACCCATCATCACAACACTATCACCCACTATCAGCCACTATCACCCATTATCACAACACTATCACCCACTTTCACCCATTATCACAACACTATCAACCACTATCATCCACTATCATCTACTATCACCCTTTATAACAGCACTATCACCCATTATCACAACACTATCACCCATTATCACCACACTATCACCCACTATCACCACACTATCATCCACAATCACCCATTATCACCACACTATCACCCATTATCACAACACTATCACCCACTATCACCACACTATCACCCATTATCACAACACTATCACCCACTTTCACCCATTATCACAACACTATCATCCACTATCATCCACTATCATCTACTATCACCCATTATCACAACACTATCACCCACTATCACCACACTATCACCCATTATCACAACACTATCACCCATTATCGTAACACTATCATCCACTATCACCCATTATCACCACACTATCACCCACAATCACCCATTATCAACACACTATCAGCCACTATCATCTACTATCACCTATTATAACAGCAATATCACCCACTATCACCCATTATCACAACACTATCATCCACTAACATCTACTATCACCCATTATCACCACACTATCATCCACAATCACCCATTATCACCACACTGTCACCCATTATCACAACACTATCACCCATTATCGTAACACTATCATCCACAATCACCCATTATCACCACACTGTCACCCATTATCACAACACTATCACCCATTATCGTAACACTATCATCCACTATCACCCATTATCACCACACTATCACCCATTATCACAACACTATCACAACACTATCACCCATTATCACCACACTATCATCCACAATCACCCATTATCACCACACTATCACCACACTATCACCCATTATCACAACACTATCACCCACTATCACCCATTATCGCAACACTATCATCCACTATTACCCACTTTCACCCATTATCACAACACTATCACCCAATATCACAACACTATCACCCATTATCACCACACTATCACCCACTGTCAGCCACTATCACAACGCTATCACCCATTATCACCACACTATCACCCACTATCACAACACTATCACAACATTATCACCCACTATTACGACACTATCAGCCACTATCACAACGCTATCACCCATTATCACTACACTATCACCCATTATCATCTACTATGACCCACTATCATATCTTACTATGAGCTATTATTTCACTGACACTCTGTGACCTCAATTTTCTCCACTCTAAAGCATTTGTTCCTTCTACTGAACTTACCTTCTTTAATTCAATGAACGTTTTTACATTTAATAGCACATTGTTTCTATAGACGGATTTCTAGTGAGGTAGATTGTTGTCGTTTCCAGGCTCCACGCGGTTTTGGGTGCAGAAGTAAACAAAGATGGCAGTTATCATAACACTTTTTAGTTAGCTTTTTACTTAAATCAAATGAAAACTAACCCCCATAAACTGATTTTCAAGCAGCCATATTTTTTTCTTTTCGCATACACACGATACAAGTGCTCTTCTCTTATGAACTACAGTTTCGTTTATTCAGGTTTATTTTGCTCAGTCTTGATATATCATAAAAAAAACAAAGCAGAATGGTTCGCTATTATTTGGATAGAAAGAAACCAGTCATAGATTGTTAACAAACATATATTTTGAACTGTTTAAACACGCATACAACTATTTTTACAAAAAAAAAAACATTCTCAGAAATGAAGGATTTAACCGGACATTATGTTTATCGGTTCATTGATTATTGTTCACAAATCGTTGTTTGATCGGCCCGCATTAAATCGAATAGGGTCGTCTCCGTTTCGTTTAGTCTGCGCGATCCACGGATACAACGGATTGTCGTACGGAGAAGCATATTTTCGTACGGATGAAAATTGCTGTCTGTGAAAACGGCGTATTGCGTTTCTCGGCAATCATCGCGGATAATCGTTTGTAAAACGCTGGACATTCTTCGCCAATTGCCCCATTCGATGCGAATACCAGTGCCGTGAACGATCCGTTTGCTACTTGAAGGTCCGTTCGTTTTAATGCTTTTTCTTTTCTTTCTCATTCATTGCGAAGCACTTTAAAAGTTTCATTCCATTGTACCGCTGGGTTGTTGTGCCGTGTGGGTTGAACACCCTTTACATTTAAAAAAACTCGTTGGCCTTCGGTCCAAAAGCTTCGTGCACTAATGTTGAGTCTTGCTTCATTTATCTTGTTCGCTCTTCTGTGTGCGAAACGCTCGCCTGTCAATCCTAGTAAACAGGGTTCTTTCCTCACATCGAAGCATATTTCCCTTAGAAGGGTGGTGGTTATACTCATTCGTCCAATTACCCTTTCAATATGTACATTCATACATTGGCTATTTTTGTTTACTTCAGAGCAGATAGTTGGTCTTTTACCTTTGGTAAAAGCTGGAATTACCAATACACCTCATTTACAAGCCAATTCTTCGCTAATAGTAAAACCATGGTCAGCCAAAACTTGGTCACCACTCTCAATAACATTTAAGAAACCATATTTATTTGTGATCTCCTTGCCTGACACTCTGCCTCCCCATTCTTCCGAAATAAAATTGATGGCTCCTGATGGCACACATCCAATCAAATATTTGATGGTATTTGTGTTCTTATAATTAGATCAAGTTTTGACACGAGTATTGAGGTTGAAGGGTTTTTCAATAAAAACCTCCATGCAATCGATGATGGCGACAAATTTTTATACAGGTATAAAACAGGTCTGAAAATAGCTTTTGAAATTGATGTCACCTTTCTACGCAATTTTTGCATCTCAAACAACCTTTTTAAACTGGCATTTTTCCTCTTCTAAACTGGCATTCAAAAACAGTGACAGAAAATTCTAGAGAGAAAATAAAAGAAATTATTTAATACTGCCAAAAAGCCTCTGCAATACTTTTGTTACAAGTCATGTTGTTTGATTGCAAAATGATCCTGTCTCAAAAATTAAAACATAACATAAGTTGTTCTACTTCATAGAGTCATAGATTCATAATTAGGATATAATTACATATCAAATCGGTTTTTGCAGGGGTAGGACAAAAGCCCAGTAGTAATTGCACTTAGCTCTTGAACTGTTTTAGTGTCTTGTTGATGATTAATTGCAATTAAAATTACTATGTAATCAACTATATACATGTAATTGCACAAGAAAGCCAACAACCATATTCTTTCATGGTGCTTCCTATACAAAAGCCTATAGTTATTAGTCTAACAGTTTCATAAAGAAGCCATATCTGGTTCTTTGGTAAGACTTCTGAAGTAACATCAAACAACATCATGCACCGTGCATGACGAAGACACTGGGATTATTTCTTGGTCATGGTCAATTGATACTGGCCTTATGTCCCTTTTCTGCCTAACTGGGATTGGGCTTTTGTCCGTTTTTACGACTGGGCTTTTGTCCGTTGGGCTTTTGTCTGGTCACCAGCATTGAAACCCTTCATTGATTTTGCCATTCCTTGTTTACAAGAAATAGTAATTAAGTATAAGAAAGTATAAAAACTAACCAAAAATAAAGTGTTCACTGCAAATACGTGCATTCTCAACTTGGCTTTGGCACCATTCCAACCTTCTGATTGCTCTCAACCATCATAGCATAGTAATACCTATCTCCCGTTGCTTTCGATTGTTCTATGGAATTCGATAAAAGTCATTGAATCTGCTTCTAATCCGTTTAATTTAGCTCTTATTGAGCACAACACATGTTCTTGGTCGTTCGGTTTAATTGTATTCTTGTATACCGAATAAGAGCACTCAATCAACAAAAAACCATATCGGAAGAATTTGTTTCCATTTATCATGCATTGTTCGGCATAGATTATTATATAATGGATAGCTTCACTACGCAGCGGTTGTGAAAGTGACATAACATGTATCAGATAGTGGGTGATAGTGCTGTTATAATGGGTGATAGTGTTGTAGTGTTGTGATAATGGGTGATAGTGTTGTAGTGGATGATAGTGTTGTGATAATAGGTGATAGTGCTGTTATAATGGGTGATAGTGGATGATAGTGTTGTGATAATGGGTGATAGTGCTGTTATAATGGGTGATAGTATTGTGATAATGGGCGATAGTGTTGTGATAATGGGTGATAGTGTTGTGATAATGGGTGGTAGTGGGTAATAGTGTTGTGATAATGGGTGATAGTAGGTGATAGTGGCAGATAGTAAGTGATAGCGCAATTCGATAAAGCCCCTGCAGCATAGTTCTTCTGCATTTGTCTGTCTCCAAGTTGAATGGAACTTTTAAACAACCTGTAGTATCGCGTGTAAACATCTCTGTCGGTTTTCTTCCTTTTTTCTATAATTGACATCAAACTTTTTGAAACGGTTAATAATTGGTAGCGGATTGATATGTTTAAAGGACGGTGAATCGATTATAATTTGAAACGAAAAAACATATTTACATAACTAAATAAATTACGTTAAAGTAAGTTCTTTAAAATTTCATTTACAAGAGATATATTTAAGACACGTCATTATTAGTAAAATATCACAGTTAGGGGCGTGGTGGAGTGCGCACCTTAAATTATTATTATTTTAATTATCGCGCCTCTAAATGCCAGGCCTGGTTATGACTGTTTTTAAACTCTTTTGAACCCGCCCCATAAACAACCATTCGAAACATGACGAGTTCAGATTTACTGGAGGGTATTATATATGTATATGTTGAATACCATGATGGAGATACAAGATTTCCCCGCGTTATAGATATGCAAGCATATTGTCTCGATGACTCGTTTTTCAAAACTAAAATGCTGTGAACAGTATTTTCATGATCACAGGTCAGTGTTTACCGCTAGGAAAGTTGAGTTGAAACGCAGGTCTATCAATAGAGGTGGATAAACAACACATGTTTTAATCACTAAACACGCTCTGATTTCAGTGATAAACTTAAAAAAACAATTCACTGCAAAATTTTGAATTTTGAACAGCGCTATGATATTTGTCCTGTATTACCCCCTGAAATGTATAAGTAAAAATTTTTGTGATAGATAAAGCCTTGTCAACTAAACAGGTCTTCTCATTTCACCCTTCATCAAGTAATGAGTAATGAGTGCAATTTGCATATATATCTATATAACATTAACCAATTTCCTGCCTATTAAACGATAAAAAATGTTTTGACAATAAATAAACAAGATCATTGGCTGGCTGCAAAACGTGAAAGCAAGTGAAACTGAATTAGTAACAAGAAAGAAAACGACTACTCTGAAATTATACACTTCTTTACAGGATCCATGTGAAGTAGGGTGATTCAAAACAGAGGTAAAAAAAAAATTATATTACTATAAAATTCATACCGAAAATACATGAAATACAAATTTTGAATTGGTTGACTTTATCAAACAACAGTGCTCACTATGCTGATGAAAATGAACCCCAACACTGATACGTTTGCTTCAAGGATTTTCAAAATATGGCCGTTTTAAATCTGCAGCGGCCTTGGGCCACCCCTAACTATTAATATTTTTCAAAAATATTTTACACAATGTGTTTTTTGTATAAAATGGAAGCTGATAATTTGATTAAATTTAAAATTTTGAATCACCCTAATATGAAGCCTTCAAAAAACATAAACTGAAACATAAAATAACCTTTTTGAATGGTATTCTGTGACATGTCTTTGGAGGCTTTAAAGGATGTTTTCAAGTCCAACTTCCTCGCTAATTCACAGAAACTTTCAACCAAAAGTACAAACGTCTCGTTGGAAAGCTCCTCGCATCTGTGCATCATGTACACAAGAAAATCTAATGCCTTCAACTCAATGTATATACGTTTCAACTCACGCATATGACTTCAACTAAGATAAGACAAAAAATGAAATAAATAATAAGAACAACCTGACACCAACCTGGAGTAGAAAGTAAATCAGTATATTTATTAAAATCAGAGATCATTATTTTCAGAACTTTTAGCTGAAACAGAAATAATTTTAATTCCAGGTTAGATAGATAAAAGAAATCCAGGCAAAAAACAAATACTGCCATTTGTTTCTATTTTAATTTGAATTGACTTGAAATAAACATAACCTACAAAATGGTATAAGCCATAGACACAACACACTGTTCCTTTAATTCCATTGAACCAGAGAGCAAAATATCTGGAAAATATTTTTCGCTATGTAATGATTGACGTTCCGATCGTAAATTTGAAGACAAACACATTCTCCAAGTAGTCTTCATAGGTGTGCAATAAAAATACAGAATTGAGTCAAGATCGTTTTCATCATAGTAGATGGAATCTGGATTAGAATACCGTTTTTCTCTTGCCTTGCCAAATAAAGCTGTCAAGGATTCAAGAGAGTGACCAGTGTCAAGTCGAAGAAACAGTCGTGGTATAAGTCTCAATCTGACCATCATGTTAAAACAATCTGAGTTTGAGATTAAACAGCTTAACATGTCGTCACACCTTGGGTCGGGATGAAGAGCCATAACCATGTAATTCAGAAGAGAATTAAAACAGGGCAAGTCCAAAAATAACATACTTGAATCTGCATATTTTGAAATTGTTGATAAAAGACACATTATGTAATGAATGGACCCTGTAGAAGACATGGAAAATTCAGAGGATGATGCAGAGGCCAGTGAGTACTTTGGAGAGGTTGGTGAATACGATGAAGGAATAGACGAAGAGATGTTTTTTTTAAACTGGGAATATTCAATAAAAGTCAAACTATCCAAGCATTTTATTAATGCTGGGACCATAATTGAATGATTGGAGTATTGAAACGAAAGTATAGCAGCTACAATGATTTCATGAAAGTTCTTGTAATCATTATCATTAAGAATGTTTGTTAACTCTGACAATGCCCCTAATTCTATCATAAGTTCCCTACTAATATTTTCTCTAGCACATAAACAAACACTTTGAACTGCCAACTTGAATGCATCTGATTCGCTTGGAGATTTGATTTGCCAAACAAGAAAAGTGATTGTGCCCTCCATGACTGCATAACTATTCAAAGAAAACATCTTTAAAACTTTAACTCCCAAGTCTTTGAAAGAACTGTCCAAACATAGATTGATTAAGCGCAACATATCCACTCTTTTACCAATGTATTCAAACACCTCTCTAACATTGGTTTCCAGTAATTGATACATCATTATTAACACCAATTTAATAACTTTACGATCAGTGGAATGTAAGTGACTCAATAAAACAGAAAAACCACTGTTATCAACAGCTTTCTTCGCAGACTGCTTGCTTGTACAAACAACACGAATGGCGCGGAGACAAGACATCTGGCATTTGATATCACTGGATCCACCATGCATAATGATAAGGCCAATTATCAAATAACTACTTTGAATTTTCCCCAGACAATTAGAATTTTTGGAAACGATGCAAAGCAGACAAATGATTCGTCTTATCAGCCAAACATTTGTGTTGGTTTCCAAAAGATCTCCTAAAAAGTTGAAAATAGAAATTTATTATCAAATGTCAATTGATAAACAAAACAGGTGTGTCTACTACACCAAATTGTAAATAAATCATTCCTATAATTGCAACTGTTGGTGTATTATATCTTCCTCATCAAATTTTTGTACCAAATATAAATACGATACGGATCACATATCAATGGAGAAAATGTTTGTTGGCTGCACTAAGACTTTTGTGCCAGGCAAAAATGTCACATCATTTGTTATTAATATGATGAATAATGGTGCTATCAAACATGATGCAAGATTTTAAAAAATAATTCAATGATGTTAAAATGTTAAAATGTTAACAATGTTTCAATTTCAGTTTTTCAATGTCTGGTTGAAGTTGTTTTAATAAAAGCAAAGCTTATAAAAAATAAAGATTAAATTGTTGTTTAATACTTACGTAACATTGAAATTGCATTGACTTCGTAAATCTATAAACAAAGCTGCCATAATAAATCAAATAAATGCTATATGTTTCAAACATATTATATTTATTTTTACTTTTCTTTCGACTAACCTTGAAGTCGGTAATTAAATGAGGCTTGTTATAGAATACAAAAAACAAAAAACAAACTTACTTTGTTCCTCCATTGCTCACTTCTTGTGGCACAAATAGAAAGTATTGACAAAACCAAAGAGCAAATTTCTCCACCATTTTTATCAATGAGATTAAAAATAGCATCAAAAGCACCATCAACTTTTAAGATAGTCTCCACCCCATTCTTGCACAATCTGACTTTTAAATCTCTTAGAGCTTGCAGTACTTTTTCTTTATCTGTGCTCTTAAGCTGTTTCAGTATTAACTTTACGTCCTTCAGTAAGATGGACATTGGCTCTGGTTTCAAACTCTTTGATTAGATACCTACAAACATATAAGGTTTTAATATATATTTTTGAACATAGACAACCAAATGATATATTTTTCTGGTGGTGTGGCTCTAATCCAACACCTAACAGAAAATTGAATTTTTTTTGCGGAGAAATAAAACATCTTTATAAAGCAAAACTATCTCAGCACAAAAATTTATTATAAACGGTTTTCTTTAAGCGTCATTCCATGATCAAGATCAGCAGAAAATGAATGTAGACCGAGAGCTCAATCAAAGAAATAAATTCATAAGAAAGAGGTATATTACAAAAGAGCACCATATTACACCGCACCCCATCCTCTAATTCAGTAATTCAGTGCATCGCAGTATACCTGTTTTTGGCGTTGAAATAGCTGATCACCAAAATACTTTATAGTACATAATCAAGGGAAATATGTAATTTCACCATTTTGAACACATTACACTATCTCCTATATCCATGCTCCATGAATCATTTCAATGACTATCTCAAAAACCCTGACCAATACCATCTGCAAAAAAATAATTGCTATTCTACTTCAAAGTTGCGAAAGGGACATATCTAATGAGTTTACTGGTTATTTGATTTAATGGCTTTACAATGTCGAGTCGACTTCTGAGATATCACAAACATATTTTATACTGATAACAGAAATTTGCTGAAGAAGTTGGTCATGTTTTGGCAAACCATCATGATCATGCAAACATGTCAAAAAGATGCTAGTTTCCTCACAAAGTCTTACACTACCAAGGTGGGGTGTATTGTAGTTGAAAGACAGAACTATGGCAACATTGAGATGATAAAATGTAGAACCTGCACTTATGAAACATGATTATAAATGACCCACACATAAGGAAAAAAGTACTAGTCTCTTACACAACGTACTTAATTACCAACCGGATGACTTAAACCAGATTCTCTCTAGTAAACCGCTGACTGAAGCATCAATTTTGGATAACGACAAGGCAACGCAATATAGCGAGACTGCTACTTACACAAGACTTTATGATATGCATCTATTTTTTAAAATCAAGAAACTCCTGTGTGTTGAATAGAAATATTTATTTGTATCAACTTAACAAGTCATTTATTGTTTAACAATTTACTAATCTTTAAAACATGAAACAGTCTTCGTCAGCAGAATTTTATGCCACAAATAGCCTGTTGCACATAATCATACTCTCATCGTACACCAGGTGATAAAATATAATATAAATCAAAATAAAAGCACACGAGCGCCTAATAACTCACAATATTCGATGATGATATGTGCCAGCACGCACAAGTGCACACCATTCCTGTCTGTGAAATAAACCTAACAAGTGAATAACACAAATTTTTCACTATTAACATTTCGCTATTCAAATCATCTCACCAGAACAGTTTTCACAACGTCACCAGCAATTCTGTATATTAGGTAAGTTTTCTTGAAAAAACAAAAAGAGGATATTGAGCGCAACCAAGACTTTATAGTAAGAATAAATGATTATCTACAATGTGTTAACTCACTTATAACTAATACAGACAACTCAATTTTAACATTATTTGATATTTATAAACACAGTCACCAAAATAATAAATTCTACATACAATCATTCTTCATAAAATGTACAAAATTTTCCCAATTAAAACAAGTTCCCGGTAACAAATAATATCATACAGGTTTAGAAAAAATGTGTAAACGTCAAAATTATTAAAATGTGTAAACGTCAAAATTATTAAAATGTGTAAACGTCAAAATTATTAAAATGTGTAAACGTCAAAATTATTAAAATGTGTAAACGTCAAAATTATTAAAATGTGTAAACCTCAAAATTTAATAAGAATAAAAGGAATAGCTTTTTCAGATAGTAAAACAATTTCTCAAATAAACCAATGTTTTTATGGAATGTGTAATAATGAAAGTGGTTATCATTCGTGTATTTCATGGTGACTTACAAATGATAAGATAACCTTATGTAATAAAATGTTCATATCAGCAGGTATATAATTATTGTTATAATTATTATATTATATTCTTTAAAACTTAAAGTAATATCCAACAACAAATTACAAAAAGTTGGAAATTTAACAAAAAGTAGAATCAACATTAAAATTCAATACTAATTTTATCTTTCATATATAATCATTAATCATAAGGCTGATAATGTCCAAAAGCATCATAATAACCACCTTTAGCATGATAACCAAAAATATAAGAATCATCATTATCATTATCACAATAATTATCATAAGAACCATCATCATAATCACAATAGTCAATATAATCAAAACACTCATGTTCTAGAATGATTCTGTTAACATGCTCAATAAATGTGAGCTTTTCAGAAGAGTAAAGAATCTCAGCAAAACACTGGATTCTGTCGAGTGGACAATCACAATTCGCTAGAAAATAGGCTAACGAATCCTTCAAAAGAGTTTCTGCATGATATTGGAATGCCAGAAATAACAAGTCAACCACATTGTCATTGTTGATGCAAGTACTTAAGAACTCTTCTGAATTCTTCTTGAGATTGTCCACAAAATACATATCACTGCAAATGAAAACGTTAGCTGCAAAAGTACTACTGAAAGACTTGTTGGGTTCTTCAACAACATTGTTGCCTTTGATGCGCTTAATATCGCAATTTGAACTTTGACATTGTTTGTATTCATCAATGTGAACCTCGCACCCATTTATATAATGAAGCAATACCTCGAAAGCTTCTTCGTCAACGTTTCGAATGTTAATGTAAGGTTGCTGACAGTCAAGATAGTTATCTGATAACATTCTACAAAACACTTGAGAACCTTCAGCCAGTTTATCTTTGTTACATTCGAAGACAGTCCCAGAACACACACAAAGTTTTACAACTTGCTGTCCATCCAACTTTCTATATTTTGAAGGTCTTTCCATCGGATACTCTAAAGAAGTTTAAAAAATATTTTTGTATCCTATTTAATAAATGTTGTTCCAACTAAATCATACTTACTATATATAAGTAACATATATTTATACTATTAATCTTTGTTATAATGCTGTGTTATTGACTATATTTAAATGAAGTAAACACTTTTGTGTTTGTTGTATTTTAGGTTACATATCAAATGATAGATAAAGCCTTGTCAACTAAACAGGTCTTCTCATTTCCCTATAACAATAACAATTTCCTGCCTTTTAATGATAGAAAATGTTTTGAGAAGAACAAGAAAAAACAACTACTCTGAAATTATACAATTCTTTACAGGAGTCATGTGAAACCTTCAAAAAAAATAACTGAAACTTAAAAAAACCTTTTTGAGTGGTTTTTGAAGACCATTTCAATGATGTTTTCACGTTCAACTTCCTCACTATTTCACAGCAACTTTCAACCAAAAGTACAAATGTCTCGTTGGAAAGCTCCTCACATCTGTGCATCATGTCCACAAGGAAATCTTTCAAATCGATTTTTAGTGACTTCCACTTATGCATATGACTTGTCGGAAAAAGTAAAATAGAACAAGAACTAAGACAAAAAAGAAAATAAATAATAAGAACAACCTGACACCAACCTCCAATAAAAGTCTACAAGTATATTAAAATCAGAATTTAAATGAAACTTCTAAAATTCATCATTTGAAAAGGAAACTGTTACGGGTGATTGAACCATTAACGTATTTCGGCCTATTAACGTACCAATTGTATGTCCATTAACGTAATTATTTTTATTCTTCTGGTCCATTAACGTAGTGGGTGATTAACAATGAATTAAACTCTATTGCATTTACATAACCCGGTCAACTATCTGTGACCTTACTTGAGATCTGACTAGGTGATTGACAGTCCCGGAAGTATTTCCCACCATTATTATTTGGTATCTGGAAGTGATTGGACAAGCACACACATTATACCAGTGGGCACAAGACGTTTTTAAAACGTTTATGGCGGTTGGACTTCCAGGGTTTTATACTTCCATGATTATATCCAATGTGTTGGATGGGGAAAATCTTGATGCTGAAAAAGACAGAGATGATAATGACATGTTGATCGAACCGACTTGCCCTAACTCAATGTGATGTATTTAAGGCTTTGGAATTAATAATAAGCTAGATGTTGTTCAGTGAAAACGGGGAATGCATTCGCAAATGTATGAACCAAATAAGCTTAATAGTGGTAGATGACCATTCCGACAAACTCAAACAAACCGATATACAGGACTTCTTTTAGTGAAGTGACGCTTTTTATTAAGGTGCGTTTAGTAATACTATTAATATTATACTACCGTAAATGATTGAATAAGACCTCACTCTCGAATAACCTAAAACTCCCTAAAACTCATTTTGACAAATAAGCCCCAGGAGCTTATTCGATCATTTACAGTATTTAATATTTATATTATATTGTCTGAAGAAAAAATCGCCTTAACTCGAACAAATATCTCATTCTTGCCAGAATTCGACTTAACGGGAGCTTCGCTTAAAGTCAAACATTCGCTAAGTCGAACTATTTCCACCGGTTCCTTGGAGGTTCGAGTTATCTGGAGTATACCGTAGTTGTGTTTTAGACATGTAGTTTGTATTTTAGATTTCAACCAGACATTTCATTATTTGAAATAAAATATTTTATTTTTAAAGACAGCCTTTACATTAATCATATTTCTGTTAATCATATTTCCGTTAATTACATTACTTTTTATAATATTACGTTAATGGCCAAGAAAAATACTGTTAATCATCGACAAAATGACCTAGAGATTACGTTGATCACCTGGACTTTCCGTTAATCATTAATCACTGGTTACGTTAATGGAACAAAATACGTTAATCATTCCCCCACCCACTGTTACTTCATGTTATCATGGATATAAGGAAAAAGGACACTGCCAGTTGTTTCTATTTTAATTGATCGCTTAGAATAAACATAACCTACCGCATGAAATAAGCCATAGATACAACACACTGTTCCTTCAATTCCATTGAATCAGAGAGCAAAATATCTGAAAACAAATCTTCCATATGTGATGATTCACATTGCCATTTTAAATCTGAAATAAATGATAATTGGCAATTTGGTGTACGGTGGAAGTAAAGATTTGAATTAACATCGTCTTCATCATAGTAGATGGAATCTGGACTGGATGCTGGATTGCAATTTAGTTTTTCTCTTGCTTTACCAAATAAAACTGTTAAAGATTCAAGAGAATGACCAGTGACAAGTCGAAGAAACAGTCGTGGTATAAGTCTACGTTTAATCATCACATCAAAATATTCGAGGTTTGAGATTTGAGAGGTTAAATCTTTTAACAAGTTTTTGAGGAAACGCTCTGTGTCGCATTCAAGAAATTTCAAGACAATAAAATTCAAAAGAGCATTAAAACAGGGTAGGTCAAAATATTCAACATCAAAAAAACTGTTTTTATGTTTTCTTTCAGATGCCAAGAAGACCATTATGTCATGCATAGGTTGTGTAGAAGACCTAGAAAATCCAACGGAGCAAGGAGGGGTCAGTGTATATGGACCGGTTGGTGTAAACTTTAGAGTGCAATATGATGGAGAGGCTTTTGACCATGGTGGAGATGTATGCTGGTTATAATATTGGGAATATTGAATGAAAGTCAAACGATCCAAGTATTTTAGTAATGCTGCAATCACCTTCACATAGTTTAAGGAATGAGGAGAGTCTGACTGAAAATCAACTAAAGCAGACACAATGATTTCATGAAATTTCTTGTAGTCGTCGTTGTTAAGAATGTTTGTTAACTCTGTTAACACCCCTAAATGTTCCATAAGTCCTCTACTAATATTTTCTGTAGCACATAAACAAACCACTTGAACTGCCAACTTGAATGAATCCGATTCGCTTGGAGATTTGATTTGGCCAACAAAAAACTTAATTGCGTCTCTTTTACCAATGTAATCAAACACCTCTCTAGCACCTGTTTTGAGTAGTTTACACACCATTCTTAACACCGATTTAATAACAGTGGAATCTGTTAACACTCCTAACATTACTCCACTATTCAAAGATAACAACAGTACCTTAATGGCTAAGTCTTTGTAACAGCTGTGTGAAGATATTTCTACTAGACGCAAAAAAAAGCTGCTTTCAATGTGATAAGAAACCTCAGTTTTGAGTAATTCACACATCATTCTTAACACTAAAATGATGACATTTTGATCAGTGGAATGCAAGTAACCCAATAAAACAGAAAAACCACTGTTATCAACGGCTTCCTTGCTTGTACAAAAAACAGAAATGGCGCGGATACAAGACATCTGGCATTTGATATCACTGGATCCACCATGTCTAATGATAAGGGCGATTATTGTAGAACTACTTTGAATTTCCTCCAGACAAATAGGATTTACACAAAGATTGGTAAGTAATCGTATGATCCGATATATCAGCTTAACATCTGTGCTGGTTTCCAAAAGATCTTCTAAAAAAAGAAAATAGAAAATTGTGATTAAATGCTGAATGACAAACGATATAAAAGCATATTCTTTATCACACCAATATAAATATAGCAGCAAACAGGTACCAACACAAATTCTAAATAGACCAACACTATGTTCCTCAATAAGGATTCTGTTAACATTCAAATGGATTCCCTGATGAAAGATGAGTAGTAAGTAGCAAAAAAACTTTCAATGTCTGGTTGAAGTTGTTTTAATAAAAGCAAAGCTTATAAAAAATAAAGATTAAATTGTTATTAATACTTACGTAACATTGAAATAGCATTGACTTTATAAATCTATAAACAAAGTTTCTGAAACTAAACCAAATAAATGCTCAATGCTATATATATATAACTTTTCTTTGCACTAATTATTTAAAGTTGAATGATGCTTATTCTACAAAACAAAGAAATATAGTAACATAAATACCAAACAACAAACTTACTTTCTGCTCACTCATAGTGACAAAATTATTAAGTATTGACAAAACCAAAGAGCAAATTGGTCCACCATTTTTATCAATAAGATTAAAAACAGCATCAAAAGCACCATCAACTTTTAAGATAGTCTCCACTCCATGCTTGCACGATCTGTCTCTTAAATCGTTTAGAATTTTCAGCACTTTTTCTTTATCCGTGCTCTTAAGCTGCTCCAGTATCAACTTTACCTCCTCCAGTAAAATGCACATTTGGCCCTAGTTTCGAATTCTGCGATTAAGTACCTAAACAAACATTAGATTTTCTGAAGGTCAACCTAAAAAAGGTTTCTGGAGCTTTAAATCCAATATCCAAAAAGTTAGAATTGCTTATTCCAATCAACACTATCCTTTCTTGTGCAGTATTTATTTCAAGGCAAACAATAAGAATATTTTCTTAAAATACATGTCCTTTCCACATATCAAGATCAACACATACACTGTAACCTTACGTTGAAGAGATACTTTCAGAAGACTTTGCCCCTTCCGCAATGTACACTTTTCAACATAATTCAATGCGAATTAAATCTTTTAATATGCATAGTAGGCTAACTTTGTTTGGTGTTCAAATGCCAGTATCAAATTAAGATGAAAAACTATTTGAAGGAATATATAGTCCACAAAATGAGAGAACAGTTTGAAGTGGTTATTACTGGCATGATAAACTGGTACTGGTTTAAAATTAAGCAACAAACAATTTTTGTAGTTTTCTTGAATCTTATGTTGTAAAAATATAACAAAATTATAGTAAAAAAAATTTGACATAAAATAAACTTAAAATAAACCAGTACACCTACCACAAACCACAAAACTTCACTCTCTTGCAAACAAGGTTTCATCAAGTGAAATAACATTAGATTTCGTTAAAGCTCTTGTACTGTCCAGTGCTGATAGTCACACAATGATAAACATGTTTTTCACTTTACTTGTTCCCTGAACATTTTACGATAATATATAACAAACAACACATTTAGATGGAATCAAATTTTAAATTTTTACAATTATTAAAGTGGGTTTGGTGTTACACAGACAAAACACAATTGGGGGGGGGGGGGGGGGGGGAGGAAAGAGGTTAAGGAAGTATAATATTAAAAAAGGCATGGATGTGACAAACCACACAGAAATAGTTACAGACGATTTGCAACACTTACACGGGTGTACAAACTAGCAACAGTTACCTGTTAGATTGATCAGGTTTAATATAACCCACAAAGTCAAAGGGTATCACACTTTCCACTTTAGTTAAATTTTTAACTTAAAATTTACGATATATTTATGAAAATTTAATTTTTGACTACAAAAAAATCACATTTTAAACACTACTGTTATTACTGTTTGTTACTCTGTTAAACTCTCCTTTGGAGTAAAAATAACATAAAATAACATAACTTAACATAAAATTACTGTTAAACTTTTTTCAGAGTAAAATACTTAAGAAAGGAAATATCACTGACTATAGAATAAACAAAACAACAAATTATTAATCAGTTTTCAGGTTAATGATATATTTTTAAATAAAACTATATTTGTATCGAATATTTAATGCTACTATAAATTTCATTTTAAACATTAGTCTTTAAGATTTTCAAAAAAATGTTTCATCATCATCATCATCATCATCATCATCATCATCATCATCATCATCATCATCATCATCATCATCATCATCATCATCATCATCATTTACATTTTTGCTCGTCTATTTTCCATGCTAGCATGGGTTAGACGAGGTTTCAACAGATGATATTCCTCACAATTTTGTAGGTTTAATCATCTGATGGTTCATTGGAGCAGATGTTTTTTACAGCTGGATGCCCTTCCTAACGCCAACCTCAGGAAGAGGAAAAACAGTGGTGAGTTAACCCACGCAAGATACCAACTTTGCATTTTAAACTCCGTGGCAGCAGTGCATAAAGGGCATGAATGCTTATATCCATGAGGTCAAAGATGCTACATGACCCGCATACCCGCTGACCCGGGTTTGCGTGCTATATATTATTTTCGGGAATGTTTAAGAATATTTCAGGTTTACAATTATTTCCATTCAAATTTCACAAAAAGGATATCAATTTTTAGATAATAATCTACGGCAATATTTTTGGCTTCCTTGTTTTTTACTGATTTGTATTCGGAGAGCATCTCTTAAGATTCTGTTAACATGCTCAATAAATACGAGCTTTTCAGAGGAATAAAGTAGCTCAGCAAAAAACTGATTTCTGTAGATTGGACAATCACAAGTCGCGAGAAGATAGACTAACGAATCCTTCAAGAGAGTTTCTGCGTGATATTGCATTGACAGAAATAAGAACTCAACCACATTGTCATTGTTGATGCAAGTAGTTAAGAACTCTTCCAAATTCTTCTTGAGACTGTCCAAGAAAAACATTTCACTGCAAATCAACACATTAACTGCAAAACTATTACTGAAGGACTTATTGGGTTCTCCAACAACATTGTTGCCTTTGATGCGCTTAATATCGCAATATGAACTTTGACATTGTTTGTATTCATCAATGTGAACCTCGCACCCATTTATATAATGAAGCAATACCTCGAAAGCTTCTTCATCAACGTTCCGAATGTTAATGTAAGGTTGCTGACAGTCAAGATAGTTATCTGATAACATTCTACAAAACACTTGAGAACCTTCAGCCAATTTATCTTTGTTACATTCGAAGACAGTCCCAGAACACACACAAAGTTCAACAACTTGTTGTCCATCCAACTTTCTATATTTCGAAGGCCTTTCCATGGAAGACGACTCTATAGGACGATAGGATAGGAAAATCACACAAATTCATTGTAAAAGAAAAAATATATTATATATATTTTAACATAAATAACTCCAGCATTATTGTCAATAATTTTTAAGCATTTTCTATATTAAAAAAGCGTTTAATATCTTTCGATTTCTACATGAATTTTTCTTTTTTTTAAATTTTTATAATGAAACAACAAAACAGAACAATGCAACAAATAAAAAAGAAACCATGTTCCAAAAAAAATAATGGCAGATTATAAAGTAAAGGAAACCAAATAAATTTCGTAAAATTTAACCTTTTTGAACAGTATTTTGTGGCATGCCAGCCATTTTAAACAATGCATCCAAGTTCAACATCCTTGCTAATGCACAGAATGCTTCAACCAAAAGTACAAACGTCTCGTTGGAAAGCTCCTCGCATCTGTGCATCATGTCCACAAGAAAATCTAATGCCTTCAACTCAATGTATATACGTTTTTGCATACGACTTGACCTGAGACACAAAAAAGGAACATGTTTTAAGATACCACTGTCATTTGCTTTTAGATCCTTTGAATATTTCTATAAACTGACTCACCAGATAACATGAGCCATAGACACAATACACTGTTCCTTTAATTCCATTGAACCTGTAAGCAAAATATGAGAGAAGACACCTTTCCCATATGACGATTCACTTTGAGATCGTAAATTTGAACACAAAAACTTTCCCCAATCGTAAGTAGTTTTTAAAGGTGTTCGGTGCAAGTAAAGATTTGAGTCAACATCATTTTCATCGTAGTAGACAGAATCTGGACTGGTTGCTGGATTGCAATTTAGTTTTTCTCTTGCCTTGCCAAATAAAGCTGTTAAAGATTCAAGAGAATGACCAGTGCAAAGTCGAAGAAACAGTCGTGGTATAAGTCTACGTTTAATCATCACATCAAAACAATGAGAGTTTAAGGTTAACCTGTTTAACACTCGAGCACATTTTGGGTTTGGTTGAGCAGCCAGAAGTAGGTAAGTTGAAAGCGTATTAAAACCAGGCAGGTCTAAAAAGAACGTACTTGGATCTCGAGCTTGTGAAAATCTTGATAAAAGTAGCATTATGTCATGTATAGGTCCCCTAGTTCCATGAATCATCGCAAGTTGACCGTCTGCGCTTTGGAAGTGATACGGCAGAGAAGTGGATGATCCAACATTATTTTGGTAAATGTCCATGCCATAATGGTCGGGAGAGCCAGGTGAATACAAAACTCGAGATGGAGACACAGGTGGTGAATAACTTGGTGACATGTTTGGTGAAAATGATGGAATTGAGTATTGTGGGGAGTAAGGGTTGTAAGGTGAAGTCTCTGGCGAGGAATACCCCATTTGATGTTGTTTTTCAGTTTCTATTACCCCAAGTGGGGAACAACTAACAAGTCTTTCTTTGTTTTCACTGACAGTGTTGTCATTGTGACTTTGTACATTTTCCATTGAAATTTCTTCAACAAAACCGTTCTTAATCCTGGAATACTCAATGAAAGTCAAACGATCTAAGTATTTTAACAATGCAGGAATCACATTAGCACGAATTAACAAACCTAAACTTGAGTCATCAAACAGAAACCAAACTAAGGCAGCTACAATGGTTTCATGAAATTGCATAAAATCGTTGTCATTGAGAATGTTTGTTAACTCTGACAACACTCCTAAAAACTTCATACGATTCCTACTAACAGCTTCTCTGGCACATAAACAGACACCTTGAACTGCAAACTTGAACGTATCGGAATGGTCTGGGAATTTGATTTGCCTTACAAAAACATCGATTGAGCCCTCCATGGCTGCACTCACACGACAACCACTATTCAACGATAACAAGAACAGTACCTTAATGGCTAAGTCTTTGTAACAGATGTGTGAAGATATATCTACTAGACGCAATAAAACACTGCCTTCAATGATGTGATAAAAAACCTCTATAACTTCAGTTTTGAGTAGTTCACATATCATTCTTAACACTAAAATGATGACATTTTGATCAGTGGAATGCAAGTAACCCAATAAAACAGAAAAACCACTGTTGTCAACAACTTTCTTCGCAGACTGCTTGCTTGTACAAACAACACGAATGGCACGGAGACAAGACATCTGGCATTTGATATCACTTGATTCACCATGTCTAATGATAAGAGCAATTATCGAAGAACTGTTTTGCATTTTCTCCAGACAAATAGCATTCTTGCAAAGATTGGCAACTAATCGTATGATCCGGCATATTAACTTAACATCTGTGCTGGTTTCCAAAAGATCTTCTAAAAAGAAGAAAAAAGAGAATTTGAAAACTAAACTAGCAAAAAGTGCAATTCCAGGGCATACAAGTGATTGGGATAGATCAGTTTGGCAAAAGGCTCGTAATTTTCGATTCCAATGTTCTAATCTTTCCTGGTCATGAAGATTCTACGCATGAGTAACATTTCAAGATGGAAAAGTACAGCTGTTCATGGTAGGAGTGACACCCATCCCAACAGTTATACCCAAAGTCTAGCGCTAACAAAAAGGGGTAGACACACTTGTTTACACCTTGTTTTTACATCATTACAGTTAATTCAACTACTTTACTTTTATGTGAAGCAAACTATTTTAAATTTTATTAATTAATTTTATTTTTTAGTTTAAAAGTATTTCATTCATATTTTCAAAAAGCAAAATGCAAACTACAGATTTGCAAACAGTACCTTAAAAATAAAAATAAAAACAAGTTACCCAACTTTGAGATGGTGTTGGCTTTCAAAATCTACAAACAAAGACAAACATTGTAGACTAAAGGCAATCATTCTAAAAAGTGAAAAAAGTTTTGCTGACAGATTTAACTAAATTCTCGATGTGATAAACGTACTTTATCCCAATTTTAAAATCAAATGTTTTTTTTTCGTAAAAAGAAATATATAATATAGTTACAAAATCATCATTGAAAGAAGATATAGAAAAAAAAGAGTTTCAAAACACTTGATTTGCAGTTTATAGAACATTTCTCAGTTTCATAAGTAGTTTATTCATAAATACCAGCCATGATCTTGGTCAACTGTGGCCTAAACTTAACACTAACATTTGCACATTTTCCCTCAAGAGACCCCGATTTGGAGAAAAATGTTGGAAGTACAAATATAATAATTAAGAAGGATAACATTTTAGCATTCTGATGGTCCCATCTTTCTGGCACCATTATGGACTAAGATGTAACAAATTGATTCGAAAACAATGAATGGAAAAATATATCAAAATATAAATAAATATATTACATGCCATAAATAGTAAAATAGACAAAACTCATTGTAAATCACAAACAGTTCTTTGTAAGACAGCGAAATTTAACAAATAAGAATAAATAACCAATTAAGAATAATTTTAGCATATTGTTTTTTTGTCTTTTAGAGACTCGTCTTTGTGACTCAAGAGTTCAATTGAAAATTGAATTAAAAATTCAATTAAGGTAGTTGATTAAAAAGGTAAGTAGTTGCTTAATGGAGAAATGTTTTCAAATGATTATAACACAGGTCTCTTCAATTAAATGTAATAAGAGCTCTGCGACTGTAAAGACCAATAATCAACATACGTAACTCATTGTTATGCAAATGCAAGCAAAAAATCAAAACCTTTAAGGCGAATGTTACTGTACTATCCATATTGGTCAATATAACTGGTAACTACAGTCAACTCTCTCTAATTCAAATCTCTATTATTCGAACTTTCTATAATTCGAACAAATTCGAAGTCACCGTCAATTTCCTTAAGAAACTCTTATAATTTACTTTCTATTATTCCATCTCTGCAATTCAAAAACCTCCATATTTCAAACAAATTTTCTGGTCCCCTCGGCAAAATCCTCTCTGTAATTCAAATTTTCGGAATGTAAAACTAACCGTTAACACTTTCAAATCTTTTTTTCAAAATTCATTTCTTTTCGAATGTTTTGATTTTTTGTAAATACACGTCTTTTATATGAAGTTTGATCATATTTTCTTGTGACTTTATATGGTTTGATTTCTCGTTCAAAATGGCTAAACGACTCAATATAGTTCGAAAGCTTGAGACAAAATATAAAGCTTTATTGGAGTTAGAGAAAGGGACGTCCAATAAAGAAATGACACAATCGTTTGGTATCCCGCCCATACGCTTTCGACTGGGAAAAAAAATAGCTATTAAAGAAAACTTAATCATTCTTTTTTATTTTTCACCTTTGATTTTTCTCAATTTTTCAAAAATTCTGATTTCTCTCTCTAATTCAAATTTTCCCCCTTTAAACCTAAAAATTTGAATAAGAGAGACTTTCTACTATTCGAATCTCTCTATAATTCGAACAAAATATTTTCCCCTTGGAATTCGAATTAGAGAGAGTCAACTGTATTGTAAATTAACAGAAAGTTGATGGATAATGCCCTAAAAAACATTTTGGCAACATTTAAATCAAAATTTCAGTTGTTAAAAAACAGGTGAACATTGTGAGTTTTTTATCCTAACCGTAACAGTTTAAAGTACTGCAACCACTGTAAACAGTTGTGTTTCATCAAAATACATCATTTGTGAAAACCAAAACGAGGAAGAAGTGACAAATTTATTAATACAAAACTTTTTGGATTTTTGCAATTTTAGTTGTGTTCAGATTTATTACTGATATTTATGAACATGTATTTGTCCAAAATCGGGCGAGCATGTTGATTGTTGAATTTAATAAACTTTCACTCATCCTTGTCGATTTTGACTCCTCTCATGCCCTTCGCCATGCCTTATATTTCAACAACGCTAGTTATAAATGAGCCATAACTTTTAAATTTATCGTACTTACCTCCCTTCTCCACTGCTCATTCACATTGGCACAATTAGCAAGTATGGACAAAACCGCTGAGAGAACTTGTCCGTTGTTATTATCAATGAGATTATAAATAGCACTGAATGCACCATTAACTTTTAAAATATTTTCTACTTCCTCGCAAGTTTTTGTTTTCTTTCCCAAATCACATAGAGCTTGCAATAATTTTGCTTCATCCAAAAAATACGTAAGTTGCTCTAGTATTGACTTTATCTCCATCAGATTATCAAATTGACTTTGTGTTCCATTTTTTGATGAAATAACTGTTGAATGGATATATTAGCTAAATAAACAAATAACAGAATTCAGATGATTTTGAGGAAAACACGGGTAATACTAATATATACTGAAATAAACTTTTTCAACATTTTAAATGTTTTTAGTTAAAATATATTAAAAGAATATTGCACTGTATACTTTAACAATTTGTAGTTCAAGTAGTTTTGCAAAGAAATATGTTATAATTTTAATTCAATTTTATGTCACAAAAGTACTTTACTGTATATTTCCATAAACAAAGATGGTGTATCTTTGCTGTCCAAGACCTACATGCAAAAGATGTAGGTCTGTAGTCTGAAGCTAGCGAGAAATTTAACTTCCGGCAATCAATTGAACATTTAGAAAGAGTTGCCTTGCGTGGAATGGACAAATTGTTTGAAGCTGTGGCTGTAGAATTGATCATCACAATCATTTTCATAGTCACTTTTTATTTTCCTAGCAGGGTTTTTATCATAAAATAAATGGAAGTGAGGCCCCAAAATTACTCCATTGAGGTATTTAGGCATGCTGTTCAGGAATCAACTGTCAATAGATGAACTCTAGTGCAGTTTTGTCTCTTTGAAATAAAATTAGGCCGATTTTCACGGGCAAGGCTTCTCTCCCATGGTCAGGTAGTTTGCCAAACACTCTAGCCTTCTGGACAGTGCTTACCGCATGGGCTGTATACCTTCAAATCAAAAGTCAATAAAAATTTATCTCCTACTAAAATCATCCCATTGTATCATTCATTTGCATTATTTTATCAACAATTGATCCAGCAACCCTTAACTGTTAACCTCGAATGCCTCTTTCTTAGACTGGTTTTGTCAAAAAATATATACAAAAAGACTCCTGTTTTACCCGTTACCTGTTTTACTAATATGCTAAACGTTTTGCAGCAGTAAAACGTTTCAAAGACTAAGAAACTGTACTACTAGGCTTTTCGTGGATTCTTATATTATGAAAAAATATACATCCAAAACGAAACTTGCAAAAAAAGATCCCATTTTTTTCGAAGAAACGTCGTGTTTATTTAGCAGAACGACTCATTGCATTTTCGATATTTTTTTATCTTTTAAAAACCTTCAAGTAATCATGGCGGTAAATAGTTTCGAATCATTCAATTAAAAACATTTAAGGTGGCTCCTACCCAAAACAAATTATTTGAAAAAGTTTGATTTTCATCTTACGTAGTACTTTGAACATTGTAGAATTCAAATTTATAAAGCAATTTTCAATTGAAAAATTTGCCAATAAATACCATTAGAAACAAGGTAGTGAAAATATTTGTCCTTAGCTACGCCGTTAGCAACAAGATTTGAGTACTTGTCACCCCCTTGAAACTTGAATTTATGCTTATTTTTTTTCTGGTTAACAACTAACCCGTCCATGAACGTTTTCTTGATTTTCCCGTAATTTTAAGCCGTCATTTGAAACACCTTAAACAAATTACTAGCAAGAGAGAGGGAGGGTTCATAGTTTGATTATACCGCGATAAATTTAGTTGCCTGGATTATTTTTGTTTTTTATCTGTTTTCTTAATCGATTTGGTTTTTGCAGCAAGAGAGTTATGGGTAATATATATAAAATAAAGGAAAAGGCTACCTGCTCGGAAATTGAAGGATAATCAGTTTCAAAACAACGACAATGACACCCAATTCTAGACGACGTCGACAACAACGGCAAAGACATCCAACACTAGACGACGTTGACAACAACAACACAGAAAATCCAGATGGGTATCCAACACTACCGACATCATATCGAAGTGCAAAGAAAATTCCTTTACCTGAGGAATCTTATGATAAAATGTTTTTCTTCATGATGCACTTTATGCAGCTACATCATTGAAAGGTTTAGCAGGTTAAGGCTGTGAAATTTGAAACTAAAATTAAGGGTACTGCTGATTTGAGTAAGCGCATGGATTTTGCATTCATGGGTTTTGCATCATAAAAAACGCAATTATGACACACGAATGTGTTTATGTTCTATGGTTATGCATACTTTTGTTGGTCTCTGGAAATGTTTAAAAATATAACGCGATTCTACCTAACAGGAATAGATTCTTCAGTATATTAACTAACTTTGTTTGTTGAAGCATAACTTTGATATTTTTGGAGTTACTGAAAGTTATTTATTAAATGAGAGCATTCCATTAACCTTATTAAATATTTTGAGCTACAGATTTGAAAGGAAAGGTCGTGAACAGAAAGGAGGGGGTGTTACAGTTTTGAAAGGAAAGGTCGTGAACAGAAAGGAGGGGGTGTCAGAGTTTATGTAAAAACAAACATTGATTATGTGAGAAGAAAAGATCTAGAAAATGCTGAGCTGGAACTAATCTAACTGGAAATTGTACCTAAATTTTCGAAATCGTATTTTGTCTGTGTTCCATATCGGCCACTTAACACATCAAAACGGTACTTGTCGGTTAACCGACCTCCTCCCAGAAAAAAGTTTTTAATTTTTCTTTTTTTCCTAACATGTTTATAATGCTACTGAGGTGGTCAATAAGCGGCAACATTAGTAAAAATATGTCTAAATAAGTCAACATTATTATAATGTCTTTGCCTCATCCATTCACACAAATACGATTCTAATATGTGACGGTGGCTTCCGTTATGTCGTTTATTGTTGAAAATTAAGGCTGTGGTTAAACCCCATACCCTGCATTGCTGCTATTCCACCATACGCTCTCCAGAGATCTGAGATTATAGTAGTTCTTGGTTGTATTGTTTTCTGGATAGTTGGAAGCAAAGTAGCTGCACAGCTGAGTCTGTTTAAAAACAAACCTGAGTTACTCATGTCAAACAATGTCGTGTTCATTTAGTGATCACGCCGCTATATATTGTACCCGTCTTAAAAAAACAAGAAACTATCTAAAACAAATTCATGCCGGGACTAGACCAATTATACAGCAGAATCCGGAAGACTCATTACATTTTAAAACAAATTCGTTTCCAATTAACGAAACAAGCAGCAATGAAACTGTACTACCAGTCGATGATCCTATCAATTTTTACGTACTGTTCGATATTAACCAGCACGTATTCAAGATCTTTCAAAGAGAAGGTTTATAGTTTTGATAGGAGATCGTACCACGCCATCTACAAGCGTAGATCCACGACATTGGCAAAGTCTCGATTCGAACTCTTCAAAAGCGTAGACTTCGCACGCAAGTGTTTAACTGCATAAACGGAAACGTTTGTAGCAATAATTGGAATCTCAAGCGTCTTCCGGATCGTTGTGAGTGTGGCGAAAAATTCAACCTCCAACATGCGCTCTCATGTAAGAAAGGTGGTTTTGTGTCTCTTAGACATAACCATCTACGTAACATCACCAGCTCGCTTCTAAATGTAGCATGCAAGGACGTATCCATTGAACCACAACTGAACGAGTTGAATGGCGAAACCTTCCAACACTCATCATCTTCGATATCTCAAGAGGCGAGACTGGACATCAAAGCGAGAGGTTTCTGGCAAGCAGGCCAATTAGCATTTTTTTGACGTAAGGGTTTTTAACCCAATGGCTAAGCGGTATGCAAACCAGAACCTTGACAAGGCTTATGACATCAATGAGAGAGAGAAGAAGCGTGTGTACAATGAGCGGGTGATGCGTGTAGAACACGGAACGTTCACGCCCCTAATTTTCTCGGCAACAGGAGGCATGGGACGAGAGGCGTCAAAGTTTTACTGTCATCTCGCTGAGATAATTGCTGAAAAACGTAAACTCGATTACGCTAAGACCATCACGTGGCTAAGAAGGAAATTGTCTTTTTCTCTATTGAACTCAATTGGGATCTGCTTGCGAGGCAGTCGTTTCCCATTCCATAAGAACAACAGTGGTCTAACAAAGTCAGTAGTTGATCCTGACCCGGAGACCAGCGAAACGAAATCGTTGATATCCGGTAACTGAAAAAATTAAGAACCAAGAGACATCGTATCATTAGTAGTTTGTTTTATTTTATGTAGAATATGTATTTGGCGTACGGGACTGAACCCGGTTTTAAAAAAAAATGTACATTGAACGTTTGTAGCAATTTATAATTTTTATATATATATAATATAGGGGGGTCGCCCCCCCCCCCTCCCCCCAAGAAATATCAAAGACGAAAAAGGTCCACTTTAGATTAAACTTTTTATTAAAAAAGTAATATTAGTTACTAAGCTACCTTAAGGGAAGAAATATTTGCGGAAGAAAATTTCGCGGTTGACAGGTCTAAAAACTGCGAATTTCGCTGAATTTATTTTCGCGGTGGGCAAAGTATAGGGGAATATTTAGTACGATATAATTTACGTAAAAAGTCTAGATCTAAATTTAATCTTCAAACAAATCAAAGGCATTTCTAAGAACTTCGCCTGTTTTTTCGATTGGAGAAAAACCTCCAGTTCACTTATCTGTCAAAGTCGAATTATTGTCGAGAGAGAAGAAGCGCTGGAGACGAGTTTGCGAATTGTCGAATGCTCCGATAACTGGAACCATTTTCTTGGTCCCTTGGAGGCGAAAGTTATCGGGAGTGCACTATATTTTCGTACAGCTCTTTACATGTTAAGCGACACTAAAAAAAAAGAGAGTAAAATTGAATTCATTAAGTTTCGCGGAATTTAATTTCACGAAAATTTCTTCCGCGAAAGCTTCTTCCCTTAAGGCAGTCTATAATGTCTTCTTTACTGGTCAAATAGTGACATGTGTTTCATTTTCTTTAGAAACGATTTTTGATAGACTTTTATTTCAGACATTTATTTCACAGAACAGTCCCGTTCAAAGAACACATTTTTCTTCCATTGTAATTTCTGTTCCATTGGGAATAATAGATATATAGCCGAATGTTTTCTTAGATGTCAAAATCAAGGGTGTGAAGGCGGATCTCCAGGCTTGAGTAAACATGGTTGGATCATACGCAATTTATCGGTATCTTTTCGTCTTTTTCAAATGCAATTTCATACTGTCGTCCTAAAATTTGGAGTGCATTTTGGCCAATCTAGAAGGTTGAAATTTCAAAGATTTTCTTACCCGTCGGCCCTAACCACGGTGGAGCCTCCTCAGTCACTAAATACGAAAAAAGGTCCATAATTTGACAATCTCGCTCCTCCAACTTAAAACCTGTGGCTACGCCTCTGTTATATTTATATATATTTAGACACAAATAAAATATGTATGTATTTCTAATTTATGACATTTATGACTGACATGGCTGTCCCTTAAAAGAATTCGTAAATAAATATTCCAATTGGATTAGCTTGCGATAATTGTGAAACTGTTGACATTCACTTAATACGTCCTAGCGAGAATAAGAGTCTTCATATGCCCCACCATATGAAGTGAATGTTCGTGGAGTCATGGATTTCCTGGATGATCGTGGTAGGGAAGTCATAAAAAGGTTTTGTGTGACGATGAACATGCCACCCCAGTACGAAGGAAAAGTTGCATTCAATTTTTGAAAATACGGCTAACAAGACTCAAACGGAAGCTGGACAAGAAGTGAGAAACTTTAAACGCCCCAAAAGGCAAACGAAGCGTTTCATCAGTTTGTTTGGGTTCGTTACCTGAAGTCGAGAAAACTTGTTGACATTGCACTAAATCCATCAATAATTGCATACAGGCCGGTCTGAGTTCAGTTTTTGATTCATTGCATATAGAATCAGGTGATTGATTGGTTTGTTGCTAATACAAACGGTAAGAACAAAAAGCGGTTGTGTTCCATGAAGAGAAAAGTTAATGGATGATACTGTAAAAGAAAAATAAAGAAAAGTCTTTATAAACAATGAAAAAGAACAAGAGGTGGACGAGGCATATTTACGGAAATTTTGATTTTTTAAGAAGGTTTTCCGACTCAATTATTGACCAAAATAGCTGAAATTTTCACAGTTAGTTCATTCTATTGTTTGAAAAGGCTGGTAGCAGAATAACGCTGAATGTTAATCTTTTCAATTACAACTTCATTAAAACATTCATTCCTACATGTAACCTACACTTTGACGCATCTCTTGCATCCTTGTATCACGATTATCACTGTTTTTTTTTTAGTAACGAGAATTGTACGTTTTCTTTATTGTGACTCAACAGGAAAAAATAAAAATTTCGTTGGTACCAGTAAAAATGTAAAAATGTTCGTTCTGTTTTTTACGCGTAGAGAAAATTGCGCGGGAAAATAGTAAACAGTATATACGTATTTTATTTCATAAGAAAGTAACTCGTAAAGTTCAGTAAATTTCAGGCCGACAGCTGAAGGCTTTGAATTATGGCTAGAAAAGCACTTTTATATTATTTTTTAATGCCTAAACAATTTTTCTGAAGAGCCCACCTGATCGACTACTAAGAAAGCATTAGCTTAAAATTTTCAGGGCTAATCGGTAAGATTGCCTAATGATTAGATTAGCACATGATATTCTTAAAGCTTCTACCTCAAACATTTTTTATCAAATCGCAATGAGTCATTCGTTATTTAAAATACAAAGTTGGTATCTTGTGTAGGTTAAATAACAACCATGTTTCCTTTCACTGGGGTTGGCATTAGGAAGGGCATCCAAATTATCAAACCATCTTCTCTAATAATTCATCAAATTATTAAACCTACAAAATTGCGGAGAATATGATCTGTTGAAAACCCTGTCCAACCCATGCTAGCATGGATACACTGGAACTGTAAGAAATTGTGGCGCACACAATACTGATGTCATGTGTGAGCAACTTCAGATCGTTATCAATCACACACAAGGTAGATAACATTAGGTTGAGAATAGGTTAATATCGGCACACTGAGAGGTCATGCAGGTGAGGTAGTTGAGATGATAGAATGTAAGGATGTGTGCTCAGGAAGTCAGGTGGAGAAGAGCTTCTGTAAGAATTGTAGAAGACTATGGTTTTGAGAGTAGAAATAAGGCAGGAGTGAGATTGCTCTTTTTTCACTTAGAGAGAACGGAGGAAGATAATTACGTAAGGAAGTGTAGAGGCTTAGATAGTTCCTGGTGCAAAGCCTAGAGGTAGACAGAGAAAGATATGTCAAGAGGTAATGAGGATAGATTTGCTACAGAGGAATATGAGTTTAGATCTAACTATCTAGTCAGATTGGAAGAAGGTCATTGATATACCGCAACCAACCAACCTATGTTATTTATGGAGTTTTTAAAATTATGTATTTTAATGTCAGAAATTTTCGCCATGGCGCCCCAAAAATCTTTTTGATTATACTTTACATATTATATAACATAGTGAAACATTTCACAATTAATTTTCTTCAGTGATGAAAATAGCCTTATAATGTGTTTTTAGAGCTTTCAGATTAGAAAATTTTCTTCGTTTTCCGGCCAACCATGGTGGTTTTTCCACTCCCTTATCCTAAAGATTTTTCCTAAGTTTCCAACTTGAAAATGTTTGGCCCCCCAAAAAATTTTCAAGTTGTTACGGCCCTATACTAAATAGATACAAAGAAATGGTCACCCAGTTGTACAAAGAGCCAGAAGAGAGTGTGATTATGCATTCTTTCGTTTTTGATGAGATCGTCGATCCAAGTCTCAATGAACCAAAACCGAAAAAGAAGAAAAAAGAGCGTACTCGAGAAACAGCCTCGCGTGCTATTAGAACGATGTTTTGCCAAGTAATAGAAAAGTACCATACCGGCGAAGACTGTCATAGTACTGGATTAGTTTGTAAATATTTATTCAATGTTGATAAAAAAAAAATAACTATTCAAATTTTTTTGTGAAGAGTTTTTTCACTTTAATATGAAATTTTGAATTTTTTTTGCGGGAATATATTTTCGCGAATGATCAAATATGAAATATTTTGCAGGCATTTAATTTTGCGAATTGTAGGTTCATTCGCGAAATTCGCAAAAATTTCTGGACGTGAAAATTTCTAACATTAAAGTAACTTTACTTAGACACGATAAAAGTTGGTATCAGGTCAATTTTACAAAAGCCGAGAACAACAATATTTGACATTGTTTTTTTTCTTCCTAACAACGGGTGCAAAGTAATACAAATAATTAAAAGACTAGAGAATGAAATATATCTTTAAAAGGCGCTATAGCAATATAGCATACAACATGGCAGTACTGATCATATTTTTGTGTCTAACGATACTTTGTATAATTACAGTACTTTGTGCATAGCAATGATTTTTAGTAAAAGATAATACAGCATAGATTGACATTTTATTTCTTTTGTTTAATATGTTACCTGCATATTTATATATATATATAGTATTATATACATCATACAATTGGTAACAGAAAGTTGGTCTGCTTAATGAAAAATGAAACCCCATTGTGTTGTGAAATTGATTTTTCAATTTTTAGCTTTAGCTTTAATAAAAGATGTTGGTGAAAGAACAAAAGCTACCTTGGTAAGTTCCATTGGAAAGTAACCCTTGCCAGCCTAATTTTAAACATTTTATTATGTGCCTCCTTAGGGTAGAAAAGTACAGACCTGCCTGCTTGGATGATTTAATTTCTCATCAGGACATTATAAGCACAAGTCAGTAGTTTTGTTGAAATATTCTTTATATATTTATTTAGTTTATTTGTTTTATATATTTTTTAAGCATGGTCACAGAAAGGTCCCCCCCCCCCCCCCACCATGATTATCACCACCCCCACCACAATTTTTTTCCAATTGAAGTTAGCATTTCTAAGTGAAATAAGAATACAAGGCATTGTTTATTTTATTTCTTCAATAATATGTCCTTTGCAACTTTAACACAACAAGAAAAAAATTTCACAAATTTTCCTAAAAAGTAAATACATATAGGAAGCAGCATGCAGAATAAGTACCGTATTTTCTCGAATAAACGCCCGGGCGTTTATTCAAAAATCAAACATTTTAAGGGGGCGTTTAATCGAGAGAGACGTTTACTTAAGAGGGGCGTTTATTGAGAAAAATGAAAATTGAGCTGCAACGTTTTACATTTTCAGTTTATAAATCAAAATAATAACATAAATCAAACATCAGGAATGTCGCTTGGGAGCGTTTATTAAATTTTGGTTCTGATTAAGGGCATTTAATCGAGAGGGGCGTTTATTCAATAATCAAACATTTCAAGGGGGCGTTTAATCGAGATGGGCGTTTATTTAAGAGGGGGCGTTTAATCGAGAAAATACGGTAATGTAGTTAAGGCAATGCAAACCAGTTCAAGAAGTTGTTGAATTATTTGTTTGCATATATATTCCTAGTTCAATAAGAATACAAGGCATGGTTTATTTTATTTCTTCAATAATATGTCCTTTGCAACTTTAACACAACAAGAAAAAAATATTTCACAAATTTTCCTAAAAAGTAAATAATAATAATGATTCATATTTTAAGTGGATATCCCAGAACATGAGAAAGTGCTGTAGTTGTTTCCACTGGGGTCCACTGTTGGAAAGTACATTTTCGTAACTTATTATTTGACCGTTAGTCTACCAAATTTCCCTCACAAAGCTTTGGTTAACCTGTGGTAAGTTTTTCAGGCACTTCCCAAAGGTGCCGCACGCTCAGGTAATTCTCGTTTTGAACACATTTTTGTGTCTCTAGCGAGAATCAAACCTGGGCCATGCAGAATAAGTAATGTAATTAAGTCTATGCAAACCAGTTCAAGAAGTTGTTGAATTATTTGTTTGCATATATATTCCTAGTTCAACGTTTCATATCGGAAGACAAACTGCCACATCTACTATTCTACGGGCCACCAGGTACGGGGAAAACGTCAACGATTCTGGCTGTTGCCAAACAATTGTACGTGCCCAAAGAGTTTCATTCGATGGTACTGGAGGTACGAGAAGGCATTCCTCACCTCACTTCACTTTTTTGAGTTTACTGTATTGTAAAACTTTTAATGGAATACAGTTGTTTGTTTTAAGCTTCATCTTTTGTAATTTATTTTTCAGTTAAATGCCTCCGACGATCGGGGTATCGGGGTTGTGCGAGAACAGGTGCTTGGGTTTGCCAGCACTCGAACAATCTTCAAGTGGGTGATTCTGAAATTTGTTGTTGTTTTGCTTTTTAACGAGGCTTCCAGAACGCTCATTAAGCATTATCATGAAGACCTCGACCTGGAGTTTTAGTCTATTTAATTGCTCCCATTTGTGCTACGGTTATTTTTGATGAAATACGGCCTTTTTATTTATAACCGCTCACTAAACAACTTTGTGATAGCATGGTCTTTCGGTTAAGAGTCAAACACTATACTATTACGCTATTTATATATTGATATAGATTTAAAGAAGAAAATGTTTTCTATAATTTTAATGAGTTTACTTTCGCATGTCATATTATTTTGTTGATACTCATCTGAAATTCACGCAAATGCTGAATGTTCCGAATATATTAGCTCTCACATTGGTAATAAATTGCTTTTGCAGTGCAAAACTTGTCATGTGCTCATTAAAATAGACTCTTTGAAAATAGACTGAACCTTTTTTACTTCCTGTTTTGCAAGCTGATGTAACTGCGTCCTCTGTTTTGAAAATTAAATAACTGTTTTTTAACTGTTTTTTCTTTTTCAAAGATTACGTAAAGATAATGTAATACAAATTAAATATTGCAATAAATATTGCTGATGTATCATAATTGCAGACACAAATTTGAATTGTGTGCCTTTTGTTGTTGTACTTTTTCTGGATTTCAGCGGTTGGCAATGCAAACCAAAATACAGCATCAAGAGGATATATGCGTGGATTTGCATATTTTTGACCAAACTAACCTTATAACTTAAGATTGTGGATTTATTCATGTTACACCCCGTCAATAATTGTATCGGAAAATACAAGAAATTCATAATATTTCTACAAAGTTCGAAATTATTCAGCGTTTTTCTACTTTCATTTTGTGAGTGTAGAGAAGAAGAATCGATTTTAATTATACTTAAATATGAATCCTCACATATTGACCTTTCGAAATCTTCTTTAGATCGAAATTCAAACTTGTTGTTCTTGACGAGGCCGATGCCATGACTAACGATGCTCAAAACGCACTCAGAAGAAGTAGATTTACTTGCTTATCTCTTGTGCTGTGATAGGCAATGAATTATTGCAAAGTTGATATTACGAAACAACTTTGCATTTCTAAATTTTTATTGAAATTTATGATTATTATTATATTTCATATTTAAACAGGTTGACCACGTCAAAAAAAAATACAAATTTCTGTTATAAATGTAGGACCTGATAAACTAATGGAAAATAAAAAAAAAAAAAACAGTAAAAACTAGATAAAATCCTTGTTGACGCTTGCAAAGGGAGAGGAGTAAATCAACGCTATGATTTCAGAAAGACATTACGTAATATTTATTTCATGAATATTTAATCAGGATAATGATAATAAAAATTTTGGTAATAAAATCATTGCTATTAATGTTTGTCCTGGGAAATAATAAATGTGGAAAGTTAAGAATAAATTAATAACAAGTCTTAAGGGTAAAAGGAAGAGTGTTTGAGTGTTGTGTACCCAATTCATAACAATATTTCAATTTTTTCTATTTCCTTTAAGTAACCTTGTTAACCAGGTGTCCATTGCATCAGTTTCAGTTCTGAACGTCTGTTTTCATTCAGTCATGGAGAAGTATACAGAGAACACACGCTTCTGTCTCATTTGCAACTACCTCACTGGGATCATTCCAGCCATCCAATCGCGTTGCACAAGGTTTCGATTTGGGCCGCTAGACACGTCACAAATGACATCTCGACTCAAGCATGTGATCAACCAAGAGAAGTATGTGTCATAACAGTTTAGTGATAGAATGTTATAGACAAGGCATTGAAATTTGTTATTTTTCTGCTAAACACAGCAGAGCCACGAGAAAGATTTATAACATTTTATATATTGATTGTATTGTTTTTTATATAGTGTGACCATAACCGAAGACGGAATGAACTCCTTGGTCAGACTCTCAAAGGGCGACATGAGACGTTCGTTAAACATTCTGCAGGTACATTATATCCGTATATATTAATAGCCCAGTAAGCTTTGAGTTGTCAAGGACATCCAGGCTGAATAGTATGCTGGCCTGACTTTATCAAGACCTTATTGCATCTGTATTTGTATTGTACTTGTACTATATTACGCATATAGTGTTTTATTTAAATTTCTGTAGTGAAATTAAGTAGGGATTCTTCTCTTGTTTGGTGAGAGAGAAGTGGTTAATTGTTGTAGTGGTAGGAGGTAGGTGAACTCTCATACAAACACTAATTGAAAGGCGTTTCATTTAAATGTTTTTATGCAATAAAGTCTGTCTGATTGACTTTGCAGGACATTAACTTTAACGTTAATTTTAACTCTACATATGATATTGTATTTTCTTAGTTTTTCTTGCATTATATGTTTTGCTTCTCCAATAATACACTTGCCTCTCATGTAAAACGTATTTTCTCCTGAGGTTGAAACACTAATCCCACGTCCACAATAATTAGTACTAAAGTAAGTACTAGTCGACAATAATTGACTACATACAGTGTTCTTATGCTTGGAATAACCTTTTTTAACATAATTTCAAAATGTATTAAAAATCACTTGCATACCTATTGCTACACTATTTGCTTGCATACCCAAATTTAATTTAGAGCACACACGTGGGTTACGGCGAGGTAAACGAGCATACCATTTACACGTGCACTGGAAATCCATTACCATGTGAAATACAATCGATCGTTGATTGGATGTTAAACGACACGTTTAGTGATGCGTTTAAAAGTAAGATGGAGCAGTTTATAATGTTCAAAAACAGATTTTTCTTAAAAATTGTGTTGTCAATAGTTTTGTGGTTGTAAATTATACGTTTTATTGATAATGTAGGCAGAGACCTGTGAGTTGTCAATTATTTTATGGGCTTCTTTTGTTAGTTAAGGTTGAGTTGTCAATCATTTTATGATGTTCTTTTGTTAGTTAAGGTTGAGTAGTCAATTATTTTATGATGTTCTTTTGTTAGTTAAGGTTGAGTTGTCAATCATTTTATGAAGCTATTTTTGTTAGTTAAGGTTGAGGTGTCAATCATTTTATGAAGTTCTTTTGTTAGTTAAGGTTGAGTTGTCAATCATTTTATGAAGTTCTTTTTGTTAGTTAAGGTTGAGGTGTCAATCATTTTATGAAGTTCTTTTGTTAGTTAAGGTTGAGTTGTCAATCATTTTATGATGTTCTTTTGTTAGGTAAGGATGAGTTGTCAATCATTTTATGATGTTCTTTTGTTGGACAAGGTTGAGTTGTCAATCATTTTATAAAGTTCTTTTGTTAGTTAAGGTTGAGGTGTCAATCATTTTATGAAGTTCTTTTGTTAGTTAAGGTTGAGTTGTCAATCATTTTATGATGTTCTTTTGTTAGGTAAGGATGAGTTGTCAATCATTTTATGATGTTCTTTTGTTGGACAAGGTTGAGTTGTCAATCATTTTATAAAGTTCTTTTGTTAGTTAAGGTTGAGTTGTCAATCATTTTATGATACTATACTTTGTTTCTTCCTAGAAATCAATGAAATGAAATTGGCGAAAGGGCTCGCTCTCCAAGATATTTTGACTGAAGTTCATGCATTTACCCATCGAGGTGCGTGCAACCGTAAATTTAAATGTGTCCCATAAATATCAATGTATGTAATTTAAAATAATACATTTTACAATTAATAAAAATAACTACCATTTTTTCACATTTGTAATTTACTTTGTTTTTCATGATCTTGCTTTGCCTACTTCATTTTTAATATTCAAAATGAAATATGCCGTGAAATGGTAATTCGTGCATATTAAAATGTTACTATGTTACATAAGCACAAAAATGCAGATCCAATAAATTACAGAATTCATACTTTTGCTTAATAATGAAATTTTTGTAATTTATATATCAATTTCGTGTATCTATAACATAAAATCATCTTACTCTGCACAAAATTTCCTTTGACCATCAACTTTCTGACTTGTTTGTTTAGTGGAATTTCCGGTCAGTGCCAGAATTACGCTTTTGGACAAGATGGCGGAAGTCGAGTGAGTATTGTTATTACATGTTATTCCTGTTGTGCCAGTATCCCTGTATGTATCTCCGTTAAAACCAATGTATACCAAAACATGTTAACCTTGAACAGCTAGTACGTTTGAATGGATAAAGAATAAATTCTGAATTTTGATATTAATCTCTTCAAGTACATTTCTATAAAGATATATGTTCCGTTCATTCATGAATACTGCCTGACTGTCTACTTCTCACGTTGCAAGACTATTCCTGGCGTTATCGTCTTCATCCAAGGGGAGTCATGGCGTAGGAAGATCGTTCATTTGTGCCTACGCCAGCCAGGCAACCAATCAAATTTGAGCTAGTCTTGCATTACGCAACGAGTTTCGCTTAAGGACTCGGCTCTAACTCAGAAAGAAAGGTGTTCTGGGGATTGGAATCGAACCGCACCGGATTGATTTTATGAACCGAAACACTATCCACTGATCCACAACAACTTTACATTGCATTTCATGCTAATTTAATTTCAACTAAGAATTTTATTTTATTTATATTTTTTTTTACTCGAAGTTGTTTTTCGCGCTATTTCGCCGTAGATATCGCTTGTCGGCTGGTACGTCGGAGAAAATCCAGCTTAGTGGTTTGATAGCTGCTTTCCAATGCGTCCGTGACACGGTAGTGGCAGAAACATGATTTCCTCAGAAGATTGAGAAATGTCCCAGGTACACTTCGGTGGTGCTTGGCGAGTGTTGTTGGAGTAAAGTGGAGCTATTTTGTACTTTACCAATATTCCCTTAAAATATGACTAATGGGAGTGTTTGAATGATTTTTTTGTTATTCGTGGAAGGTTGGGGTGTATTACCTAAGATGTGATGGATGTAGGACGTAAATGCGTCTAACAGTCAATAATAACTGACCATTTTTGGTAAGCGTTTAGTCGATAAAAACAATACAGTCGACACCCGCTATCTCGAACTTTTTCATCGGTCCCTTCAGTATTCTCAGTAACTTTCCTTCTAATTCCATTCGGTGTCTCGAACTTTCACTATTTCGAACAAATGTTTTGGTCCCTTCGGCTCTGCTATCCCGAACTTTTCATTTCGGTTTTTAAAGAAAATAGTTCGAAAACCTTCAGATTCAAATGTCTGGCTATCTGTGTTCAATTATGATTATAAATATTAAATTAACAAGAAATTGTATTCCTTGGCTGGTATCTCCTCGCATAACCTCAAAAATACATTTTTTATATCAAGAAAATGAATGATTTTGTATATAACTTTTCTGTTGATTTCTTGATGTATCTGAACATGGCATGATTAGGATAAACTGAGGTTAGTTGCTTCGTGGTTTTAAATGCAGCAGTCAAAAACACGAAACAACACTAGCCGTCGAAATGCCAACACTTTCTATGTTGGGTACAACGAGGTCATATTCAATTGAAAAGTAATTGGAGCGAAACAATTCTTACATACATACGATTCAGAAACATCTCTTACAATGAATTTATATATAAAACCACACGGAAAGCATACGAAAAAGTTAGTAGAAAACATATTTATAAATGTAATTTGTGTTTTATTCGAGTGTAAGTAAAACTGCATAAGTTTGCCCGATTATTCCCTTCGCACGTCACGTTATCAACATCCTTACCACATTTCATTTAGAGAGAAAACCAGAACGCGGTATAGATTAATAATTTTTACAATAAGAAGACGTTGTCTCAATCAAAATCTCGGTCCGGGAATACGACCGGAGCCAGCAATGACCAAACGTACAAGCCCAGGCAAATCCAACTCGAAACTATTTTCACCCAGAACGATGCCTCGGAGCTGCTCAGCTTGTTGAGGTTCGAAATGGTCGGCCTAAATGTCGAGAAAACACCAGACTAGTCTTTCATCAATGAACGTTGAAGAACAGATTTGATTTCCAAAAATTATTTTTAATGTCTATTAGTAACACAGAAAAGCAATTTATTGGCCACGATATCTCAATTTAAGAAGAAAAAAAAATATTTGAATGGAAATGACCATTCTTTTACTTGACGATGTGGGATAACTACACCAATAAATTTAGTCACATACCATGTTTTCCATCTTATAAGCATATGATCATCTTATTATCAGAGTATCAAAGCCTACGATTGAACCTCATAGGCCCACGCCAGTCCCTACACAAATTCCACATGCTTACGAGATGAAATTCTTTCTACGTATACTTAGTATTTAAGGCACCATTATGATAATTGAGAATAACTTTAATGTAGAGAAGCTAAGCTTTAAATAAATCTGATATGAAGCCAGTGTTTAAACGCAAAGTAAGGTTGAATAAGAAGACGTACTTGTACCAATTGGTGACCGTCATCATTATGTAAAGAGTCGCCAACATCATCATCACGTGAAAGAATGTGTAGGAATAAGAAACAGTTTCTTCCTCGTTGTCATACACACGATGTCTTTCTTTACTGTCAACGGCTTCAACCTTACCGTCATCTGGCTCATCGAGAATAGTCTTTTCCTTGCTTACACCGTCTTTTATTCCAATCTTGCCTGCGTAGACAGTGTATTAAAGATCTGGGATATCAAGATTATGAAAGCGTGAAAATAGGTCTTTCAACTTTTTAGTGTCTGTAAGTTAGTAAAAACAGTTATCCCCAGAGTATAAGATGATCATAGGTATATTATCCCTTTAGAGACAAATGACAGGCGTCATTTTACCCACGTCAATCGACATGGCGGGCGTCATTTCGCCCACGTATTTTACTCACGTCTATGGGTTCCAAGGAATGGCCATTTTATTGTGACTAAGAATTAACACATATCAGGATAAAGTAACATAAAATGAAATTACTGCTGTCACAAGTTTGTTGCTTTTAAATATGATAAGGGCGAGATAATCATTAAAACATGTTCAATAAAACAGTAACCAACCTATTTGTGAAGATGAAGATGTCCTCACACAAGCATATATCACCAAAACAAATGTAACAACGACACCAACAACGGACTGCACGTCAATATCTGGTTCTTTATCTGTTTGGGGTTTACCCGCAAGAAATTTGTTGCACGCTACAAAGTAACAAAATAAGGAAAGTTTTATGCTTTTACAAAGGTGCAATAGTTTAGTTGTTGTTTCCTTTACTTTAAAATTCAGAACATAAAAGGTTCTTAAGTTTTATGTTTTTTTAGTTAAACATTACAATTTTTAACCAAAATCCTAGAAACTGAATAATAAGCCCCTTTACTGAGAAACATAAATTATAGACAGAGAAAGTTGAATGTTATATGAAACCGGGTCATTGCATAAGCAATGTTAATTAAAAAGGTAGTTGTTGGTTCTTACTTTGTGAATAGGAGAGAGCACTCCATGCCAGGTACGTAGTATACAAAGAGATAACTGCAGCTTGAAGCAACCCTTTAAGAAAACACTCAAAAGATAAACAATCTAGCCATACACTCGGACAAAATTTCTGGTTTTCACAGAATTTCAGAAAAAACAAGAGAAAAGAAGCAGAGTTTGTCATGTGACATGATAACCAGACGTAAACCTACCGGATCTTGGTTGGCGTTCCTGAACAGAGGGAAAAATAGCCAGCACCGATATCGCCACTGACATGATCAATTGAAAGCTGATGACAAATTTCTCGAGACTGCAACTGGAAGTAGCTGACTTGGTAAAGAACACGTACATGCAAACAATGCCAGCCAGCGATACAGCAAATATGGTAAATGTTGTAAGTAAAAGTCCAACAAGCCAGCATTTTGATTCGGATTCCTCCATCTTGCCCACCCAACTTTCGTTCCACGAGTGAGCAAAGTCGACCAGCAAAATGAGTTGCAAAATGATAAACAGAAACGCACCAACCAATCCAACATACATCCAAACTGAAGAATAAAATACCAATGTGAATGTTTTAAATTCCTTTTGAAGGATATATTAATAAATTTTTAATAACTGAAAGGTATTGGGTATAGATGGAATCGCATCCTAAATTACCTATTAACGAAAACAACAATTGATGCTAGGAAAAATAATTTTATCAACTAAAGACAAAATCTTATATCTACTATGATGGGTTCCAAACTTATTTTCACATTTTGAATTATTCCCTTCTTTCAAATCTGTTTGACATTTTATCCTGGTTTATGTGAAAAGCTAATTTTTTTGCTATTCATTTCCGCTAGCGAATCTCCAGGAATTTTTCCTCTGACATGTTGAAGAAAGAAAGACTCGTAACATTGTTAAGAGTCTTTCTATAAACACTATTTTTCACTGATTTGGTAAGACAGCATATTGATTTAAACACCTCTAGGGTTATTTGTTTAGGAGCGCCAGTTTGCGCCTACGTAGTAGCTTCACCAGACAACCCACCATTTTGAGCTAAGCTTGCAAGTGCCTTCAGCTTGAAGGAAAAATAAATACGAGGGAAATATATACAGATTCAGACACAAAGAGTTATAGCAACAAAATTCTACGGCTAAAAAAGATGGAAGACAAACACTTACTTTGAACGAATTTCCCATCTTTGTTTGGAATGAAAAATGCACCAACAATTATACCGATCAGAACAATGAACTTAATTGCCCAGAAGCCATTCTGGATTCCAGAACGAGGATCTTTGCTGGATTTAACGGCAATCATGATGACAGCGAGCAGCAAGAAAAACATAACCGCACCAAAAGACACTCGATAGACAGCAAGATAGCCAACAAGCTCTTTACAATCAAACTTTGCACCCTAAACAAAATATAACTGCAAGAGTAAGACCATTGAATCAGTGTTAAACTCTAAGATTTTTTCATTAAACTAACTGCAAGGTAATGTAATGTATCAGTCGAAATGAGGAAGTAAGATTTCAGTGGAATCCAAAGAGTGGAGATAGAACAAGCTTAGTAGCTTTGGAAAAACTTGTCATTTTCATTGATTGTTCTTAGTCCTTTTTCTAAAAAAATATGCAGAATTTTTAGTTTGCTTCTTCACTGATAAAACAATTCTTTCAATCACATGCTTTAAACAATACACTCAAATCAACTGTTTTCCAAAACGTAATAAGAGCTGGCTATTTGTTTCATTTTTAATATAATATTTTAAAAATGTTTTCACATCAGACGATTGATTGGAGAAAAATAAGACAATATTTATGTGAATAATACAAATCTGCTTATTATAAGGTTATCTACTCTCACTGTATATATATAGTTTTGAATCGCCTAAACGCTCGCTAATGAGCTAAAAGCTGTCTCTGAATTTGAAATATTAATAGGACACCTTTTCACAAAGCCAATTTATCTTTATCAACTGTTCTTCAACTTTCGGTGATAACATAACGCATGATACGATCGTTGTAAACAAGAGGAAGATTGAGTAAACAATTCTTGTTGAGGTTGAATTTTTACAAGATGGACAACTTGAACAACAAAGACTACAAGCTGCAGATCCACAACAACATGCTAAACTTGCCGCACAACTTGTCGTTCCTAAAACTAAGCCCATTTTTCGTTAAAAGCACTTTTAATTAAACTCCTTGGCCCAACAACTGGATGATCAACTTGACTTTTTTAGCTTGATTTCTTTTCTCAGAAACCAAAACTGTTTTCTGAACCAAGTTACGCAATACACCACATTTTATACTTCTGTACATCTGATTAAATTACTTTTTCATTTTAGGAAAATCTAAACAACTAAGATTTCACTTTTACTACATAAAGAACAATAAAATTGCATTATTCAAATTAGCGATTGTTTTCTTATTGAAACAAAGTATTTACCATGATAATTGTTATTGTGTTTTTTTTGCGTATTATCGCGTGTTAGGTACGAATGAAATGAGGTAAACAGTTTTTACTTGTTATCGGTGTTACGAAAGTTTAGCCATCACGTGAACACGGAAAGTTAGTTATTATTTGTTTTAAAGTTAAGCTCTTTAGATTTAGTTTTTCGTTGCTCGATAACTGCTGGAGACACATTCCAACGCAAACAATGCCTGTGGTAGATTTAAGTTTGTTCCACTTCAAAATCTGTTTCACCGCCGTTCATGGCGGAATTCGTCCTATTAAGACTTTAGTCAGTCACTGAGATTTTCAAACCATAACCTCCGTTTATTCTGACGCTGTAGCTCAGTGGATAAATTTTTCCGCTCACGAAACCAAACCCTCCGGTTCGAATCTCACCTCCGGTAAATCTTTATTTCAGAGTTACAGTTGAGTTCTTGAGCGAAACTCGTTGCGTAATACAAGTCTAGCTTAAATAGGTTAGTTGTCTGGTTGAGCGATTTTCGTAGGCGCAAACGGGCGTCCTAAGTACGCCAGGACTAACCAACAGGACATATGATAGCAGTATTTAGTACTGAACAGTTTATCCTGTATAAATATTCACTTTAATAAATAATAATAATTATTATTTTTTCTAATCGCCTGTGCATAGAATGAAGTGTTTGGCAATGAAATAAACATAAAAACAACTTTGCTGTTGACCAACCAACTGTTTTCCTTTACAACCGCGTGTTCGCTCAGCTCATTTGTGCCTTCTTTGCTACACCGTAAAAAATTCTCTCAATTAAAGGATTCCAGATGACCTAAATATCTAGGTTTTGTGGAAGTAAATAAACTTATTTATTTAGCTTATGTACCCAGTTTCCCAAAGATTAACATCAGGTCAGGGGCACCAATTTATTTATTTACGAATCTTTATACAGGATAGCCAAATCAAAATTATATACAATATATGTACAAATTCTGATCTTTCTTTGAGCTCTGTGGATGAAGTATAAATTATAAAATATTACAATGTCAAAGTATGTTAGCTAAAAAATAAACAATGAAATAAATACCATAAAATATCCTATCCAATAAAAAAGCTTAAAAAAGGTGGAAAGGTGGTGGCCGCTCTAACATTGTGGAAAGGTGGTGGCCGCTCTAACATTGTGGAAAGGTGGTGGCCGCTCTATTATTGTGGAAAGGTGGCGGCCGCTCTAACATTGTGGAAAGGTGGTGGCCGCTCTAACATTGTGGAAAGGTGGTGACCGCTCTAACTTTGTGGAAAGGTGGTGGCCGCTCTAACATTGTGGAAAGGTGGTGGCCGCTCTAACATTGTGGAAAGGTGGTGGCCGCTCTAACATTGTGGAAAGGTGGTGGCCGCTCTAACATTGTGGAAAGGTGGTGGCCGCTCTATTATTGTGGAAAGGTGGTGGCCGCTCTAACATTGTGGAAAGGTGGTGGCCGCTCTAACATTGTGGAAAGGTGGTGACCGCTCTAACTTTGTGGAAAGGTGGTGGCCGCTCTAACATTGTGGAAAGGTGGTGGCCGCTCTAACATTGTGGAAAGGTGGTGGCCGCTCTAACTTTGTGGAAAGGTGGTGGCCGCTCTAACATTGTGGAAAGGTGGTGGCCGCTCTAACTTTGAGCGGGCGCTCGTTAAATATTTTGGCACCTGAAAAGAAAAACCCTTTTTACTCATTTCAAGACGGACTTTAGGGAGCCTAATGATCGCATCTTTATTCCTAGTGTCGTCGTTCATTAATTGAAAATAGTCCTTTAGATTTTCACAAACATCACTTTTTAGACATTTAAAGACGAGCTCTTCTTTACCAATTTTTCTATTTACCAATTTCTACTTACCAATTTACCTTATCTAATTTTTCTATTTACCAATTTTTCCAATGCTTTTATTTTTATCTTGTATGAGCTGCTGGTTTCATGCGTAAGGACTGAATTGTTTGCCAGCCACTCGGCTACTTATGGTATCATTAGTTAGTTTGGTTTTCAGATCCATTTCGTTACCTCTATATTTTTCTTTCTTTTGTATCGAGAAGTACAATCTCTGAACCATCGTCAACGGCGTCCCCAGCAGGAAAACACAAAAACCTATCTAAAACAATAAACCATTCCCCGTCTTTTAAATTGAACGTATCTGTAACATTGAACGCGTTCTTTTCTTGGATTATAAATGAAAACAAATCTTTTCCTTGTTTATTTCAAAAGCTGCTGGAAAGCGCATGCGCATGCCCGGAAGCCAAGGAACAATTTCTGGAAAATGTCAAAATAAATACTAAAGGTATTTAAAAATAGAAAAATGGTAGTTGAAATATCAATCAGTCTCCGCCTAACAGGATTATTAGTAAGACTGTACAGTTATCTCAAGGAAAAAAACAAAAAATGCTATTGCAATAAATATAAAATTAAAAAAACAATAATTTTAACCAAAGGTCAAATCAAAATTCAAAGAATCTCTCAAACATTTTGCCAAAACACGCCGTAAATGACAGAGAACATGCGAAATACAAATATTATCTCTCTTCGAAAAAAACGGTGTTGACAACGGGTGACTGTTGACAAAGTTAACCATCTGAAGCTATAAATTCGTCGATTTATAATGAATGCTCGCGTAGCTTCCATCAACAGGTTTGTTGGAAACCTAGTAAGTTTTGACTATTCTGTACTATATTAAACATTTACCCTTCTCTCTGTTCTCTTATCAGACGAAATGGTCTTTAAAGCCAAAGTCTTCTTGTTGTTTGTATTCTTTACAAAACCAGTCCATTCGCTGATTCAATGCGAATGCAAGAGAGATGAATGCTGTCGATCTGGCTGGAGAAACACAATTTCCTACGACTTCAACAAAACCGTTGTCACAAAACAACCTTTGGTAACACTTCGAAGCTTCTACACTACATATCGACGATCAGCTCTCGTCTACGCCTCCACACCGGTGGAAATGGATGTTGAACATATCTTCTTTGAGGATGAAGAGTTTGAAGACGAAGAAGTAAGGAGAGTCGTGGACTTCTTGCAAGAACGAATCCCAAGGGAAATAAATGGCGAATTTACGGGAGAATTACAGGATTTAGACCCAAGATTTTTACGCAGGGAAATTGCCTCTCAGAAGTTAACGGGGAAGTTTTATTGCCCTTTCAGAAGCCACAAAAATTCTCCGGGAAGAACTCACTGCATAATCGGATTGCGCAGTTTAAAGCTCTCTGTACCGTACAAGATAGTTTCTAAGCAACAAGGATCCGGTTGCTCTTGTGAAGCACGTGGTATCTATCATCGTCTGGTGTATCCTGAGCTAGATTTCATAATTGAATGACTGGAATGAATCGTAATGTGATATTAAGTTGTTATTATATACCACACTGTAAACCATTGTAATCAAATCCTTTCTAGTCACAACGTTCATTATAACCTATTATAACCTGGTGTATTCAGTACAAAATGTGCTATATAAACTGCTTGCAAATCGCACTCTTTCATATCGGAGATAGTGATTATCTTTGACAGAGAGTAGAGAATAGTAGTACTTCATAAAGTATAGGTCGAAGACGAAAGAGTCGGAAAAAGAGAAACCTCATGTTTATATAAATAGCCGGCAACTTTACTTATGCCGATGAAAATTCCACTCCTCACTTCTTGAATACAGTTAAACTAGTGGAAAGCATGAAGAATAATCACCGTAAATCTTTGAAATGAAACAGTTTCGTTTTTCGATTTAATCTGCAAATTTGCATCCTTTTGATAGAGGGTAAAAATCGATCAGTTTAAAAACATCAAATTAACAATAATAAGAATCGAGAATGCGTTTCATGTAGCCCTAACTTAACCTAACCTAAAGTCTAACCTAAAACCAAACCTTATGCATTAACAGCAATTAAAACAGAGATAACTGTAAATATGTCACGCATTGACGTTTTCAATTTTCCGTAGAAATGACGTAATGTCTGTATTACGTCATAGTTAAGCCTCGATTTCATTTATAAACATGATTTTCTACATCGCACAAATACGGAAAAGACTTATGTGATTTCATTTTAGATATAATACAGAACACAGAAAGTCCTAATAAAATAATAGATTCGTCAGTTTTCTGTTTCCTTTGGCTCTTATCTGAAATATAAAGAATCGTTTTATTTAATGTCGTAAGTAGCTCCGTCGTGAACAGGCACTATTCCTTCTTCAAGAATTGGCTGTTGTTTTTCTTTTTTTAATTCAAATACAAGTTTTCCTTTCTCTGCACCAACCCCAACTCTTCCTGTTAAGTTAGATTTTTTCAATTTTACTTTTGGTAAATATATTCTCTTGTTGTATTTCGTACAACAAAAACTCTTTCTAAGGCCATTGTCTGAAGAACAGCTGGAAGTTGCATATTCAAATATGCGTAAACGAAACAACAAGTAAACGAAAAATGGCGGACGGATGTGTTTCTGGTTTTCGTCGTTAATCGATTATGAACATGGCATCCTGGCGTGCGGTCGTGGTGGCGTTGTTATTAATTTTTTTGTGTAAAAAAATCTGCAATTACATCTGAAACAAATTTGTATGTTACTGATTTGTACGTTGCTGATTTTCTAAAGTCTAAAGGATTGAAGATACTCCATCAAAACGTACGTTGGTTGTTAGCAAATTTTCACTCTATAGAAAAGTTTATTTTCTCAAACGAAAGTGTAAAAAACACATTACTCAATATAATCCAGAGATTGTTTGATGTTCCTGACTATAATTTTATTTCAAGACCACAAAGTAAAGGACAAAGAGGTGGAGTCGGTGTTTTTATAAAAAAATGGCTTGAAGCGGAGAAGGAGAACGGAGTTGGAAAGTGGCACAACTGAATGTATATGGTTTGAGATTTTTTTAAAAAACACAAAAACTCTTCTTGTTTCTGTGCATTATCGACCGCCAAGCAGTTCGAAATATCTGTCAAAAAACTTCAACAATTCGTTGGATGATTCTTTAATTGCTGCCCAAAACGAAAGAAAGGAAATCATAATCCTTGGGGATTTTAATGTAAACTATCTTGATGCACGTGGGAATAAAGAATTGAAAGCAATTATCAACGTGAATGGCTTTGAGCAAATAATAGGAAAACCTACAAGAATCACCAAACGACAGAGTCATTAATCAATATCATTTTAACGAACAATGTCGTAAATATTACGAATACAATTGTTGCACCGTTATCAATCGGAGACCATGATTTAATTGGCTGTATTAAAAAGGCTAACAGTAAGACATTTGAATCGCCCAAGAGAATAACACGAGATTACAAAAATTATGACCCCAAAAAACTTTCGACTGATATCAAAAATACTGATTGGAGCTCCCTTTACAAATGAAAAACAATCAATTCTGCTGTAGAACTTTTCACCAGTACCTTAAAAACCGTTTTCAATTTGCATGCGCCGTACCAAGATAGTGAAAGGAAAATTAGCTTCTTGGTTAAAAAAAGATCTATAAAGGCTGATGGATCAACGAGACCAAGCACTACGGAAAGCACGAAAGACAAAAACGAATGCCGATTTCGAAAAGTATAAAGAACTTCAAAATAAATGTAAATAAATAAATATTTATTTATAAATGTTACGGGAAACTTAAAGATGCAAAAAGGAAATACCACCGAAATCTAATAAATGAATGAAAACATAACCCGAAAAAATTTTGGGATGCTTTCAAAACCATTTTCCCCACAAAATCAAAGCCAAGTGTTTCGTTTTCGTCTCAGTCAGCAGAAAATATACAAACAGCAAAAGTATTCTCTTAATATTTTGGAAATGTTGTTAGTTGTTTGAAATTGAGTTTGACCATGCTTACTGACTATGTTTGAAAAAACCCGACTATACGTAATAAAAAAACAAATGAAATTTTTAAATTCGGTATGTATCAAAAATCTTTGTAGAGAGACAATTGAAAAACCTCAAGCGTAACAAAGCTACAGGTGCTGATGAACTTCCACCGGGAATGATTAAAGACTGTGCAGCTGAAATTTCAATACCGTTAACTTTCATTATAAAAGTGTCAATCACAACGGGAGAGGTTCCGTCTCTTTGGAAGCAAGCTATCATTGTACCAATACACAAGTCCGGAGACAAAAAACCCTGAAAACTACCGCCCGATATCAATATTTTTAACATTCTCGAAAATCCTTGATCCTCTGATTTTCTTGAAGCCCATCATTTACTCAGTGACTATCAATTTGGATATCGACAAAATCGCTCAACAAAGTTAGCTTCTGCATTACTTTTTGATAACATCAGAAGTTACATTGATGGAGGAGAAATGGTTGGAGCAGGTTTTATTGACTTAACCAAAGCTTTCGATACACTAGGACACGGGATATTGTTACAAAAACTGCAAGAATACGGAGTGAAAGATATTGAGTTAGCGTGGTTTACAAACTATCTATTCGACAGAAATCAATGTGTGAGAATTAAAAATGTTTTTTTCAACCAAACTGCACCTGCTGAGTGGGGTACCTCAAGGGTCAATTTTGGGCCCTCTTCTCTTTCTAGTGTTGTTCAATGATTTTCCTGATTGTTTGGTGAACAGTAAAGTAGTAATGTATGCTGACGATAGTGGTGCACGTAAATGGAAGAGATAAGGAAGGTATTGAAAGAAAACTGACAGACGACTGTGAAAGAATTGCACACTACTTTGATGATAACGAACTAATAATCAATTTAAAAAAAAGGGAAAACAGAATTTATGATACTGGGAACGGCAAAGCGCTTGAAGAAAGTCGATTTGGACGTTTCTGACTGTGGACAAACCATCAGCAACGTACAAGAGTATAAATATTTGGGAAACATTGTTGATACAACTTTGAATTTTAGTAAGAGTTTTGATACTGTCTACAAACGAGCTTCAGGCAGGCTACATCTGTTGAATAGACTTCGATATTTCTTGACAAGAGAGGCTGCCTTCTCAATAGACACAATGATAATAGTACCAATTTTAACGTACCGAGGTCCTGTGAAACTGTGTTACACCAAGACACAGCAACGGGAATTTAGATCACTAGCTCTCCTCCTAGTCAAGAAATCTCTTGAAAGTACCAGCCGTTCAAATTTTAACGGTTACTTCAGAATCCAACATCACACAAAAGGCACAAGAAATAACGGATATTTAATTGAGCTACCAAAAATGAAATTGGGACTTGGAAAACAATCTTTCAAGTACAGTGAAGCAAAAATATTTAATGATTTTCCTCTAACGATCAGGAAAAGCGTTTCAAATTGTTCTTTTAGACAGGATTTGAAAAAATATTACAATTAGCCTGTTCATAGCCTTATTTTTGCCTTTTGCTATTTTTGCATTCTTCTTATTAGCTCGTATCGTTTTCCTTGAGGTCTTAATGATTTTATGATTTTTAGTGTAAAACGTGATTTTTATTTTTAGTTTTTAGCTAATATATATAATTGTAACTTTTTATTTTAGAGGTGTAACATTGATAGCAGTTATAAAAATTATTTTTATTTATTTAACCTCTGTAAATATTTTCGATAATAATAAATACATCGTTTAGGGACCTTTTGATATTTTCTAGCACATCGTGCCACGTAACTTTCAAATAAATACTTTCGTAAACAACCTCTCCATTATTATTGCATGCGGTAACTTCCACATCATCACTCGCACTCTCCATAGCACCGGTTTTGATTTCAACGGTTATAGGATGAAGAAATTCGTGATCGAGAATTCATTCTGGTGACGTAATTCTTGTTGTAATTATGATTACGAAGCATTTTTTTAGTATCTGTTCACGAGATCTGTATATTTCTTTAGTTCTGATGATGGCTTAAGACTTAATAAAAACATGTCAACGAAGGTTAAATAGTGTCTACTTTCTTTACAAACAAAGAAATACATTTTTACGTAGAAACTTGACTACGCACGACGTAAAGAACAGAGAACATGCGAAATACAAATATTATTTCTCTTTGAAAAAACCGTTGTTGACAACGGGTGAATGTTGGCAGGGTTAACCATCTCGAGCTATAAATTCGTGGATTTATAATAAATGCTCGCGTAGCTTCCATCAACAGGTTGGTTGTAAACTTAGTAAGTTTTGACTATTCTGTATTTATATTAAATGTGTACCCTTCATTAACTCCGTTCTCTTATCAGACAAAATGGTCTTCAAAGTCAAAGTCTTCTTGTTGTTTGTATTCTTTACAAAATCAGTCGATTCGCTGATTCAATGCGAATGCAAGAGAGATGAATGCTGTCGATCTGGCTGGAGAAACACAATTTCCTACGACTTCAACAAAACCGTTGTCACAAAACAACCTTTGGTAACACTTCGAAGCTTCTACACTACATATCGACGATCAGCTCTCGTCTACGCCTCCACACCGGTGGAAATGGATGTTGAACATATCTTCTTCGAGAATGAAGAGTTTGAAGACGAAGAAGTAAGGAGAGTCGTGGACTTCTTGCAAGAACGAATCCCAAGGGAAATAAATGGCGAATTTACGGGAGAATTACAGGATTTAGACCCAACAAGACGACGCAGAGGAATTGCCTCTCAGAAGTTAACGGGAAAGTTTTATTGCCCTTTCAGAGGCCTTAAAGACCTTCCGGGTAAGACTCACTGCATAGTCGGATTGCGCAGTTTAAAGCTCTCTGTACCGTACAAGATAGTTTCTAAGCAACAAGGATCCGGTTGCTCTTGTGAAGCACGTGGTATCTATCATCGTCTGGTGTATCCTGAGCTAGATTTCATAATTGAATGACTGAAATGAATCGTAATGTAATATTAAGTCGTTATTATATACCACATTGTAAACCATTGTAATCAAATCCTTTTTAGTCACAACGTTTATTATATCCTGGTGTATTCAGTACAAAATGTGCTATATAAACCGCTTGCAAATCGCACTCTCTCGTATCGGTGATAGTGATTATCTTTGACAGAGAGTAGACAGTAGTGCTAGCTACTTCATAAAGTATAGGTTGAAGACGAAAGAGTCGGAAAAAGAGAAACCTCATGTTTATATAAATAGCTGGCAACTTTTCTTATGCAAATTCCACTCCTCACTTCTTGAATACAGTTAAACTAGTGGAAAGCATGAAGAATAATCACTGTAAATCCTTGCTATAAAAATACTTTAAAACCCCATCTTTGAAATGAATCAGTTTCGTTTTCGTTGTTTCGATCTGCAAATTTGCATCCTTTTGATAGAGGGTGTAATCGATCAGTTTAAAAACATCAAATTAACAATAATAAAACAGCGAGAATGCCTTTTATCCAGCCCTAACCTAACCTAACCTAACTAACCTAAAGTCTAACCTAACCTAATCAAAAACATAATCTACAAACTAAAACCTAACCCTATGCATTAGCACCAATTAAAACAGAGATAACTGTTAATATGTCACGTGCCGAAGCACTTTTTGCCATCCACCAGACTGTCGTTTTAAATTTTCCGTAGAAATGACGAAATGTCTGTATTACGTCATAGTTAAGCCCCATTTCATTTATAAACATAATTTTCTACATCGCACAAATACGAAAAAGATATATGTGATTTCATTTTAGATATACTACAGAACACAGAAAGTCCTAATAAAATAATAGATTCGTGAGTTTTCATTTGGCTCTTATCTGAAATATAAAGAATTGTTTAATTTAATGTCGTAAGTAGCTCCGTCGTGAACAGGCACTATTTCTTCGCTGTTGTTTCTTTTTAGCAGCATCTACGCTGAATTCAAATACAAGTTTCCCTTTTTCTGCACCAACCCCTACTCTTCCTGTTAAGTAGCCTTTCTTGTATATGCTGAGGAACCTGAGGTTTGAAATTTAGTTTGAGCTGACAAACTTTACCTTCTCTAACTTTGTTTTAACGTCAACTGTAAAACTCAGTGGTGTTTTCATGTCTTGTGCGTCCGAAAACAACTTATCCACTCGACAACTGAACGTGTCTGCGACGGATGAATCAGTTTCTTTGAAACATAGTATTTCGCGTTGTACACTAAGCAGCTCTTTTAGTTCTTCTCTCGTTTCTGTTTTTTATAAATAATGTGAAAGTATTTCCCAGAACTTCCTCCCAACAGAAAACGCGTGTGATCGTCTCGCTTGCTCAAATATGACTACACTTAATTGTGGTGAGAAAGTTTGAACTTTTAACACACTTGCGGTGTAGATAATATTTGAAAACAACTACGATACTCGCTCGAAGCTTCTATCTCGTCTTGATCTTGATATATAGTGTTCGCATGTACTATGGAATTATTGATTTTCAAACAAAGAGACTGATTATTTTGAGCAGTTCATGGTATGATTATGTAAAGGGGACAAACAGGATACCATGTTATATAAATATTTTTATTGAACTAAACACCATTACATTTAACAAACAAAACATTTAAGATAAAGCAACAAAATTACTGTTCACAGGTAAATGATAAGACAATAAATGTCGTAATAACCATGCAATTCATAATCATCCAAGAATGATACATAATCATGCATAATCAACTCCACCAGGTATATAAACCGACTGACCTCCTTTTAACGGTAAAATAAAACTGGCAAACTAATAAAAGTATAACAATAAATACAACCTTAAGAATACACCATGCGTGACATGAAACAAACGTATTAACGATAGCAGTACTACCAAATGTTTAAAATAATAATCAAGATGCTGCACGGTGAGATCTCTTTCGCATCCTACTGTACTCGTCGTTCGGTAGGTCCAATAATTTAATCAAGTGCATACTCCACAAGATTTCTTACAGTAGCTTTGCATGAAAGCCGGCCTGCGCTCACATTGGCCTACCTTGTTCCAATTTGCACAGTGACTCGGCCATCTGTCTTTGCATTTCGAATCTAGAAGAAAATCAGTTGCGTATAATAGAAGATGCGAGTATTTCAAAGAGCCAATCGGACGGATTCTGTATTTCAAGGAGCCAATCGGACGGATTCTGTATTTAAAAGAGCCAATCGGACGGATTCTGTATTTAAAAGAGCCAATCGGACGGATTCTGTATTTAAAAGAGCCAATCGGACGGATTCTGTATTTAAAAGAGCCAATCGGACGGATTCTGTATTTCAAAGAGCCAATCGGACGGATTCTTTTATGAACTATTTGAAATGCTGATTTCTGTGCATTCACTTGATCTCTACAGCTAGCTAAGTTCAATACATGCGTTTACAGTGTCAGTTCCAGTCTGCATTATTAACCTTTTCTATTGGTTTCTAGACAAAATTTCGACCAATTCTCAATAAGATTGTTGAGTTTGCTAGAAATTTTGGTCGCGAAATGAGCTGAAAACAATAGATTTTGCATAAAAACAAAGACCGGAACTGAGACTGTAAACGCGTGTATGCAATTTGTATACACATATTTTTTAGTGGGTCAACAGAAAAAGACGATCTGAATATATGATCACAGCATCGTGTAAGTTTACAACCGGCTAACCTTTCTCGCATTCAGTTCTACATTCGTCCATGGAAACGAAGTTGTTTCTGTTCCCTCCGCATCCAGAGTAAAGGACGCTCGTGCATTCTTTCGATGAATGGTCATAAACATAGCGCACAAGACGTTCACCGCATTCCCCTTTCACGATCGGCATATCACAATCAGAATCATAGGCTAAATAGCAGATCACAATCGGAATCATAGGCTAAATAGCATATCACAATCGGAATCATAGGCTAAATAGCATATCACAAATCGGAATCATAGACTAAATAGCATATCACAATCGGAATCATAGGCTAAATAGCAGGTCACAATCGGAATCATAGGCTAAATAGCAGATCACAATCGGAATCATAGGCTAAATAGCATATCACAATCGGAATCATAGACTAAATAGCAGATCACAATCGGAATCATAGGCTAAATAGCAGATCACAATCGGAATCATAGGCTAAAGAGCAGATCACAATCGGAATCATAGACTAAATAGCAGATCACAATCGGAATCATAGACTAAATAGCATATCACAATCGGAATCATAGGCTAAATAGCAGATCACAATCGGAATCATAGGCTAAATAGCAGATCACAATCGGAATCATAGGCTAAAGAGCAGATCACAATCGGAATCATAGGCTAAATAGCAGATCACAATCGGAATCATAGGCTAAATAGCATATCACAATCGGAATCATAGGCTAAATAGCAGATCACAATCGGAATCATAGACTAAATAGCAGATCACAATCGGAATCATAGGCTAAATAGCATATCACAATCGGAATCATAGGCTAAATAGCATATCACAATCGGAATCATAGGCTAAATAGCATATCACAATCGGAATCATAGACTAAATAGCAGATCACAATCGGAATCATAGGCTAAATAGCATATCACAATCGGAATCATAGGCTAAATAGCAGGTCACAATCGGAATCATAGGCTAAATAGCAGATCACAATCGGAATCATAGGCTAAATAGCATATCACAATCGGAATCATAGGCTAAATAGCAGATCACAATCGGAATCATAGACTAAATAGCAGATCACAATCGGAATCATAGGCTAAATAGCATATCACAATCGGAATCATAGGCTAAATAGCAGGTCACAATCGGAATCATAGGCTAAATAGCAGGTCACAATCGGAATCATAGACTAAATAGCAGGTCACAATCGGAATCATAGACTAAATAGCAGATCACAATCGGAATCATAGGCTAAATAGCAGGTCACAATCGGAATCATAGGCTAAATAGCAGATCACAATCGGAATCATAGGCTAAATAGCAGGTCACAATCGGAATCATAGGCTAAATAGCAGATCACAATCGGAATCATAGGCTAAATAGCAGGTCACAATCGGAATCATAGACTAAATAGCAGGTCACAATCGGAATCATAGACTAAATAGCAGGTCACAATCGGAATCATAGGCTAAATAGCAGATCACAATCGGAATCATAGGCTAAATAGCAGGTCACAATCGGAATCTTAGACTAAATAGCAGGTCACAATCGGAATCATAGACTAAATAGCAGGTCACAATCGGAATCATAGACTAAATAGCAGATCACAATCGGAATCATAGGCTAAATAGCATATCACAATCGGAATCATAGGCTAAATAGCAGGTCACAATCGGAATCATAGGCTAAATAGCAGATCACAATCGGAATCATAGGCTAAATAGCAGGTCACAATCGGAATCATAGACTAAATAGCATATCACAATCGGAATCATAGACTAAATAGCAGATCACAATCGGAATCATAGGCTAAATAGCATATCACAATCGGAATCATAGGCTAAATAGCAGGTCACAATCGGAATCATAGGCTAAATAGCATATCACAATCGGAATCATAGACTAAATAGCAGGTCACAATCGGAATCATAGACTAAATAGCAGATCACAATCGGAATCATAGGCTAAATAGCAGGTCACAATCGGAATCATAGGCTAAATAGCATATCACAATCGGAATCATAGGCTAAATAGCAGGTCACAATCGGAATCATAGACTAAATAGCAGATCACAATCGGAATCATAGGCTAAATAGCAGGTCACAATCGGAATCATAGGCTAAATAGCATATCACAATCGGAATCATAGGCTAAATAGCAGGTCACAATCGGAATCATAGGCTAAATAGCAGGTCACAATCGGAATCATAGACTAAATAGCATATCACAATCGGAATCATAGACTAAATAGCAGGTCACAATCGGAATCATAGGCTAAATAGCATATCACAATCGGAATCATAGACTAAATAGCAGGTCACAATCGGAATCATAGACTAAATAGCAGATCACAATCGGAATCATAGGCTAAATAGCAGGTCACAATCGGAATCATAGGCTAAATAGCATATCACAATCGGAATCATAGGCTAAATAGCAGGTCACAATCGGAATCATAGACTAAATAGCAGATCACAATCGGAATCATAGGCTAAATAGCATATCACAATCGGAATCATAGGCTAAATAGCATATCACAATCGGAATCATAGGCTAAATAGCAGGTCACAATCGGAATCATAGGCTAAATAGCAGATCACAATCGGAATCATAGGCTAAATAGCAGGTCACAATCGGAATCATAGGCTAAATAGCAGATCACAATCGGAATCATAGGCTAAATAGCATATCACAATCGGAATCATAGGCTAAATAGCAGGTCACAATCGGAATCATAGGCTAAATAGCAGATCACAATCGGAATCATAGGCTAAATAGCAGGTCACAATCGGAATCATAGACTAAATAGCAGATCACAATCGGAATCATAGGCTAAATAGCATATCACAATCGGAATCATAGGCTAAATAGCAGGTCACAATCGGAATCATAGACTAAATAGCAGATCACAATCGGAATCATAGGCTAAATAGCATATCACAATCGGAATCATAGGCTAAATAGCAGGTCACAATCGGAATCATAGGCTAAATAGCATATCACAATCGGAATCATAGGCTAAATAGCAGGTCACAATCGGAATCATAGGCTAAATAGCAGATCACAATCGGAATCATAGGCTAAATAGCAGGTCACAATCGGAATCATAGACTAAATAGCATATCACAATCGGAATCATAGACTAAATAGCAGATCACAATCGGAATCATAGGCTAAATAGCATATCACAATCGGAATCATAGGCTAAATAGCAGGTCACAATCGGAATCATAGGCTAAATAGCATATCACAATCGGAATCATAGACTAAATAGCAGGTCACAATCGGAATCATAGACTAAATAGCAGATCACAATCGGAATCATAGGCTAAATAGCAGGTCACAATCGGAATCATAGGCTAAATAGCATATCACAATCGGAATCATAGGCTAAATAGCAGGTCACAATCGGAATCATAGACTAAATAGCAGATCACAATCGGAATCATAGGCTAAATAGCAGGTCACAATCGGAATCATAGGCTAAATAGCATATCACAATCGGAATCATAGGCTAAATAGCAGGTCACAATCGGAATCATAGGCTAAATAGCAGGTCACAATCGGAATCATAGACTAAATAGCATATCACAATCGGAATCATAGACTAAATAGCAGGTCACAATCGGAATCATAGGCTAAATAGCATATCACAATCGGAATCATAGACTAAATAGCAGGTCACAATCGGAATCATAGACTAAATAGCAGATCACAATCGGAATCATAGGCTAAATAGCAGGTCACAATCGGAATCATAGGCTAAATAGCATATCACAATCGGAATCATAGGCTAAATAGCAGGTCACAATCGGAATCATAGACTAAATAGCAGATCACAATCGGAATCATAGGCTAAATAGCATATCACAATCGGAATCATAGGCTAAATAGCATATCACAATCGGAATCATAGGCTAAATAGCAGGTCACAATCGGAATCATAGGCTAAATAGCAGATCACAATCGGAATCATAGGCTAAATAGCAGGTCACAATCGGAATCATAGGCTAAATAGCAGATCACAATCGGAATCATAGGCTAAATAGCATATCACAATCGGAATCATAGGCTAAATAGCAGGTCACAATCGGAATCATAGGCTAAATAGCAGATCACAATCGGAATCATAGGCTAAATAGCAGGTCACAATCGGAATCATAGACTAAATAGCAGATCACAATCGGAATCATAGGCTAAATAGCATATCACAATCGGAATCATAGGCTAAATAGCAGGTCACAATCGGAATCATAGACTAAATAGCAGATCACAATCGGAATCATAGGCTAAATAGCAGGTCACAATCGGAATCATAGGCTAAATAGCAGATCACAATCGGAATCATAGGCTAAATAGCAGGTCACAATCGGAATCATAGGCTAAATAGCAGATCACAATCGGAATCATAGGCTAAATAGCAGGTCACAATCGGAATCATAGACTAAATAGCAGGTCACAATCGGAATCATAGACTAAATAGCAGGTCACAATCGGAATCATAGGCTAAATAGCAGATCACAATCGGAATCATAGGCTAAATAGCAGGTCACAATCGGAATCTTAGACTAAATAGCAGGTCACAATCGGAATCATAGACTAAATAGCAGGTCACAATCGGAATCATAGACTAAATAGCAGATCACAATCGGAATCATAGGCTAAATAGCATATCACAATCGGAATCATAGGCTAAATAGCAGGTCACAATCGGAATCATAGGCTAAATAGCAGATCACAATCGGAATCATAGGCTAAATAGCAGGTCACAATCGGAATCATAGACTAAATAGCATATCACAATCGGAATCATAGACTAAATAGCAGATCACAATCGGAATCATAGGCTAAATAGCATATCACAATCGGAATCATAGGCTAAATAGCAGGTCACAATCGGAATCATAGGCTAAATAGCATATCACAATCGGAATCATAGACTAAATAGCAGGTCACAATCGGAATCATAGACTAAATAGCAGATCACAATCGGAATCATAGGCTAAATAGCAGGTCACAATCGGAATCATAGGCTAAATAGCATATCACAATCGGAATCATAGGCTAAATAGCAGGTCACAATCGGAATCATAGACTAAATAGCAGATCACAATCGGAATCATAGGCTAAATAGCAGGTCACAATCGGAATCATAGGCTAAATAGCATATCACAATCGGAATCATAGGCTAAATAGCAGGTCACAATCGGAATCATAGGCTAAATAGCAGGTCACAATCGGAATCATAGACTAAATAGCATATCACAATCGGAATCATAGACTAAATAGCAGGTCACAATCGGAATCATAGGCTAAATAGCATATCACAATCGAAATCATAGACTAAATAGCAGGTCACAATCGGAATCATAGACTAAATAGCAGATCACAATCGGAATCATAGGCTAAATAGCAGGTCACAATCGGAATCATAGGCTAAATAGCATATCACAATCGGAATCATAGGCTAAATAGCAGGTCACAATCGGAATCATAGACTAAATAGCAGATCACAATCGGAATCATAGGCTAAATAGCATATCACAATCGGAATCATAGGCTAAATAGCATATCACAATCGGAATCATAGGCTAAATAGCAGGTCACAATCGGAATCATAGGCTAAATAGCAGATCACAATCGGAATCATAGGCTAAATAGCAGGTCACAATCGGAATCATAGGCTAAATAGCAGATCACAATCGGAATCATAGGCTAAATAGCATATCACAATCGGAATCATAGGCTAAATAGCAGGTCACAATCGGAATCATAGGCTAAATAGCAGATCACAATCGGAATCATAGGCTAAATAGCAGGTCACAATCGGAATCATAGACTAAATAGCAGATCACAATCGGAATCATAGGCTAAATAGCATATCACAATCGGAATCATAGGCTAAATAGCAGGTCACAATCGGAATCATAGGCTAAATAGCATATCACAATCGGAATCATAGGCTAAATAGCAGATCACAATCGGAATCATAGGCTAAATAGCAGGTCACAATCGGAATCATAGGCTAAATGGCAGATCACAATCGGAATCATAGGCTAAATAGCATATCACAATCGGAATCATAGGCTAAATAGCAGGTCACAATCGGAATCATAGGCTAAATAGCAGGTCACAATCGGAATCATAGGCTAAATAGCATATCACAATCGGAATCATAGGCTAAATAGCAGGTCACAATCGGAATCATAGGCTAAATAGCAGATCACAATCGGAATCATAGGCTAAATAGCAGGTCACAATCGGAATCATAGGCTAAATAGCATATCACAATCGGAATCATAGGCTAAATAGCATATCACAATCGGAATCATAGGCTAAATAGCAGGTCACAATCGGAATCATAGACTAAATAGCAGATCACAATCGGAATCATAGGCTAAATAGCATATCACAATCGGAATCATAGGCTAAATAGCAGATCACAATCGGAATCATAGGCTAAATAGCAGATCACAATCGGAATCATAGGCTAAATAGCAGATCACAATCGGAATCATAGGCTAAATAGCATATCACAATCGGAATCATAGGCTAAATAGCATATCACAATCGGAATCATAGGCTAAATAGCAGATCACAATCGGAATCATAGGCTAAATAGCATATCACAATCGGAATCATAGGCTAAATAGCAGGTCACAATCGGAATCATAGGCTAAATAGCATATCACAATCGGAATCATAGGCTAAATAGCATATCACAATCGGAATCATAGACTAAATAGCAGATCACAATCGGAATCATAGACTAAATAGCATATCACAATCGGAATCATAGGCTAAAGAGCAGGCGAAAGATTCAATCTCACATTTCTTTTTTACGTTAATGATAACTTACGATAGCATTAATGTGAATAAAAAGTGGGAGAAAATGTTCTTTCCTTTAAAAAGACTGTCCATTATTAGCACCTAACCACGCATTTCAAGACGAATTACAATAATCTCCCCATATTAACAGGTTCCTGTGCCAATATTTATTTGATTCGACACGGTCACACTTACCACGCACTTAACTTAGAATCGCTATTAATTATTCGAACAAAAGGCAAAACATCGTACGTACACGGTTTGATTGGATGAGTTAAGCTCTTCCATGACGCAAACAAAAATTAAAAATCAGATTGGTGCGAAAAAGAAACCGACTAATCGCGAACATCACGTGATTTTAAAGATTATTTTTAGTGGCTTAAAGGTTTTTAAAACATGAATTCGTTGTGACTTCCACTTATTGTTGAAAATCATTAAAATGTCGGAATATATTTCATAACGATTGCTAATAGGTGCGGTGGGTGTGTACGCAACTCACTTGGACATCCCGATCGACTTGAGCTTTGCGCGGGAGTGATGCCGTCTTCGCAGCAGCCATATTCTGAGCCACACCCCGGTAGAATTACCGTATGGACTATTTCCTCGAAACCGTCTCCTAGAAAACGATAGCAGTTCTTATGAGGAAAGTTAGATGCGTAAGTAACTTTTAAACCGTTGGTCATAGTATACCATATTAGGTTCAATGTTAAAAAACATTAAACGCAAACCTTTTTCAAGCTATTTGTATGCAAAATTCACCAATAAGCGCGGCGACAAAAAGTTGGTTTCATTTTATTCCAGAAAATAATTCGGTCACAAATGTTGAATAATTTCGCGAATATTCATTCCGGACTTCATCTCAAATTCATATTTATTTATAGTACCTTAATATGTCTTAATATTAACTAAAAACCCTTTAAAACGAGATTGTTCCGAAATACTTAAAAACGGTACATAGATCATACCTTCGTTTCCAGTCACTTCGTTACCCACTGAGACGACCACGCCCTCGCATTGAAGCGAACATTCGACATCGGTCGAATAGCTATTACGGTTTCCCTCGCATCCACCCCATAAAAACTCTTTGCACAGTTTATCTTTGGAGTGGTAATACCAGCGCGTGATGTAAGCTCTGCATGGACCACGAGCCGGAGGCATTTCACACGAGCTGTTGTATGCTACATGAAGCGAAAAGTCTTTAAATTTTTACTAATATTTTCCATTTGAAATCACAGGAAGGATTTATAAATGGATGGAGTGATTTCGCAAGTTCATAATATTATCAAACAACTACAACAATTTGCAACACGAAAGAATAATTTGTTTAAATTTTGTTTATTTATTTAACTTTTCTTCTTTAAACATATATTTACGTATAAAAAAGAAGGGTTAGGTATCCAGGTAACAATGCAAGTAGTTAACTGCTGGACAATGAAATGGACTTTCGCAACGAAACTAAACCCTATAACATGGCTGTACAATGTATATCAAAAGTAATTCCACAGTAATGTCAACAAAAAGAGAAATATGGCCCATCATTACCAGGACAACCTTTCAAATTTTCACCCATTGCGGGTGTAATTTTATCTGTACAGCAACCGTATTGGCTTCCACACAGGAGTCTTTCCTGTATGCTCAACGTAGTAGTTCCTTGGGTTGTAGTATGCACAGCAACAGAGCATTTTTCGTTGCATTCCATTTCAGTGAAAAAATTGTTGCCATTTCCGTTGCACCCACTGTAAAAACATCAACCCAATAAAAAGAGACGGTAGATTTCATTTGATAAAGGTTAAAATAAAGACAACTGACTGGTCTCATCAAATGTAAATAGTTAAAATTAATATTTATTCATGAAAAAAAAAACATTTAAAAATACAACAAAATTACATTTTAAAGTCAAATTATTATTTATATAAATTAGAGATATTGCTTTGAACAAATGATATTAAGTAAGAATAATTCAATAATGATGCTATAACTACCTGTACAAAAAGAGTTTGCATCGTTTGGTTTCAAGATCGTAGTAATATCGAGGCAAGAATGCATCACAGTTCCCTTGTATAGGGTACAAATTACAGACTGATGCAAGTGAAATGAAGGTGCTTGAAGCAGCTGAAATCAATCAATATTGATAAGTAGACTGATTATCACATGGAAAAAAATTGACGATGTTATGAAAATTGGATCCTATCTGTATTGTTTTTGGAATATTTTCAAGCATATTGTCAATATATTCTCATGATCTATGTTATGGTTATCAATGCAACAAGCAGAATTTAGAAAAAAATGAGAGTCGCTCTTTCCCAAATTATTAGTAAAGATACCTTAAAAAAATTGTATATAATTATACTTCGTGACGTTGGAGGCATTGATCCTCTCTTTCTAGTACTCCTTTCAATAACCGAGTTGTCGTATGGGTCAGTTGTACTTTCATCATATTGCGGGGTGGAGGAAGTAACAAAGGTGCTTGAAGTAGATGATGAACCATCTGTTGAGGAAGTTTCATAAATCCACTCATCAGTTGTGGTCCATGTAAAATCAGTTGTACTTGACGATGAATAATAGTCACCATCGGTGCTCATGGTGGTTAAGACAGTCCCAATTGTTTCAACAGATTGTGTGGAATCAGTTGTACTGAACGTGGTTTCGATATGTTGCGTAGTTTCTCCAACAGTACTTAAAGTTGGCGTTGAAAATTTTCTAGTGAAGTCACTAATATGATCGTCAGTAGTATGTAATGTTGTTTCCTGTGGTATTGAATCAGTCACTACAACATTACCTTCAGTGCTCAATGTGGTTCTTGGTGGTCGAGTTGTTGAATCAGTCACTACAACATTACCTTCAGTGCTCAATGTGGTTCTTGGTGGTCGAGTTGTTGTATCCGTCATTACAACATCACCTTCAGTGCTCAATGTGGTTCTTGGTGGTTGAGTTGTTGAATCAGTCACTACAACATCACCTTCAGTGCTCATTGTCGTTCTTGGTGGTCGAGTTGTTGAATCGGTCACTAAAGCATCACCTTCAGTGCTCAATGTGGTTCTTGGTGGTCGAGTTGTTGAATCGGTCACTACAGCATCACCTTCAGTGCTCAATGTGGTTCTTGGTGGCCGAATTGTTGAATCGGTCACTACAACATCACCTTCAGTGCTCAATGTCGTTCTAGGTGGCCAAGTTGTTGAATCGGTCACAACAACATCACCTTCAGTGCTCAATGTGGTTCTTGGTGGTTGGGTTGTTGAATCGGTCACTACAACATCACCTTCAGTGCTCAATGCGGTTCTTGGTGGTCGAGTTGTTGTATCCGTCATTACAACATCACCTTCAGTGCTCAATGTGGTTCTTGGCGGTCGAGTTGTTGAATCGGTCACAACAACATCACCTTCAGTGCTCAATCTTGTTCTTGGCGGTCGGGTTGTTGAAACAGTAACTTCAACATCGTCCTTTGTGCTAACAGTAGTTTTTAGAGGTGCTGTTGTAGCATCAGTAATTTCGATATCGTCCTTTGTGCTTACAGTAGTTTCTGGAGGTGCAGTTGTAGGATCAGTAACTTTGATATCGTCCTTTGTGCTTACAGTAGTTTCTGGAGGTGCAGTTGTAGGATCAGTAACTTTGATATCGTCCTTTGTGCTAACAGTAGTTTCTGGAGCATCAGTTGTAACATCAGTTACTGTGATATCATCCTTTGTGCTAACAGTAGTTTCTGGAGGTGCAGTTGTAGGATCAGTAACTTTGATATCGTCCTTTGTGCTAACAGTAGTTTCTGGAGCATTGGTTGTAGCATCAGTAACTTTGATATCATCCTTTGTGTTAACAGTAGTTTCTGGAGGTGTAGTTGTAACATCAGTTACTGTGATATCATCCTTTGTGCTAACAGTAGTTTTTGGAGGTGCAGTTGTAGCATCAGTAACTTTGATATCGTCCTTTGTGCTAACAGTAGTTTCCGGAGGTGCAGTTGTAGCATCAGTAACTTTGATATCATCCTTTGTGCTAACAGTAGTTTCTGGAGCATCAGTTGTAGCATCAGTAACTTTGATATCATCCTTTGTGCTAACAGTAGTTTCTGGAGGTGCAGTTGTAACATCAGTTACTGTGATATCATCCTTTGTGCTAACAGTAGTTTTTGGAGGTGCAGTTGTAGGATCAGTAACTTTGATATCGTCCTTTGTGCTAACAGTAGTTTCTGGAGCTTTGGTTGTAGCATCAGTAACTTTGATATCATCCTTTGTGCTTACAGTAGTTTCTGGAGCATCAGTTGTAGCATCAGTAACTTTGATATCGTCCTTTGTGCTAACAGTAGTTTCTGGAGCATCAGTTGTAGCATCAGTAACTTTGATATCATCCTTTGTGCTAACAGTAGTTTCTGGAGGTGCAGTTGTAACATCAGTTACTGTGATATCATCCTTTGTGCTAACAGTAGTTTTTGGAGGTGCAGTTGTAGGATCAGTAACTTTGATATCGTCCTTTGTGCTAACAGTAGTTTCTGGAGCATTGGTTGTAGCATCAGTAACTTTGATATCATCCTTTGTGCTTACAGTAGTTTCTGGAGCATCAGTTGTAGCATCAGTAACTTTGATATCGTCCTTTGTGCTAACAGTAGTTTCTGGAGCATCAGTTGTAGCATCAGTAACTTTGATATCATCCTTTGTGCTAACAGTAGTTTCTGGAGGTGCAGTTGTAACATCAATTACTGTGATATCATCCTTTGTGCTAACAGTAGTTTTTGGAGGTGCAGTTGTAGGATCAGTAACTTTGATGTCGTCCTTTGTGCTAACAGTAGTTTCTGGAGCATTGGTTGTAGCATCAGTAACTTTGATATCATCCTTTGTGCTTACAGTAGTTTCTGGAGCATCAGTTGTAGCATCAGTAACTTTGATATCGTCCTTTGTGCTAACAGTAGTTTCTGGAGCATCAGTTGTAGCATCAGTAACTTTGATATCATCCTTTGTGCTAACAGTAGTTTCTGGAGGTGCAGTTGTAACATCAATTACTGTGATATCATCCTTTGTGCTAACAGTAGTTTTTGGAGGTGCAGTTGTAGGATCAGTAACTTTGATGTCGTCCTTTGTGCTTACAGTAGTTTCTGGAGCATCAGTTGTAAGATCAGTAACTTTGATATCATCCTTTGTGCTAACAGTAGTTTCTGGAGGTGCAGTTGTAGCATCAGTAACTTTGATATCATCCTTTGTGCTAACAGTAGTTTCTGGAGGTGCAGTTGTAACATCAGTTACTGTGATATCATCCTTTGTGCTAACAGTAGTTTTTGGAGGTGCAGTTGTAGGATCAGTAACTTTGATATCGTCCTTTGTGCTAACAGTAGTTTCTGGAGCATTGGTTGTAGCATCAGTAACTTTGATATCGTCCTTTGTGCTAACAGTAGTTTTTGGAGGTTCAGTTGTAGCATCAGTAACTTTGATATCATCCTTTGTGCTAACAGTAGTTTCTGGAGCATCGGTTGTAGCATCAGTAACTTTGATATCATCCTTTGTGCTAACAGTAGTTTCTGGAGCATCGGTTGTAGCATCAGTAACTTTGATATCATCCTTTGTGCTAACAGTAGTTTTTGAATCTAGGGTTCTTTCACTGCTTGCACTAATATGTATTGTACTAACAGTAGTCGGAAGAGAAGTTGAATCATCTTTGTCAATGCTTTGACAGCGCATGAAACACTCTTGCTCTGTCATGAAGTTGTTTAAGTTACCACCACAACCACTGTAAATGAAATCTTTACATCGCCCATCATTTCTATCAAAATAAAAGCGCTCCATGTATCCAAGACATTTTCCTTTGTTGGCGGGAAGAACGCAAATGTCTTTGTACTTTGGACAGGAATCTGTATCGGCTGTTCTTGGAGTATAACCATCGTCACAGCAACCATACTCACTCCCACACCCTGGTCGATATAAATGGTCTCGACAAAAATTACAGGATCGAGGGCATCGTATAATCATAAATGATTTGTATTGTTCGCAATATGATTTCTGCTTTGAATATCTTGCACATTTCAAAGGAAGAACATCTTGGCAGGTGGGATCTTTAACTAAAATTAAAATGTTTTAGCGTATCAGAATAGAAATCATAATTACTAGTAACAATTGTAATTGTATACATTAATTAATATACAATTAATACATATAATTAATATTAATATATACAATATAATTGTATACAATTAAATTATTACAATTGTAATAGTTATGCAATGTATTTACATGTTACAAAATATTGATTTAGCTGATCATTTTTTATAATATATATAAATATATATAGATATTTTTGTCCGTGGTCGACGTGGTAATTTTTAGCATAACTAACGTGTGAATAAATATTTTTATGTTTTAGCCGATCATTAAGTATAGCAAATTACATACACTTCGGACAAACAGGTACATCAGGCGACCTGGTAGCTTCGATTTCATTGCCATCCTGGTCGACACACCAGCAATATCCTTGCTCTTTCCAACACTGAATTTTTTCGAAAGAACCATCAACCGCGCATCTTGGCAAGAAAGTGAGGGCCGTTGTAAGACGATGTGATATTTTTTTACGAATATTACATTCTGACTCTGTAGGGGATTTAGCTGTTGATAATTCTTTTGTTGATTTAGCTGTTGATTTTGTTACTGTAGTTTTTGTTGTTCTGGTTGATTGCGTTTTAATTGTTGTTGGTGATTCTGTAATTTTAGGTGTCTGCCTTCTTGTAGTTGTAGTTGTTACCCTCGGTGTTGTGGTTTCTCTCTTAGCAGTAGTTAGAGTTGCTTCTGTTAGCTCAACAGTAGTTCCAGCTTTACCAGTTATTACCCTCGGTGTTGTGGTTTCTCTCTTAGCAGTAGTTACAGTTGCTTCGGTTAGCTCAACTGTCGTTTCAACTTTACTAGTTGTTACCCTCGGTGTTGTGGTTTGCTTTTCAACACATTCAAAAACGCATATATTTCTGTCGCGAAAGTTGTTTCCATTTCCACCACAACCACCATATATAAAGCGTTCACAATATCCACTTATCGGGTTAAAATGAAATCTAACAAAATAACCGCGACAGTCACCAATTTCTGGGGGTAAATAACAACGAGTATCTAAAATATACAAGAAACAACTTGAACAAAATTTTCGTATTTAGAAGAAATCTCAGGAATCTTCCTAGGCTGGTACGGCCAGCTTTTGAAACAGCAAAAATGAATGAAGCATAACAATGGATGGATGTTGCATCACCGACATGAGAAATAATTTATAACTATATTAGCTTGTTATTTCATTGTGAAAGAACTTGAAAGAAATCCAAAAACAATGAATAATTATTAAGAAACAAGACAAATTGCTATGAACATACATTCTGGTTTGAATTCTTTCGTAGAAGGATCAGTAGCAGATCTTAATGAAATTGGTGGGTTTTTTTGTGGTGGTGTACTAGGAGTAGTTCTTGATCTGTGAAGAGTCGAAGTTGGTGGTTCGGTAGTTGTTGTCATTGTTGTTGTTGTAGTTGTAGGAGTTTTCTTCGTAACAACTTTTTCTGTTCCCTTGTTATTGTAATAACATTCATAAACGCATCGATTTCTTTCATTGAAGTTGTTCTTATTTCCACCACAACCACCATAGATAAACTGTTCACAGTCCTGAGTTTCAGGATTAAAAAAATACCGAACAAAACTGCCACGACACGGTCCTGTTGCCGGAGGCATTACACACAAAGATGAGTAATCTAAAAGGAATTCGCAACATTAAGTTTTAGGGTGAGATGCCTTTTTTATTGTAGTTGCTCAAAACAAGATCTCAAAGGCCACTTGTGTGTAAAGAGCAACATACAGTAGTACAAATACAGTTTCTAGTATTAGAGAATGTATTGCTAAGAAAGTTTCTTCAAGTCTTAAACAATCTTGAAATGCAAAATTAAAATACATGCTTATCCCCAAATAAACTTTGAAGGTTGTGCATTCTATTTACTTACATGGACAACTTCGACCTTCTGGGTCCAATGAAGGGGTAATTCCATCCTCGCAACAACCGAAGTTACTATTACAATGTGATGCTGGGCCAGACAATCCATCTGTTGGATGCACAACAACACCTGTAACAAAACATACTTCAAGTGTTTAAAATTATATTACACATGTTATCATGACCATGATGCTCGTTAGTGATTTGATAATTAAAGATTGCATGATGCTGTTGTTGTATATTTGTTTGCATGCATGATTTAGAAATATTCATTATTAAAATATTATTATTTATTATTGAAAGAAACATTTCACTTGCCTGAACCAAGACTTGGAGTTTGCTGAAAGAAAAAAACAAATATATATTCAAATTTTGCTAGTATTCATTGTCAGTTTGCTTAATGCAGTTAAATCAGATGAGGTCATTTAAAGATAGGATATCGGTTCGGTATTCCCTCTCAGAATTTTTAACCCTTATTGTACTTCAAATTAATAAAGACTTTTTGTGAAAGTCAGTTCAAATCAAAAGTCAATCTGAGTTATGTTAACCTGTATATGTTACATAAAGAGTAAAGAATGAAATAAAACTAAAATAACAAACCTTTGGAGTGGGAGTTGTGAGAAATTGAGTAGTTATTTCTAAAAAAGATATAGCCAATGATATATCACACTTTAGGTTACATTGCAAAAATAGGGTTAAATTCTAAAAAAGGCGACAAATCGCACATAATGATAATATTTATCAATGAAAATACTAGAAGTGATTCAAAATTTAATTTGTAAAAAAATAAACATTTATATATATGAAAACATATAAAATATACCGTGAACACATTTCTCCTCGCATTCATACTTAAACCGGAAATTGTTTCCATTGCCACGACAACCACCGTAAATAAACAGCTCACACTTGTTGATTTTTGTATTGTAATAGAACTTTTGAAAAGCCGCCCTACATTCTCCAGTAACTTTCGGCATTTGACAATCAGAGGTGTACACTAAGAAAAATGTAAAATATGTTTCCAACGTGTGATGTTGATTAATACAAATGAGGTCTGTGATTGGATAAAGTTATACCTGGGCACATAAAATCATCAACTCCTTTAGCTGGAGTAACAAAATCAGAGCAGCAGCCAAAATCACTCGAACAACCAGGTCGTCTTGGCACATATTCTGCAGAGACTGTTTCTAAATACGTCAGAAGCTTTTGAACACTGGTACAGTCACAAAAGAAATTTAACAGGGACACAGATACCTGTATACAGATAAAACCAAATAAATAAATAGCATACATAACTTCTTACAGAGATTGTTCAAAGACATCCTATTGATTTTGTGTTCATGATTTAGCGCTGCAAATTGAGTTTTAAATTGAAAGTTTATTCACATACGTTTGCAATAGCCGCACGACTTTCTGCAATATTCCTTCATGTAATGCTCAATTTGCTGACAGAACCCGCTGACTTTTGAGTATGTTTTGCAATCCGTCCGCCGATCCTCGCACACAACTGGAAAAAACAAATTATCTTTATTTAGTTTATATAATCTATATAATGTAATACAACCGAAAAGTTTGCGTGAGGCTGTCTAGACAGACGCAAGGAGCTAAAATTCAAGAGACCTGTATCAACAAATTACAACTGATCTTATATATTCTATTTATTTATGGACGATTTTTTATACAGGATAGCCATTCAAAAATATGTACAATATTAGCAAATATATCTACAAGATTTTTGTTCTCCCATGAGTCCTGTAGTTACTCCCTAAGACAAGAAGACAGAAAAACTAAAAATGAAAGGCTAAAAGTGAACGTAAGTATACAATATAGTCGGTTTATTAGTGATAAATGTAGTTAAGAACCTAAAGTGTTAAAATAGTTATCCAAATCCAGTTTTATTTGTTTCTGACATTCGGATTGTTAATGGGAGTTCATTATATCGTTTGGCGCCATTGAAGTAAAAACTTTTACGACTGCATTCCAGTTTGATGGTAGGTATCCTGATTATCTTGTTGTCGGTTCTAGTTTTATTGTTCATTACTTCGAAGTATGACTGGAAGGCTTTGCATACATTTCCAGTGAGGCAATTAAAAACTTGGAGACAAAGCCTCTTTCTACCCAGTGACTCAATGGACATTAACTTTTCCCTATGTTTATTGTTCCTTGATATTACATGTGAGACACGTTTTTCAAATTGCTTCACTTTTTCGCTGTCAGTTCTGTTTAAGTTGTAGGCTACGATTGAACAGTATGTGAATAATGGGACAATCAAGCTTCGATAGATAGATTAAACTAAACAGCTAAACAGCTTTTTAATTTTTACTTTCCAATATCTTCATAAGGTGCATCTAATTTTTGGAAAGGTTTGCGCTCTTAGCCTTTCCCAATTTTTATTGAACATGGTTGTGTCCTAGAGTTTTTCATGGATAATTTAATTTCACCATGGAAAAATCAGGTGGAATTATTTTTTAAATTATCAGTCCTTCCTTTCTCAACGTTATATAAATGATGAAGATGATGCCAAGAAAAGATGACGAAAAACAAAGAAAAATAGATTAATAACCAATGGTTTAAATGGTAACTCACAATGAAAAGTACAAAAAACGGCGATGATAATTTAAGTTCTTAATCTTAAGACATAATCTCGATGCTGTGCTAAACGATTAATTATCAATTATACTTTGTGAATTTTATTAATTAATTTTAAAATGTATACTAATAAAATATATAATTGTCAGTTTTGAGTGCGAATGAAGAGACAGAAATTCTGATTCTGAAATTCTGATTCGGTTTAACTGCTCTTTGGACTTTTGTTTCTGTCATTACCAACCCTTATGAACAATCTGTAATAGTAATGTGGACACTTTCAAAGGTTCACTGCCAGCTCTTTGATGAGTGCTTAGCTATCTTCTTCTTCTATCATCTGGCAGATTTTTAGATGATACCTAGCACAGCGTAGAACTTTCATTAATGTTGGAAAGCGGAATCCTTGGAATCTACGTCAGACTCATTGACACCAGTCCGCATATTTTTCTGTTCTTCAAAACTCTGAAAATTTCTCTACACTATTTACCCATACCCATATACCCATCACCTCAACAAGAGATATTTGTCAATAGAATCATATTTTGACATTTCACAGCAGAAACAAATGATATAGAACCACACGTGTATGTATACATGCAAACACGTATTCCATAAACTGAAAACATTCAATATTTCAGTGCTGGACAGCCAGATTCAACTATTTTACAGTTTTCAATGAAATTCGGTTGATATAATATATGGAATACTTTAGATTTTCAATTTAACAATATTTCATAAAAAAACATACTGTTGAACACTTTTAAATCTGAAGCAACCAAAACATTTCTTGAATGAATGGGTTGAACCATGTATACTAAAACAAGTGTTGAACTTACCAATTGAACAATCCGGTTTTGACCCTGCAACTCTTGTTTTCTCTAACTCTCTTCCATCGTGGTTCACACACCAGCACTCCAAACCGTAACACTGAATCAACTCAAATTTACCAGTGGAATCACAACTTGGTTCAAAACCCCGATGAAAACTTTGCCTGGCCTTGGCACGAATGTATTCACATTTTGTTGGTAGACCTAGAGAAGCAATTCTGACATATAGAAACTTATAAACTTAAAAAATAACTTTTGAAGTATAATCGTAATTTAAAAAACGAAATTTGAAAGATGAACATTAAAAACAAAATAAATAGAACAATTTTTTCAACGTATTTTATTTTGCAATAGATTTAAAATAATCTGAAAAAACCTTTGACTCAACTAGCAACGCTTGCAAATTTTCTACAATTGCATCATGTAATAACCTTAAGATTAACTCAAAAATTTCAAAAATAATTGTAAAAAAAAGATAAAAAAATTTAACTAAATATTTGGACATATTATTGAGATGTTGAAAGATATTAATAACATTGATAATAATTTTAAAAAGTGGCATATGTATGTCTGCATGTTTCAGTGTTAAAAACTAAGAAATATTAATCTGCCAAACTATTTCTTAAAAGGTCATTATTGACAATTTTTATGTGTTTTTGAGGTCAGAGCTCCTACATTTACTATTTTTCAAGGTCACTTGAATTGTAAAACCTTTTTCTGGTAAGATAATGATTGATAATAAGTTTGCTATTAAGAACTGTAAACAAAATTATGAGAAAAAGTAATTTTTCAAGTTCGTTTTTAATAAAATTCAAGGTCAATATGCATAAAGGTTTCCTAGGTCCAGCAGACATCCTGTTAATTCGGATGAAGCACAGAAATTCCGGATTTTATATTTCAAGTTATGGAAGACTTGAAAGATTTGAATCTTACGTGGACAGCCTTCATTGTTCGGTCCATTTGCAGATGTTGTTTGGTCCAGGCAACAGCCATAACGAGTATCATAGCAGTTTGCAATCTTCACACCTAAAATTTAAAACAATATAGAAATAAGAAAACATAAGGAAGTTAATGTCTGGAGAACACATTAAGTTGATTCCTCTTCGATTGAAATCGTCTTGTTCTTGATACTATTTTTTACATTATTTTTAACAATTTAACCCTGTAGCAATTCTCTACATATCAATTCATGCCATTCTACATCTTGTTTTCTTACCATGGCAACATCATTCGTAAACTCATACGTGTCATATACTCAGCGTCCCACAGGTCTCATTTTCACCTCATTAACCTTTTGTTTGCACGTTTACATTTGTATATATATATTGAACAGCACAAACTTACTCACTCCCTTTTTATGTGAAGAGAACGTCAACAGAGGTTAAAGAAAGAACAGTCACGGTGTTTTTAATCTAATTAATAATTCCAATAAAAAAGCCTTTTTGAATTATTAAAGTGGTGACCTTGACGTGATTTTTGAACTATTAAAACCCTTCTGTTTCTCTCAATTTAACCCATGACATACGATGACTTGACGTTGCAAAAACCGTGTTACCTGGGCAACCCTCGTAATTCAGTCCTTTTGCAGCAGTGTGATCGTCAGGACAACAACCAAACTCCTGATTATGACAATCCCCAACTAGACAAAAATAGTGAGGTAATGAAAAGCAAGTAACATAGGAACATATGCGTGTATGATATAATATATGTCACAAAAATCAATAAAAATGTCCAACAAAAGGACTCGTCTTACTAAAGTGTTGACAGTTGGGTTTGCTGGGAAAGTAAGTACGAGTTCCAAACAATTCCTCTCCAAGATTGTTTACACACCAGCACAAACCAACCGAAGGCCAGCACTGCAATGCATTGTAAGAACCGTTGCCATGACAATCCACAATGAAACTATTATGCTTGCGATTGGTTAGTGCTATTTCCTGTTCTTTAAAACAACGTAACTCTTCCCGTCGTTCTGTAACTGGCAAAAAATATTAAGATATAATGTGAAACCAATATAATGAAACGATGAAAACACAATTTAATAAAACAACATTAATACAAATAACCATGTTTATTGTCAGAAAAAATCATTTAAAGATGTCAACAAAAAACAATATCAGATTATTGAAAGTTTTTAATGACATCTTCATACAATATTTAATATTAAATATTAGTTACTATTTTTTTGTGTGGCCGAATTAACCTTAATGTTGGTAACGGGAGTAAACGAGAGTGTCTATCCCCTTTTCGTTAGTGCAAGACGTTGGGTGTAACTGTTGAAGCGGGCGCCACTCCTACCACCAACACCCATACTTTACCGCATCAAAATGCTACTCATTCGCTGAGTCAGCAAAGCCGGAAGGATTTGAACTCGCAACCTCAGAAATCCGAAATTGCAAGCGCTCTACCAACTGAGCTATCCCGCCCCAAGTTACTAATTACTATTTTAGGCCAAAATCGCAAAAATAAGTATCGCAAAAATTAATCCAGCACGATTTAATCCAGCATTAATTAATACACGTAAGGTACTATTCTGGTCCGCAAAGAACAAAGGTCTGCAACTCGATTAAGAAAAGGAATCCTAAGTTTAAGAAGAGAGAAAGAAGTTAAAAATGCATCAAGATTCAGTTAAACAAAATTACCGAGCGTGGATAGGGTTATAAAAAATTAGCTAATAAGTTGGTTAAAATGGAAAATGGTTTTGTTATATTTATACATGTTTCAATGGTGAAATTAAGAGAAACAGATTTTCTTTTTTAAATTTTAAATTAGAAAGTTGAAGTTAAAAATAAATACTAATATTTAATACAGATATGCGTGGCACCTGTTGACGTCTGTGGAAGTTCCGTAATTGTTTCAGCTATGATAAAAAAACAAATAAATTTAATCAAATTGTGCGTACAATCAAAGTGAAATTAAATACTTACAATAATACAATAATTAAATACATTAAATTTATAGTAGAAAGATAGAGAGATTAAATATAGAAAAAACTTTAAAGTTCTATTAAAAGCATACCAAAACCACAGTCCACTCTTTCATCGTTAACATAATACAGCGCTCTACATTTCCCACACAGATTTAATCTGCATTCTGCATTCGGGTGATTTCGACAAGATCTATCTCTGCAGTAATTTCTATTGCAACTGACAAGAGGGATATTGGTACCTCCGCAGTTATCCTCAAAAATAACTTTGTCTTCACTTCTGCGGTCTAAATATGGAGGAATATATACATATAAGATTTTGAGCTTAAAGTTCAATCTCCATTATTATATTATACATAATTAACAGAAAATAAATAAATAACCACTGTATTATAAAAACCCATAAATAATGACTGAACTAGAACTCAGGAAGGTCCTATCAATTTTGTATTTATTGCGCCGCTGGGTAAAGAAGATGTTAAACCATGCAGTAAGTAGCAACATTTATTAATTTTCTAATTAACTATTTGCTACAAAAACAACGTATGATTTTTCAGTATTTCAGTATTTTTTGTTTTTTCAATAGCATGAAACTTATAGTTCTAAATTGCATATGTAAAGTTCTTGATTTACAGTATAACTCACTCTGATATAGCATAACATAGAGTGCTCTTGATGTACATTCTTCATTGATGCTTACAAGTATATATATTATAAATATGCCCACTATATGACATTTAATTTGAAATGTAGAAACAATATTATGAAAACCTCTATTTCCATGAATGCTATCAATCAGTTCGCGTCTGAATCTTTTTTCTGAAAAATAACAATTTACTTCATATTAAAAATTACAAAATTGAAAAATAAATAAGTTTGAAATTTCAAAAAAGTAAAATCATATTTATAGAAGCCAGTATACACTTATCAATTGACACGTACCTAAAAGGGGGTTTGCTTGAAGGAAGTTTGCAACTTTTCCTTGGGCACTTTTCTGAACTATTTGAAAGGCTGAAAGTAAATAAATGAATTTTTTTAAAATTACAACACTCATACACTCATCTCATCCAAACATCCATAACACTCATCCAAAATATTGGCCTTACTTTACAAAGAAAAATTTTTCCTGGACGAAAGCTGTATGAAACAAATATACTTCTCTTAAATGCATAGTTATCTATCTTACAGAAACATTACTTGGGCGAGTAATTATAAAACAAAACTGACTAAACTTCTATCTATGCAGAAACATGCGTGTAGAATTATAAAAGAAACAAAATGAAACATGCTTTACCCTTATTGCGCAAATTAAATATTTTACCGATTTACGATATTAATATTTACCAACATCTTATATTTATGTACCGTTTCAAAACTGACAATTTACCTGTCATTTTTAATCACATATTTGTAGAATATCAAACGACAAATATAACCTTAGATCTCACGAATTATTTAATTTTAACAGTATATTGTTTAAAAAGAAGAAATGTGAATTTTGCATATTACATAGAGGACCTCTCATTTGGAATAACTTTGAAGAGCCACTAAAGAAGGCAACTAATATAATCGCTTTCAAATCTTCAACGAAGAAATCCATTTTATTAAAATATAACTAATTTTTTGTCTTTTTTTTACGTTGATAATATCTAGTTGACGCAGAATTATATATATTACATATTGTATAATATGGGAAATTGCTACAGTTGATAAACAACAGTGGGTTTTATGAAAAGGATTGACTGACTTGTCAGCAAGGCCTTCTTTAAATCCACGCCAATAATTTCCTACACTGTACTTTATACGTTTTTAGCTACAATTTCTTTATTGTAACATTTTATATAATAACAAACTCTTCATTGTACATTTTTATTGGTAAACAAACAAGAAAAAAGAAAAAAAAATACCTTTTTCGTGTGAATTAAACACACTTTCCGTACAATGTAATCATTAAATTCTTCAAATAAAATAAGACCCCATTAAATGGGACACATAAATGCAAAAAAACGTCCTGTTAGCGTTGGGGTCCCATTTAAGTGAAGCCCAGATAAATGGAACTTTAGTTGAAATGTCCCACTTATCGGAGTTTTGGGGCTATTTTTTCTTACAACTTCACTGCAAAATTTTCCTTGTTTATCTTCTAGAATTTTCTCAACAATACTTTTGCAATTTAATTTTTGTTTTCCGCCAACCAATTCGGCCATTTTTTACTTCATGTGAAAAATAATATTTTTGCTTAATATGCCTCTTTTTTCATAAATGCAAACATTGTGATTTTGAATAAAATATTTTAAATTAAAAACGTTTGATACTTCAAACAATCATACCCACTTAAGTGGGCTTTGGAGAGGATATAAAAAATGATCCAGGATCCAACTTAACTGTATATATATATAAACATTACAGTTTTGAAAAAGATACAAAAGTCATTCCTCTGCTTCAGCATCATTCTTATAAACCAAGCTCTAACAAAATATCCTTAGATTAATAACTGTAATTCAAAAATGAAAATTAGGTGTTTCACTTAAAAGAAGATTTTGTCTTCCAATTAATTGTCTAAAATTTTGTTTATAGTTTATTTTCTGCACAATATAATCCTCAACATTGTCTTTTTATAGCAATAACTGTTCCGGTTAAAAGAATTCTAATCTGGGTTTCAATTAACATGAACCTACAAACTACAGCCCAGACTTTACGGTAAACCTGAATTCATAGCTGAATAGCTGAATTCTCAAGTTATATTCATGCATAGGTTTTCTTTTGAAAATGGCATATTTTATCATATTTTATATTTGGCATAGAGACAAGTTCTCCCATGACCTTTTGTTTCTAATAAATATAACATTACATGTAAAAACCATCATGAAAAACCCACCATCATGAAACCACCATCATGAAACCACCCATGGCATTTTATTTTTTTTTCATATATAATTATAGCACCGAATTAATTATAGAAACGTTGTCCCATGAATAAACACATTTTGAAACTACTTGACGAACAAAAGCGGGCGATATCGAACAAGAAACGTGGGTAATAATTTATTTTTTGTCCTTTTTTTGTCCCTTTTTGTCTTTCTGCATTTTAATTTTTATTTTTGCAATTTAGCAGACTCAATTTAGCTAGTTGTGTATTTATTTCACATCTAAACAAAAACCCCTAAGAAAAATATCCATATCATAACCATAGCGATCAAATGTAAACAGAAATTTATCAGCACATGTTAGTTGTTTACATTTGTGCGGACGTTTGTGTACATTTACTTTAAATTTGCACCCGCGGCTCTTATCTAAAACTAATGATTTGATGGGCAATCGAGCACAGGCAATCGAGTACTTTTTCGATATCTAAATGGAATTACTGAAAGAAAAAACAAAATATGAACTTCTTTTTCTCAAACTTCCAGGGCCGTAAATATGACAAAATTATTAGGAGGGGGGGGGGGGGGGGGGCCTATAAATAGGAATGGCTAGGGTAAATAGTGACTACCATGGTTGGGGATTGGGGCCGAGAAGCCAGTTAATTTTGAAAATTTAAGACCCCCAGATTGACTGAAAAGCTACTCAAATTCTGAAATTTCTTAAAGGGATTCCTGCACAAAATACAAGTTGATCTGTATTTGTAGAACTGTAAATTATTTGGGGGGGGGGGGGCTTCAGCCCTCGTAGAAATTACGGCCCTGACATTTATAATCAATTATAAGTCTAACAAATTTAATTATTCTGATAAATTGCAATTTTCACATTCATTATTCGACAATTTTAATTTAGAGAATGTTATTGAGCCTTTCTGAAGCTATATTGTTCTCTAAAAGGAAAGGGTTTAATGTGTTGCGCGCTCTTTTATAAATGTTGTAATAGCAATATAATGACGCAAAGAAGATTCTAGGGAACATTACGTCAGAGCAGTGGTTTTCACACAGCCAGACTTGAAAATTAATTGAAAACAAATAACTCTAAGTTGATTCGGCCAATATTACGCAACCCAAACACTGTTTTCAGAGTGTTTGCACGTTTTATGGGTATTATTTGAAAAGCGGTAAGAAGAACTTTTGTTTTGATGTAAGCTATAAGCAAAGTATCCGACTTTAATCCCTTAATGTGCCATATGTTGCTTAGCGAATTGAACAACAACTTAATGGTTTTTCCCGGGTCATGTTTCACCACTGTGTTTCATATGAACGGCGAATGCCTACCAACTAAACATCCCAACCGACTGAGAATTCCAACTAACTAACACCGCAAACATCTAAACTTCGACTGTGAAAAGCCGCCGAAAATATACAAATACTCAATCATTTAGACGCTGGTGCATGTTGCCTGATTTTTAAAAACAGAACATGGGGTTTCCGTGTGGAATTTCGAAAGCTCAGGTGTTAATAGAAGGAAAGAGTAAAAAAGTCTACTATCGTTCTTTTGTTGACAGCTCTCAAACTGTTTTTAACCCGCGACCAATCTGCTCGCAGAAGGAATACTTGCGAATTCACGCTTGAATCTTGTTTCGAGGGCCTCCATGACAAATAATTAATTGACAAAATTTTTGTCGTATATTTCTATTCGAAACTAAAACTATCGAAAACTAAAGTTTTTTGTCTACTATGGATTTCCTGAACCCAAGGATTTGAATCTTTTGTCTTGTTTAGGCTTGCTGACTCATTCAATAATTTTATTACACATTCGGTGATTTTGTGTCTATCCGACTGCTGTCCAATGTTTATAATTCCAAGGATTCGATGTTAAAGAATTTTTGAAGTTTTAATAAAATTGAGTAAATTATTATTTTTCTGGTGGTCGCACTAATCATAAATAACTAAGGAATCTATATCATTTTCGAGACCATACATTTATTTTCTATACCTCAAATCTATAGGCCTGTACTGCTGTACTGCTGCTGTCAAGGAAATTTACGTGGCTGTCGTTAAAAAATAGTTTGTTTGCGAGGCGCTGTGTCACAATCCGGTGAATTCTCACAAAATTCTAACCACAGAAACTACATGAAATCAACGGAAAAAATACGTTTTATCACTTTACGGAAGTTTTTATTATCAAAAACAATAAACAAATGGATTTTTGGCTATAGCCGTTTATTTTTAAATCCGCAAGCCGTTTCTGTTTTTCCCCCACCAATCCTACAAACCACATTTTCGCGCCATTTTTCTGTTTTTCCCCCACCAATCCTACAAACCACATTTTCGCGCCATTTTTTTGACAAAATTTTTCGCATATTATTAATAAGCACGCAAATGTTATGTCATGCAATGAGTGCATGGTTTCACCTTCCGTCTTTAATGTAAACAAAAACTGTGTCATGTTTATTTCAGGAAGATGACCTATGTTTCCGTGCGAAATGTGGTGATATTTTCGTTGCGAAAGATAACTGACTGTTTCTTTTTAGCTGATTGAATATATTTTAGATTCTTCTTACAGGAAGTACCTAACACTTATATAGTACTCTGAAAACTTTGAAAGATGTAGCTACATAGCTACATTCCATGATATCAGGATTGAATGTTTTAAATTTATATAGTGCAATTATATGTAGTGCATCTCAAATATGGCGCCCAAGGTGGTCTATTAAAATCATATTTCAATCGCTCTCCACCACTTCCAGAAGGTCAAGAACTATGACGCGCACTTTCTGTTGGCAATAATGCGCTTTCATATGACTTTACAAATGTCAAATGCATTCGTGAAAAGCAAGAATTTGAAACAGAATTTCGGGCGCGAAACTAGCGATATGTTTTATTAAATACAGTTCTCCCTGCGTATTTATCACCTATAAACATAGAATCTGGTGCAAAGAAAACAAAATTGAAATTGCAAATGCACAAATCAAAGCCAAAATAATTTCAAAAATAAGTCAAAATAGATCAATAATCAGCAATGATATTTATGTGGAAGGCATCAGTTAAAATGATTGTCATGCAGTATCCTGGTTAAATTTCTTAACAAGGATCTGAATTTGAAATGCGATTTGCGGTAAAAATAAGCGATCTAAGCGGGTATAGAGAAAGTGCAGCTTCTAACTCATTTACCAAACACGCAGTCGTTTTTCTTTCAAAAAATTAGCTAAGAGGTCGGTGTCGACTAACCAACAGGTGTCATGTTACAAACGCACTGATTTTCTTATGCCTGAAACTTCCTCAAGAATTACTGTCAACCAGCGAAATCGCTACACCATAGATGGGTTGTGGTCCGAGCAATTCGTACGCTACATCAGTTTTCTCGTATTAATACGAAATATTTGTTTTAAAAACACATTTTTATAAAACTCTCATGTTTTATTGTTAAAATGCCATATTTGTTTTTAGTAAATTCAACAAAACACGGGCGAAACAAGATTTTCTACGCACCTTCAGCGAAAGAAAGAACAACTGTGACGTAACAGCATAGCACCAAAACAGACTTCATTTTGTCTGACGGAATAGCCAGTGTGTTTCTACGAATAACTACAACCGCTTCTGCGCATACAATATACAGGAAATTGCGCCCTCCTTGATTCCGCGAGAAAAAAAAACCAATGAAATTCTATCTTTAAAAACACATAATAGACTTGTTTATTCAACTTAAAGGCACCATTGTGACGACTTCCATTAACCAACATGACTCGCTGAATATTCTGTCAACACGTGCTTTCATGTTCTGCCATCGGTGATCTCTTTTGTTGAAAGTGGCCGGTTGAAAAGTCAAATTTCCCATTTTCTACGACTATCATTTACGAAACGTCATCCGGCCCTTGTTTACACACACCTTTATTTAAGCATAACGGCTATAAGCATATTGAGGCTGAAATTATCAAAAAAATTAAGCATACCTTAAGCATGTCTGGGCTCACAAATCTATGATATAAAAAAACTGATTATCAATTTTTACAAGTGTCAAATTTAGGGCTGGCGAAAAAAGGTATGAACAAATGAAGAAAAACATAATTTGAACATAACTTGAAGTTCTTTCTATTATTACAAAGTAAGTTAAGAAGTGAAAATAAGTATTTTTATAACTATTCTTTAACATTTATCATAGTCCATATCAAGTTCAATCATTGTTAAATAGTTCAGTTAAAGTGATTCAAGAATCAATGCATCAGTAAAGTCAAATAAATTTCTTTCTACTTCGTCATTTCCAAACGTCATTTCCAACAAGTTCAGCGTCATTTCCAAACTGAACCAACGATTCTTCTTTATTCCTCTTTATGAATTACATGAGACAATAAAGAAAACAGGCATGGGTAGTGTGAAAAGGTCACTTCCGCAACACGCTTTGTCTGAATGAGAAATGTAAAGATCTTTACTGTAAGAGAAAAATTCAAATAAAACTGAAAAGGAAAAGTTGATATTTTTGTGACCACCGCAACAGGTGTAAACTTAGATTTTTTTAAATGAAATTATAAGCATATACATAAACATATATTGAGCCTGAAATTTTTAATACGCTAAGCATAAATGAGGCTGGAGCCGATTTCCCCTCATGCTTATAAAAAAAGGTAAACTTTTTTACATCAAGTTTCAAATTTATTTTCTCAATGACTACTCTTCCTGTGGATTTGACCGCACGACCAATTTGATTGGTCACTACTAAAAGCGCTCTTGCGGTCCGAACGGAAGTCGCAAATTGCGAAGGAAGTTAGCCGAAAGAGTCTGTCATGCAATGATCAACACCATTACATCAGTGGTTTTTTAAACATTGATTTCAAAATTGTATATGAAGAGAGATTTTAAACAAAACAAAAACATTCGTCAAAAACATTTATATTTTAGATTGTGTATTCAAGTACGTTCTGCTAAGTTTATTTTTCCTATCAAATCTTGACACCCTTAAACCCTGTATGTTTGTCGTAACATAAACAATGTGTCTTGCGAAGAAGTAGATCCCAACACCGCAATATCTCTATCCATCTGAAACAACGCTAAAGTAATAAAAACACGAACTCGCGTGTTTTAACAGTGTCAAAACCCTTTTTAATCGCATGTGATTAACATTCCGACGAGATTTCGACATAGAAATAGCACCTACTTTGAGACGACATAATGCTGAATTCTTTGTCCAACGACATCAGCGACGCTTTTTACCATGTTACGATTTCCATGTAAATGAAATGCAATCAAAGAAAGTTAAAATTGATTAAAACTAAATAATGAGGTTGTAATATTGAATTTCAGCATCTTGTAGAAGAACAACAAAACCTTTATACTTATAAAAAATAGTTAGGGAAATTTATAGGGATTTTTAACCTTTATAAATGTACAGATGCAACCCATATAATATGATAAAAAAATGATCAGATTTAACTCGGAAAGGTCTAGCGTTAGGAAAGGTTATCCCTGTTGCTTTTTCATATTGCAGAGCAACAAAAAATCAACACTGAAAGCAACCACGCCTTACATTCATTCATCATTATCCGGTTTTTATGTTTATCGTGCTACAATTGTCCCGGAATCCAGGGTAGACTTGATGATGATTCATTGGAGCAGATGTTTTTTACAGCTGGATGCCCTTCCTAACGCCAACCACAGTGAGAGGGAAACAATGATGAGTTAGCCCACGCAAGATACCAATTTTGCATTTTAAACTCCGAGGCAACAGTGCATAAAGGGCATTATATCCATGAAGTCAAAGATGTTACATGACTCGCATACCCGCAAATTTTACAAATTACAATGCAATTTTTAAAAAGCACAAAATCGTGAAAAAGGAGTCAGAATATTTCTGCTTTTACCACAATCACCAGGAAATTTCCGCAACACTTATCCTGGAACATAATTTCCGTATCCTCTTTAAAGTTAGTCAGTTTTTTCACCTAAGGACCCATGACCCATGTTTATTCCGGTCTTTATTTTTACATGATGTTTGATATTTTCCGCGCATTTCATCTTCAAGGTTTTTAAGTCGCAGGAAGTTTGTTTAGATATCTATTTCCTAGAGTTGAAATCCAATAGAAATGAATACCTAACAACAGATAAAATGTAGAAAATATTCAGCGAGCTCAGTTGGCAAAGCATACGCAATCTCCTTACATTCACAAACCTAAACATCGACCAGAGCGTCGGGTTCATTTCAAAAATTTGAGGCTAATAATCGGTTTAATTTTTTTTTCTTGAAAAGTTTTTTAAAATTAAATAGTTTTTGTTTGTAACTATTTTGGCAACGCGGATAACTTGCTTTTATTATTTCTCTGTAGTTATTTCCACATCCATCCTTTTATAATTTGAAAATTATTTTTTTTTGGGGAGGCGGGAAATTTTTTTAACAATAATTAAATTCCAGCCAACCAAAGTCTTTCAATTGTAAACCTTTCTAAAGTTTGAACCTCGGTTTCAAATCTCCCCGGGTTCACAAACCCAACTTATGAATATGATCGGATGGGGTAACATTCTCGCAGCAAACGAAAATCACAGCACTCACTGTACCCAACAACAACCGGGGAATCTTGTTGTTCGCATATATTTCATGAAACGCGTCTACTGGAGCAACAATCTGAGCAATTGCTTTTTCAATTGGCAACAGACATTGTCTGTCCGTATATGGCTAATAACGTTAACGAAACCTTGAAATGAAAAAGTAAAATAAATTGCAAGTTTTTTTACCGATATGCCAGCAGCTTATGCACGAGATATTGATGATCCAGTATTCGCATGGGCAGGAGATGAAACAGCCAAGTTGGGAAGGCGACTATTAGAATGCTTTACTGGACCTTAACTAAGAAACTAAGAAGTAACATGTGAGTTTCGACTCGTGATCAATCTCTTAATATAAAAGAATAACTTGTGTGCGAGTGAGTGAGTGTATGCTCTATAGACTCAAAAACCACTGTAGAGATTTCTTTGGAAATTGCTCTGTAGATTTGTAATAACACAGAGCAGGTTTTCGCAAACAGAAGTTTTTAACATTCTCAAGCGTTTCAAAGAATACTAAATAAATAAATGAAAGGTGGTTCGCGCGGCGCCGGCAAAGTTCAGAACTTCTAATTCATTCTTCTGTTATAGATTTCGTAATTTTACAATTCGAATTACCCTGCACGGCGAGTACTATCAGCTAGTCATATATAAAACCGCATCCACCAGTCCGATTACAAAATATAATTATTAATCGAAATCATAAATTCTAAATTGATATACAATCATTATATACATTAAAAAACACCGATTTCTAAGATGCTTTAATCCTTTAAATCATCAACCCTGTGGTAATAACATGAAACAAAAATATTATAAACCCATCGTGTAAAATATAATACCCGAGACCATGGCGATCTTTACTAACAGGTCTCGGCAACGGCATTTCTCGCTAAATAACTGGGGCCGATCGGCCGATGATTTGCATTTAAATATGGTATTTGAGTAACACGGTTTTCTAAATAAAAACTATTAAACATATCTGGTTGTAATTTATGGATTAAATTAGTGTGAAGAAGTACAAAAATATATATGTATATATATTGTTTGTTTTTTTTTTGTTTTGTTTTTCCCAGGACTTATATTAATTGTACTGTATAGCTAGCTAAAAAATGGTTAAAAAGTCAAATTACTCAAATTACTTGTAAAGTTTCTAAATTAAATGAAACTAAATTTTTAAATAGCGTCTTCTCTACTCTTCCTTATCATAAAAAAATTGTGTTCTACATCATGTTGAAGTTTATGTAAAAAAACTCTTTTATATCATGGTGGAACTCTTTTTGAAAAATCAGCAAATAACCCTTCTGAACTTGCTAATACAGTATTAGAGTGTTATGTTATCATGTTTTTTGAGTGGACCATCATTTATTTCTAAAATGATTCCTGTTTCTAAATTGAACTCTACATTTTTATTCAATCAAATATCCACAACAAATATCTACAAGTTGAATTTATCAAGGACTTTCAGTGGTGTACAGACCTTGTTTTGATAGATCGCCACTATAAAAAAAAAACTACTTTACCAATAGGGACTTTAAGCATGAACAACGAAACGATAACGATAACGGTGGAGACTATCGTTCTCGTTAACGTTTTCGTTGTGCATAATGTCTAGAATACGAAATATGTGCATAATGTCTAGAATACGAAAACAGAAGCTAACGTATGTTTTCGAGTATTTTTTAAAAATGGCGCAGGGCGACTAAAAGTTTCGTTGGGCGACCAACGATTTATAGTATTATCGCGTAGCTTTCTTTCGTCGCTGTTTTCTTTTGGGTGAGTTTTTTTACAGCCCGATATAAACTATGTTAAAGCGACGTATCCAGTGGGATTTTGATACCGCGAGTGCGGTATTGGCGCCCAAACTCTGGCGCCCCCCCCCCCCCCCCAAAAAAAAAAATGTTCCAAACGCTTTATAAATGTTGATCTTTATTTGTTTCGTGTTCTGTTTTGGATATTTTTCCTTCACTTACAGGACATTTCACGTGCAAATTGTTTTTATCGCATTGGTTAAACTTAACAGTTAATTTACGTCAAACAGTGATCTTTGTTGCACGCCTTTTGTACATAATTAATACATTCTGCATAAATTTATCATAAGTGTTGATAATTGAGCTCTCCTAAAAATTCGCGAGGAAAAAATACTAAAATAGGAACCTTGTATAGCGAAATTTAAAAACGTGTTAATTAGTAAATACTTATTAATTAACACAAATTGCTATAGTTATGTTACATATGCAATATAATGTTTTTGCTGGAAAAATTTGATAAATATAATAGGACGACTTTTTCAGTGATAGCTATTACTTTGAAATTAGGAATTAGTTTCCCTTTAAAAGGGTTGAAGAAAACTGAACAGTCATATTTATTTTCTTCTTTGAAGGGTGTATTCTGCATGTTTATTTGTTTTGTTGAAGTGATTTTTGTGAACAAAACTGAAGGTTTCTTTGCGGTTTGATCTTTTTTTCTTCCATCGAATGCAGCATAGTTCTTCTGCATTTGTTTGTCTCTAAGTTGAATGGAACTTTTAAACAACCTGTGTGTAAACATGTCTGTCGGTCATGTAGTTATGATTCGCGCAGTTATTCAAAATGGCGTTGTTTTAAAAGCTTTTGGATAATATAAAATACCTTTTTATATCATATTCAAAATAGTCTTTGTTTACATTAGAAAATTAAAATAAGTTTAAATCTTGCAAATTAAAAAATTGTTGCACCTCTTTTTCCATTCCGTCCCGTCGGATGAGTGAGAAGGTAAAATATTAATTTTTCATTCGTCCGCGCAAAAAGCCTTATGTTACGCCACTGGATAATGAGTGTATGCATAACATTTATAATTAGATGACGATTTTCAAAGAGAACCGCCAGACACATTTACACGCGATGCTACAGGTGTTTTAAATGAACAACGAAACGATAACGATAATGTTCCATTCAACTTAGAAACTAAGAATTATGCTGCATTCAATGGAAGAAAAAATATCAAACACTTATGATGAAAGAAATTAGTTGAAGAAAAAGCCACCATTCTGCATTGTACAGGCATTCAAATATCTTCAATTAAGAAACTGCAATCGTCAGTTTCTAGACGCTACACGCTACAGGTTGTTTAAAAGTTCCATTCAACTTGGAAACTAAGAATTATGCTGCATTCGATGGAAGAAAAAATATTAAACCACAAAGAATCTAGTTGAAGAAAAAAAAGCCACATTTCTGCATTGTCTTTTACGTCATTGTCCATTCAAATATCTTCTTCTGGATATTTCTCTATCTCAACAACAACACTCGGAAGGAAAAAATAATAATTTGTTTTTATTATATCCCGTGTTTTTAATTATTTATTGTGCAAAATACATCTAGAAAAAAAATGTTTCATCTAGAAAGTGTTATACAGTTCAACCCCGATTTTTCGAACTCCCAAGGGACCGATGAAAAAGTTCGAAAAATCGGGGGTTCGAAAAATCGAAGTACTCAGATAAAAGGTCGAATTAACTAAAAAACACTAAATATACATGCTGCACCTTTGTTTCAATAAAATTATTCTTCAGTTACACTGGTAAAATAACTGGGAATCGTACTTTGCTTCTTACGTGATGACGATGTAAGCAATTGGTTGAGCTGTGCAGAATGCTTTCGCAATTGTTTAGCAATGTCATCGTTTTGGAAAAGAGCAAAATTTTCAATCAAGTCTATTGCCTCGAATAACACCTTCTTGCTTGGCTGCTTTTTCTCTGTTGATTCCATTTCATCACTCTCATCATCAATTATTTCAACATCGTCGTTGGTGAACTCGTGCAGCAGTTCTTCATCACTTGGTAAAGACTGAATGGAAGTTGCCACTTCCTCATCTGTGGCAATGAAGGTCTCAGCAGTAAGGCCATCTGGAGCTAGGTCAGGATCAAGAGCTCTCAATTCGTCTAACATTTCTGTTAGTTGTGCAAACGGATCATCGGTGTCTTGAGTTGAACTCAATTGACTTTGTATTGAAATTCCCGCCTTTTTGAAGCAATTAATGATGGTTGTGTCTGGAAGTGTAGACTATGATTGCTCGAGCATAATCATGGCATCCAGTATGGTGATGTTTGGCAATTCTTTGTTGGAATCGATAACGTTAATGTACTTGCGGATTACTTTGGGACGGTATTTAGCTTTTAACGATCGTATAACACCTTGATCCATAAGCTGTGTTACAGAGGTTGTATTTGGAGGTAAAAAGATAAGATCTATGGCCGTTAACCCAGGCACATGTGGGTGTGCAGGGCAATTATCGACAATAAATGCTACTTTACGATTCTGAGCTAGGAACTTTCGATCCAACTGTTTGATCCAATATGTGAAGATCTCAGAGTCCATCCAACTTTTTTTTTGTGCCTTGTACATACACGGTAAGGACTTCACGTTCTTGAAACATCTCGGATTTTTGGCTTTTCCGATGACAAGTAGTGGTAGTTTTTCATGTGAAATGTGACACTATTCCGTGCCTTCCATCTGTCAACCCATCCATTCGATGCTTTAAAATCATCTATACTAAGTGTCTTTGCTAAATCACTTGCTTTCTCTTGAAGGACTAGTCCACTCACGGGTATGTTATTCGATCTTACAGACATAAACCACTTAAAAACAGCTTTGTCTAAGTTCTCATGTTTCCCTGCTTTGACATTCTTTCTTTTCAAGCTAATCGTTCCAGAGAAAAATGCGGCCATTATCTTCTCTTTATTTGCAGGTAAAAGCCAAGTGGAAATAGTGTTTCTTGGCACATTATACTTTTGAGCTACTAATGACTTAGGCTGCCCACTTTCTATTTCTTGTAACGCCTTGAATTTGTCTTCAATGGAATTTCTTTTTTTCTTTTGCGACGTGGACATCTTTCTTTCGTTATAAAATCGAATGCATGCATTTGGTAAAACTTGAAATTTTCGAATTTTCAAAACGTTCAAATTTCGAATTTTTTCTTTCATTGAGTTTGAGAGGTCGACATGGATTATTCTTGATGAAAGGGAAAAGCGGGAAGTTTGCGAAAACTGTATTCTTTTTTCTGAGAACTTTATACAATATTACATATATTTTTAGAGACTTTTGAAGTTGTTCTTTCAAAATGTTTATAAAACTACAGCCGCAATCTTCAGCCGCAAAGTGTAACTTGCAAGGCACTTTCATTCCGTTTCTATCTCCTTGATTGATGGCTTTTCCAACAACTTCGACGGAGCAAGTGTTTGAGTCACAGACTCGAAGGAAGTAGAAAATAATTTTTGCAAATCTTCCTGTTTTTTCTTTTGGTAAATGTCCGACCAAACAGTCATTTTTCATGACTGCAACAGCAAATTTGTCTGTTTTGTTTTTTGGCTCCATAACCGCCTTCAACATTTCACTCTTCACTGGTGTCCAGCAATCTTTATATACGTGATATCTCATAACATAAGATGTGAATTCAAATGTTTTATGTAAAACTATTTGAAGCTCAATCTGCTCAACTATTTTATGTGGTGTAATTTCCATATCCATTTGACCTTCTATATATAATTATTTTCACAATAAAATGATTCTTTTTAAAAAGTTGAAATACTTCAATCAAATCATTCGATTCGAATTCGAATTTTCGGCGCGTGATTCTTATACTTTTGCACATAAAAAAGACTTATAGGTGAGGCTAATGCTGTTTCGAAGGAAATGACAGCACCTTGGTTTGAGACAAGATTGCCAACCATATTATCAAATTATTCCCTTGCTGACGTCTACAACGCTGATGAATTTGGATTGTTTTATCAGGCATTACCAAGTAAGAATAAATAAAAGTTCGAAATATCGAGGGTATTCATTCGAAAGGACCCTAAAAAAGGTTCGGAAAATCGGGGAATTCGAAAAACCGAAGTTCGAAAAATCCGGGGTAAATTAAAAGAGTTTCTTAAAGCAAAACCAAGGGACCAAGGAAATAATTCAAAAAATCGGGGAATTCGAATAATCCGGTGTTCGAAAAATCGGGATTGAACTGTACTTCAGAGTAATTTTTGCGTTGGGTTGCGTTGTTTTGCATACAATAAAAATAAGTTTTACTGAAAACCCCCGGTTCTTATTTTTTTCGTTTTTGTATCAAAATGACGATGAACAACAAAAACGGCTGTCTGGTGTCATATAGAAAACTAGCCTAAACCTATCGACCAAAAGATTTTCCATATATATAAAAAAAGAAAAAAAGAAAGAGTGAGATAAATCAGACAGGCTAGCGATTAAATGTTTTGAAGTCTGCCGTCTTGACATTGGCGCACCATCGAATCGCACGTAACATTAACTGACACAATAAATCCTTTCTTTTTTATACATGTTGCAATATATTACAAATAAAATCATAGGAAAAGCTAGCAAACAAACCAAAACATGATAGGATAGGTTGGGAAGACATAGTCGCCCAATAGGGCGACTCGACTACGGAAAAAAATGTTTCCAGTCGCCCGTCATAAAAGCAGGTCGTCCCGTACCGTCGGGCGACCATGTCTGTACACCACTGACTTTAGTGGAAACATTAGACTTTAGTGCTTGTGATGGAAATAGAAGTAATCAGCGTTTTTAAAGCAATTCAACACTGTTCCAAATAAACCTTGATATGATTTTTTTTCTTTGATTTTGTATATACACTTAAAAATATTCACAATAACTGGTTAACAGAAAAAAACTCATGAACTGATTTTTTTTTATAATAGTATAATTAAAATAGCAAAATGGTCACACTTAAAACAACTGTACCAATTTGAATCTAATGGTCTTTTAAAATGATCGAGGTTTCTGTTTCACCAAGGCCTTTGAAAGACAGAAAGTTTCAACTTGTTTGCATGCCTTTTCTAATAGAATATTTATACAAGGCATTATTGACACATCTCAAAATGCTAGATATTGATGACCAGTGATACTGCTTTTTTCATTACAAAGGTTTTAAATTGGTGGAAAATACTGAATGCAATGTCAAAGTTATAGGAGCAGATATAAGAAAGAATGATAAGCTACAAAGTGTGATTTCATATCCAAATGACTTTAAATTAAATGTAATCCTTGAATTTGGGGATATGGCTTTAACGATGGGTGGTAAACAAGGTAACCGTATAAAACAGCTGACCTGTGACACTTCTTCCATTTATCGTACATGTTATGGACTAAGTTGAGTTATCCAAATTTCTTTTTTAAATTCTCATAAGTATGTTATTTTTCTACTGATCCTTAGAAAAACTGGAGATTTCTTTTGGATCTGGTCATTCATATGTCTTGTATTTTTGTTAAATGAATCCTAATCTGAAATTTTTGATAATTTGCTTTCTTTGAGGATTCAGTTCCATTAGAAACCAAAACGTCTCTTGTTTATATAGCAGGTTACGTAAAACTCAAAAAGATCAGGGACCCAGTGAATTGGATATGTTAAACGTAAATACTTTTTACCATAACAAATATGGCAATTTTACCGATAGTATTGATCGAGGAGGTTTAAACATCCCATCAGATAATGCTTGTCAATGGACCATGTTTTTGTTTATTATAATCAAGGATAATGTACATGTACATTCCATGTACTTCAGTAACTTAATAAAATAACTTTTTAATTAATAACACCGCTAAATATACTTAGTACTCTTAAAATGTTAAAGTTTCCATTATTAACCATAAAATAGTGAAAAGTTAACATTTTGCCTCATCTTATTTATATATATATATATATATATAATCCTGGTTCTACCTAAAGTCGACAGTATCTAAAATTCAACCTAAAGTCGACAAAATTAATTAGTGATTTTTTTAGCTAAAAAGGCTCCTTTTGCGTCCGTATATCACATGAATTGCTTTGCTTTGACTTTAGTATACTTAATTAGCTTGCATTAGCAAGATATATAAAATTTGTCGACCTAACGTTTTTGGTTATTGCTAATGTCGACTTAGCGAAATTTTTTTATTAGTTCTACTTAAAGTCGACATATGAAAATATACTTTAAGTCGACATGTTAAATTAAATGGAGAGGGTGGCGTTGCGGGAGAGGGGCGGATAAAGGATTTAATTCTATAAAAACAGATTACTTATTAATCACGGGGATCAACTTGTTAGAAATTTTGTATACCTTGAGAGAATTAATTTTCGTGGAGTTCCCGCATAAAATCAAAATGTCGAAAATCCTTTCGCTTTCGAAACATAACATTTTCTCAAAGGAACTATTTCGTCATTTGTTTAGGTTATTATCAAAGAAACCAATTGTCAGACATATCTTGACTTACACTTTAATTTTATGCCATGGGAATTTGGAGAAACAATTTCCAACACCAAAAAAAATTCAAGCACAAACTTTTTAATTCTTGAAGTTCCAATGAAAAAACAATGCTAAAATAATAAAACAAATACAGTATAATCTCGATAACTGGACCCCCTGTGGACCAAGTAAAATAGTCCGAGATAATGAATGTTCCAGTTATCGGGAGATTTATGAGAAACTATTAGGAGAGAGTGGAAAAACAGTTCGAGTTAACTCGAGTTCGAGTTAAGAGGGATTCGAGTTATCGGGATTGTACTGTATCGCCAAAAGGAACAAAAAGACTTTACCCTTCAATGCATGTTTACAAGTATCACACTTTAAAAAAATCTAATGCTCAATTTCCTAGTGCGTGTGACCATTCTCCTGACGTATGCATTAAAGGGTTAAATCATTTTTAATATATAATGCAAAAACAAAACTCAAATAATATAGTTCAAGCCGAAAACGTTTTCATCCTTTTGGCAACAAGCTTCGTTTGCTTTGCGCGTTCGTTATTTATCCTTGTGCGGACGATGGAGAATGGTTGTTGTATGTGACGATCAGATAAAAATAAATCCATTTGTGATCGTGTTATGTAAACAAAATATGTTTATTAGGAAAGATCTTCAAAACGCTTAACCGGATCTCAAAAATAAAAAAACATAATAAGTAAGAAATAAACATACTGGGCATTGCTTTTGCCTCAGTTCGTTCGATGAAACCATTGAACTCGTCGTTAAAATCCCGCACCAATTTTTCATCCCACCTGAAGACCTTACGACCTATAAGAAAATTGATCATTAATCGTACATTATTTTAATACTCTTTTATAACTTTAGCGTTAACTTTTTAATAACATACGTACGTAGAAGATATGCTTCGTTTTTTGTTGAATTAATAATGCCTTAATTGTATAAAAAGTACAAAACAAATTTGTGCAAATTATAAGCCAAATTTTTAGATAAGTGCGGATTTAATTAGTGCGAATCCAGATGTATTGTAACAACGTGCGGAATTTATTAGTGTGACTATTTATACAGTTCAAACAATATCTTCACTTATTCAACGATTTGACTCTCCAAAAACACTTCATACCCACAAGACTACTTTCGCTTTCAATCTCCACGTCTAAAGTAAAAAACAAACCTTTTTAGGAACAGCACGCCTGAAAGTACAATCATTATAAGATTTGATCATAATAATAGAAAAGATGCGTACTTAGTTTCCTTTTATGTGTGGTTCCTCTTGGCGATTTAATACTAGAAGACGGTACTTCGTTATCTGCTATGCTTAGAGGTAGATAGACAGATAAATCATTAATTTCTGCTGAAGTTGGTTCATCGATTTCTGCTGGCCTATTTTGAATGCCTTTATCTATCATATCCAGATATTTTCCTGTAGTGGATAATTGCCTTTCAGCTTGCGGCACTTGATAAATGTTTTTATTAACATCGCTGCTGTGCCCAAAGTGGTCGAATGCAAGCTGTTGTTCATTTTCAGGCAAGCCAAGTGCCCCTATTAATGTAGATATTCTGTGACGATTTGTCGTGCCAGTAACTTTACCAGCAATGCCTGCCTTTGCACAACAATTCATCAAGGCATGCCAACCAGAAATATGGTTGTTACTATGTTTTGTAGATGGAAAAACATATTTGTTCGACCTAGCTACCTCACATTCATGTCTTATATCTTCAGAACACAAGTAGTTCATAGCAGATACTATGTCTGGTGGAATGAACACTGGTACCTGCCGATTACCTCTTCCTTCTTGGTATGTGATGCGGTTTGAAGTGTCTATTTCTTTCAGATAAGTTTTTCTGGATTCCGCTCGCAACCAAGTTCCTTCCAGAGCTTCCTTCCACTGATATAGAAGCAGTCGAGCAGGCTCTCCTCCACGTCGCCCATTATAAACAGTTAATCGCGCACAAGCTGCATCTCTCATTTCTACAAATATTTCACTTGGATGCTTGTAGGTGGTATCAATTGAGACTGTTACTTTAATGTACGCATTAAGTTGTTCAACAGCGCTTTCATCCGGTAGACTAGCTGGCTTCCTGGTTGCTTTATTTCTTTTTTGACGCAATTGGTATGAGGAACCATTAAAAATGTCTTTTTCAACAACCCCAAACACCCTCTGAAAATCGGAAAGAAGATTTGCTTCTCTTGTTTTACCTTCAACAAGATAATACGCATTAATTATCTTAGCAGCTTCTTTTATCAGATTTTGAATCTGCACTTTCAAACCATTTAAATTACCTTCTTCTCTTTGAGTAAGTTTTTCCACTGCATTAATTAAATGCTTCAAACTTGACACCATGAACATATCAGAAGCATCTGTAGAATCAACAAAAGATTTTTTAAACTCAATATACAGGCGGCTCAAAAGTCTAATCTTTGTTCGAACGCGTGTATTGGTATCTTGAATCTTTTCATACAAATGCTTGCACGAATTAAACACTCGCGAGCCAAATTCTAAAATGATCCTATCGGTTTTAGCTATTGCTGATATATCGTCAATTATCATTGTGCCCAACAACACTTTGAAGTCATCTTTCATCTCATTAACATATAATGAATCCATTGAGATAGCAGGAATCATGACTAGTCCATTATTTTTGCCGCAATCGATTTGATGCCTAGCCCTATATGTCTTACTGAAACATCCTTTGCATTTTGAGCAAAAAACTAAGCCAGCATTACCACTATTATAATTGTTGCTTCTTTCCCTTAAATAAACTGGATTGCTATCTTTCATTTGCTTTTTGTTGTATTCAAAAATGCCTTGCTTTTTCATGTTATCAAATTCTTTTATTTGAGCTACTTTTGGTAGGTTATTTGCCTTTATTACTGCTGGTTCATTCTTATGAGCAGTTTTTATGTGCCTAGTTAAGGCGCTTTGCATTTTGTTGCAAAATGGACAGGGCCTATGGACTTTGGTTTTCTTCATTTTGGATCTCTGTTATGTCGGTTTCCTCATCAGTTTCCAAAACTTCTGGCATGCTATTCCCTAACATTACACCGGAGTCGTTTACCAAGGATTGTTCGGTAATCGGTAAGTTTCCAAAATAAGATGGACTAGATGACATTATTGGTTTCGCAATCTTTCCAGTCATTCCCTTAAAACATAATTAAAAAGATAATTGTAAGTAAATTAATCAGCAGGAATATTAAATCGCAAATATTTGCAAATAATACCATGTTACCATATGATGTATATGTTGATATTTGGAAAGTTTCTGATAAGATTTTAATGGACGGTGTTAAATATGATGATGACATTCAATAAACAAGTACAAGTGAAAGTTAAGCACAACATAAGGAACAGAATATACGGTAACACACAGAACCACCATTTCTTTATATACACCTTAAGAAACTCCACACAACAATACCCAATTTGTTCCGATGAAGTAAACTTACTGTAATTTCATTAACAGCCTCTTCAAATATTGGTCAAAACAAAAGAGAGAAAAAAGAAATACGGATTACAAGCCACGCTCTTTGAGTAAATGTAACTTTTTAGCTAAGAAACTATATAAGAAAATCGTTTCATAGAAAATCAATTCATAGAAACTTCAGGAGTGACTGCAGTAATGAAGTTTCTTATAAAAAGAAAAATGTGTATAACAACTGACTGAGTTAAACGTAAAAAAAAAGAAAAGACTAAGGCTACTTCTTTCACTACGTTACATTATGTTTACCTCAGAAAAATGTGATGCACCACTTACACTGAAATCAATACCAATATTTCCCTAGTAAAAAAAAACATTAACAGATTGTTGTAAAATCAACAAAGAATACTATATACATATATATTCCATTCAATTATCAGTCAAAAAAGCAAATTTCATTATTGAAATTCTTGCAAATGTTTAATTATTACTCGAAGATTATATAAACACTCTTTTTTCTTTATAATCATAGTGTATTTTGAGTCCAGTCTTAAAATATGCTTACTCTATGCTTAAATTTTGACGTAGTTTCGCAAAATAATCATTAATCAGGACAGGAGCAAAGAAGAAAGAGATCTGTTTAATAAACTTCGAGTTGAAGCTAAACAGAGGGAGGCAGAAGATAGTTCGGGGGAATGGGTCTACAGAGTAAGAGGACCACCGTGGGATCTGTTTGTGAAACAAATAAGAAAAAAGCCCTCTTCAAAATAAAATCTTGGAATAACAAAGCTAGAAGACTAAGGAATTCTCATCCTCCTTTCTCTTTAGCATTTTGTAACATTCGAGGTTTACGAACAAATTTTACGGATGTTGAAGCTTTTTTGTTCGAAAATAAACCGGATGTATTAGCGCTTTGTGAATCTAATCTAAATGCTGGTATATCTTCTAATGATTTCCTTGTTCCTGAATATCTTCCTTTGTTTAGAATGGATTCCTCCATTCATATGCATGGTCTAGCAGTTTATGTTAAGGAAACGTTACCAATATCTAGAGAAATTGACCTGGAAGACCCCGACCAACCTTTCATGTGTTTTCGTTTGTCTCTTCTTCATTCAACTAGTTTTCTATTTTTCCTCTATCGCTCTCCATCTTCCCAAGACTGTTCTGTTATCAAATCAGTCTCAAAGTCCGCTGATTCAGCTATTCTTAAACATTGCTCAAACAACATCTTTGTATTTGGTGACTTTAACATTCACCATAAACAATGGCTAAAATTCTCTAACGGAACAAGTAGCTCTGGTGTTGAAACCTATAACTTTGCAGTATCTCAGTCTCTCTCGCAATTAGTTGATTTTCCAACCCGCATTCCTGATCAATCCAGTCAATCGCCTTCCTTGTTGGATTTATTTTTAACCTCTAACCCGGACATCTGTAAATTATCTCATGGCGCTCCTTTAGGTCGTTCTGACCATGTTGTTATATCGGTCAAAGTTAACTTCAATAGACAAGTTTCTCATGAGCATCCCATGCATAGAACCTATTTTAGATATGATCTTGCGGATTGGCAAAAATTTCAAGCACACATTCAGTCTGTCCCTTGGAAGGAAATTCTTTCCAACTCAGCTGATGATTGTGTTAATGAAACTACTTCAATAATATCTGAAGCAATAAGATTATTCGTTCCTTCAAGGAAATATCAGATAAAGCCTCATTCTTCCTCTTGGTTTTCACCAGCATGTGCTGCAGCCATAGCCCATCGTAATCATTTCTTTCATTGCTACCGACGTCATCCGACTGATCTTAACAGAAAATTGTTTATTGTCTCTCGCAATAACTGTAAATATGTTGTTCGTAAAGCAAAAACTGTTTTTGCTGAAAGAACTAAAGATCATATCAATTCAATAAAAATAGGTTCATGTAAATTTTGGCGTATCATTAAAAATGTCCGGGGCAATTCCAATTCTAAATCATCTGTGCCTCCACTATTCAATGGTCCTGAAGTCATTAATTTATCTAAGGATAAAGTTGAACTATTTGCTAAACTCTTCAGTTCTCATTCTACCCTCGATGATTCTGGACACGATCTCCCTTATTTCACCTCCAAAACTGATCAGACATTACAGGATTGCTTTATATCTCCGGATAACGTTTTCAAGATAATTTCCAAAATGGATTCCACTAAAGCTACAGGACCTGATGGAATTCCTGTAATTGTTCTTCAGAAATGTTCTACCGAGTTATCTCCTGTTTTGTGTGCTGTTTACAAAAAGTGTTTGGATGAATCTTGTTTTCCTTCATCCTGGAAATTTGTCTCCGTTATTCCAATTTTTAAAAATTGTGGTGACCGTTCTAATCCTAGAAATTATAGACCGATTAGTCTCAATTCCATTTTAAGCAAAGTTTTTGAGACTTTACTTATCCAGACCTTAGTGGAATTTATTGAAAAAAATAATTTGTTTTATGATTCCCAGTACGGGTTTCGTTCTGGTCGTTCCACTGCTGATGTTTTGACAGTTATAACTGAACATTTTTATCGTGCCCTTGATGTTTCCGGTGAAGCGCGAGCAGTTGCTCTTGACATCTCCAAGGCATTTGATAAAGTCTGGCATCTGGGTCTATTGCATAAACTCAAAGCATATGGTTTAAAAGGTTCCTTTTTTAAAATTATCTCTTCCTTCCTTTCCAACCGTAGATTCAAGGTTGTCCTTAGTGGTCATTCATCTTCAACTTTTTCCATCAATGCTGGTGTTCCACAAGGATCAGTTCTCGGACCAACCCTGTTCCTACTCTACATAAACGATCTCCCAGACAATTTATCATCCAAAACCATTATTTACGCTGACGATTCCACATTGTATTCCTGTCTTGATAAATCAGATGATTGTGATAAGGTTAATTTGGCCTCTGTTTTCAATAAAGATCTCAATACGGTAGTTGAATGGGGTAAGAATTGGCTGGTTAATTTCAATCCATCTAAAACTAGTCTTCTTTCCATTAATCATTTCAAGCAAGCATATTTACCTCCAATTTTGATGAATGGTTCTCATTTGCCTGAAAACAATTCATTTCGCCTTCTTGGTCTCATATTTACAAGCGATCTCTCATGGCGTTCATACATTGAAACCATTGCAAAATCAGCTGCCATGAAGGTTGGTTCTCTTTTACGAGAAATGAGTTACCTCACCCCTGAGTGTATCCTTTACCTGTACAAATCGTCAATACGTCCTTGCATGGAATACAGCTGCCACATTTGGGCAGGTGCTCCTGCGAATTGCTTGAACTTGTTAGACCGTGTTCAACGGCGTGTTTGCAACGCAATCGGCGCAAACTTATCTTCGAAACTGGACTCCCTATCACACCGGCGAAACGTAGCTTCTCTTTGTCTTTTTTACAAGTTTTTTTATGGACGTTGTTCAAGCGAACTATCATCTCTTACACCTTCTCCCAGAATTTTTTACCGTACAACTAGGTTTTCATCATCTTCTCATCAATGGACTGTTTGCATTCCAAACTGTCACAGGGATTTCTATAAGAACAGTTTTTCCCCGCGAACATCCAGACTTTGGAACTCCCTTCCTTCTACATGCTTTCCATCGGTCTATAACCTTCAACTGTTCAAATCAAACGTTCATCGCTATCTGAAAACTGCGTCACTTTCCCTGTAACTTTTCTAGCTCTTTACACTCAAGTGGCCTTTAGGGCCTTGTTCTGAGCAACTACAAAAAAAAAAAAAAAAAAAAAAAAAAACATTCAAATGTGCACTTTTATATCACTAATCCAAATAATGTTGTTGCAAGAAATTTTCTTGAAAACAAATTTATATTGACAATCGATGTGTTGACTTGAATTATAAAGTTTGAAAAATGAGAAATATGGAAAATTCTTCTATTTGAAAATAAATATAACATACCTTGCTACTTTTGTTGTGTGTTGTGGTTGCTGGAGGTGTTAAATTAATTGTCAACGGTGCTAAATTTTCTTTCTGTAGAGCAAATGTAAATTAAAAATAACTTAAATTTTAGATTTTTTTTAAAACAAAATAAGATTTAAAAAAAGATTTACACTGATGAATATATTGTAGTATAATTAAATTGATACCTAAAACATAAAAGCATTTATTATTTCTTCAGCCGACCAGGTTTGGTCAAATATTTGCTTGAGATTTTCATACATAACTTAACCCTATCTAGGCCGGGCAATTTAAAAATTTTTTTCCTGAAGGTAATTAATTTCAATTTTATTTATTTTCCCCATATAAACAATCTTATTTCATTATCATTATAATATGACAAATTATAAAGAATATATTAACCTGAGAACGCCATTGCATCTGGGATGGCACTTCGCAATAATCATATCTATAAACAGATTAACATAGTATGTGTTGATTTGTTTGTTTAAACATAAATTTAGAAAACAAATGTTTATAACATGTTAAATGAATTTACCGAATTTCTGTCCCAGGTTTGATATCACGTAACGCAAACAATACCAAATAAATGTTCCCATTGTATGCATATCGCCTCATCATAGCATTTGCAAGTTTACTGGGTGAGTCGTTGACATATCTGCAAAGGAAATTTTTATTACAGAAATCCAGAACCAAACATGTCTAAAGGCGAATCTCCACGAGGCTCAAATAATTGCGTCGCGCAATTTTTTGCGATACACCCCATGCGCAGTAGAGATTATTGTACAATATAATCGAGGCAGGCGCCTGATATTAAGCATAGCGGAAAGTAGAATTCTTTTCTACTTTTTGCCGCACTTTTAATGGGCAGTTGTGAGACGATAATCTCTACTGCGCATGTGGCGTATCGCACGACGCGATTATTTGCGCCCCGTGGAGATCCGGCTTAAGGACAAATACGTTTTGAAATTTGTTCAAGGAAGTATAAATGATGTATAAAAACCCTACATTTCTGAACTAATCTGTATTGTAAAGCATTAGTAAACAAAACATATATTATCATTACCTTCCTGCCTGTTTGGAATGAGTGGCATCAATACTAAACAATTCAATGATTTAAATGTTATTGTACTGTAAGAAAATGTAATTCAAATTAATTCAACAAATTCATTACAAAAATTGTTATTTTGACTGGATTTTGTAACAAATTCTTACCAAAATGAAGTATTGTTAATGCCCAAGACGTTATAATAAATATAACAGCCTTGATTAGACTGTTTATATTGATCTTCTCTAATTGAAGCTTCATCTTCTTTTATTGTATCTCCTAGTGAAAAACAAACAAACAATTGTGACACAATAGTAAAATAGATACATGTAGTTGTAGCCGAATGTCAGACGCTTTGTTGTTTTTTTAAATTTAAATCATAAATATACAACAACTTTTCAATATAGTCGCGGTAGGAGGAAAATTTTATTAAGTAACTTGCATACCAGAAAAATTAAAAATAGTACATGTAGCTATACAAGCCTGTTTCTGTAATGTATAGTAAAGTGCCTAAAGATAGACATCATACGAGAATAAAAATTTATTACATTCTAAATCTGTATTGTGATCACATGTGATCACACAGCAAAATTTTACATCATAGGCGATCGCACACCAAAAACAAATCTAGGCGTGCGCGCACCAAAAATGTTTTTTTAAAATTTAGCAATGCATTTTAAGTTTAGCATGTCCCCATACCTGGCATTTTGCTTACGGCCTGAATTTAAATATTTGTAAATGTAAAGTTTACATACCAGCATATTCAAGAAGAAATTTTCCCTTTTCAAAAAATTTTGTTGCAACAACACCATAACCTAAATAAATAAAATTGAAATCGATGATTGATGTGCAATATATATATATATATATGTATATATATATCAGGCGACTAATTTCATTAAATTATCACGTAAACAAATCGCTTGAAGTTTCTCTTTTATTCCTCCAATGTCCCTCCATGACTATTTGTGTCCCATTTCCCAATTCATACCACTTGTCTTAAACAACTTCATGTAAACTTTTTGGACACTATCTGAACGATAGTATTGAAGTAGTTGTCCATTTGAATCTTTTGATTTATAATTATTGAAGCATAAAGCTGAGGCACAAGACCAGTTAACCATTTTAAAAGATAGTTGTGTTTAGTGTCTGAAAATAAAAAAGCTGTATTTATTATAGCGTTTGTTTACGTTTTAGCTACTATTTTTAATTTTTTTCCCGACATCGAAAAAAAATCTGACTGCGTGGAATGGGTTTGGCTAATTGAACTGCTATTTTTACAAAATTTTAAACTGTAGTTTCTACTCAAACCAGCCATTAAAATGGCAGTAAAAATTGCCGTTGTCATCAAGTGTCCACAAATGTTTTCCTTGAATTACGTCAAAAACTCACTCACAATCGGCAATGTAAACTCAAGTTTTAAATCATTTTAAATTGCATATTTTAGGTTGGTAATAGCCGGTATGTAATTAGAAATTACTTTGCAGATATAAATTTTGACACAAAGTTAACGCTACCAATCATTTATTTAACGTTTTAAAAAGTTTGTTACGAAACGTAAAATATAAAAGAATGAAGATTTTCAAAGAGAACCGACAAACATGTTTACACGCGATGCTACAAGTTGTTTAAAAGTTCCATTCAACTTATAGACAGATAAATGCAGAAGAACTATGCCGCAATCGACAAAAGAAAAAATCAAAACATTCAGTTTTGTTTACAAAAAAGAATGAAAAGACACTTTAAAATGCAGAAGAATTATGCCGCAATCGACAGAAGAAAAAATCAAAACATTCAGTTTTCTTTACTAAAATGCAGAAAAATTATGCCGCAATCGACGGAAGAAAAAATCAAAACATTCAGTTTTGTTTACTACTGTAGCTATGTAGTTATAAATGCGAAAACCATCTTGATCGAACGTGTAATCGAACGTGTAATCGATCGTTATACATATGTAAAATAGCTGTAAATAAAAGTTTTGAAACGCAAGTATTTTAAACTTTAGAATATGAAACTAGTTAATAATTTAATTTTAAAAATTAAGAAACTTTTGATACTAAGGCCTTCGCTAGATTTCTTATATAAAAAACGTGTATTCTGCATTTGGTTCGATAAAAAAATTAAAACTCAAAGAAACCATTCTTTTTATATATCTATGAATTCAATTGTTTTCTTGTAAGCGAACCTTTAAAATCTCTACTTCGGTGAGCTGCAACATTCGTAGCTAGCTGTATAGAACAATTTAAATCAAATGACAACCCCCAATTTTTAATTTGAAAAATCGCACGCCATGGCTATTAAAATTTATTTATGGCGTCCGATTCGCCACACGCGAACAAAATATTCAAGAAACAGACTGCATATTATTTATTTTAAGGTTATAGAAAACCTTCTTTCCTAATACTAGCTATCTGTGATCATCAATTATTTTCACATCTAGATAAACGTCACCATATTTTTTTGTTTGATTTTGGAAATTTTTTGAAAGCCATCTATGATGCTATTTTTAAGTCATTTGGATTGTTTTCAGTTGATATCAGCAAAAATATATAGGAAACAATAGGTTTCACTTCTATTAATCTTGTATCTGGTTACTTTCCTGCCACATAACACCACCACATACAGCTAATGCATCATGTAAATTAGTAGTTGAGAAAAAGCTAGCTCTGGCTAGTTTCTTGGCTAACTAAAAGAGCAATTTCCTGATTATCAGAAAATGATCAAGTGGTTATAACAAACTTACCAATTGTTTCACTCAAAAAAACGACTTTTAATCCAAATTGATCACAACCACAACCTAAAATGTTGCGGAAATCATCTTGCTGCTGTCTGCGACTTCTGACATTGTACTTCACCATTTTTTATATGAGATGAAAAGACCGCTGTGTAAAATTCGCGCGCTTTATGAAAATTTTTCGGTGTAAAGTTTTTGTATATTTATGTATATTTCCTTTTTTGGAAGAAATAAATTAGCATATATTAAATAAATGCTTCTGATTAGTTCTTTAATATACATTACATCATAAAAACGCGCCAAATGTCAAATATGCATACAATAAAATTGAAATAAGTCGGAAGAAAATCGCTGTCGACCTAAGGCAGATTTTCAAACAAGTGTCGACTTAACGAAATATACAACGGCAATTCTAAAAATGTTAATAAATATTAGAAATATGGGCCGATCTTTTTCAAATTTAAAAACTGAGAAGAATATGACATAACATTTCGAAGGTTTGTCCAAACATTCAGTTTTTCAAAGAACTACAGAGATCTGCTTAATAAAAACGTTAGGTCGACACGATTTTGTCGCCCTAACGAAAAGGTCGACTTAAGGTAGTATTTCAAACTACGATTTGTCGACTTTTATATATATATATATACCACACCATGATCACCATGATGTATTTTTCAATAAAACCTCTTACTTTTATTTAAAACATTTATTATTGTTATTTTTTGTTTATAATTCATTTTTGTAAATTTAGTATATTTTATATATATACTGTTTTTAGGGGAAGCTTAACTTAATATACTGAAGGTCAATATGAATGAGAATGTATATTTATATATAATTTATCTAGTTGGAATATATAATTACCTATAGTTGTTTTGATGTTTTTAGCTTTAATATGGCAATTTGTGGAAAATGAAAAAATGTAGTTTTCACGAAACTGTGTGTCATTTTTTGTTTAAAAGTCTCATTCTTTAAGTAAAAATACACAATTTGTGTTTCTAATAGCTGTTATATTTATAGTTGCCGAGGCCTGTTAGTAAAGATCGCCATGCCCGGGACTGAAAATGTTTTTGGTTCGGGCATGAAGTTTGATTACAAATAAAATATGAAGCAACATATGACAAGTTACTTCAAAACTTATATTTCGCCAAATAAAATTACAAGCTTAATACTGCAGAGACAGGGGGTAGTAACAATGACAATTAAGGGAATAAAGTGTAAATTAAATGAGAGGTGAGAAGGTAGAAAGTTGCAGAACGTTCATTAGTTTAGTAGATGGTCGAAGAGTGTGTTTCTTGCTTGGTTAATGAGGCTTATCCTTAAAGTTGTGAACAAAACAAAACGTGGGATGAGCAAGACAAACCAATGCACGTTTTAATTAAAGTTATTTGATGAAAAAAAATGCTATAAACGTTAACGAAATGTGTTAGACATGCTCTGCATATAGAGTTGAATGAAACAAACAAACGAATCTACGAAAAAACTTGTTGACTATTCATTTTGATTCTCCGACAGAATAAAGATGTATGCGAAGAATTTGACAAAAAAACTTGTATTTACGTGTATATATATATATATTGTAATAGTATACAGCAAGTCAATTTACATTTACAATAAATTATATTTTAGTGAGCTACAGAGACATTAAATACGAACAAGAGATATCACCACTCTAAAATTATCTTATTTATGTGTGCATAAATGCTGCAATAATATTCTTGAGCGTGAAATTTGTTAACGAACGAAGATCTTCCATTCGCCAAATGTATATTTAAGCGACGTGCGGCCACACCGACTTGTACCATCCTGACCAAAATTCAATTGGACGTACGTTCTAACGTAGACGGCTTGGTACAATCGCGTACTACTTTTTTGAGGTATACCCCATTTGCCATCACTCCATTTGTCGCAATGTTTTGTGAACCAGCTTGTATCATCTCCAAACATTTGAAAACTTCCACATGCATTTAACGTGCTTCCTCCTTTTATGAAAGCTTTCATTTCATTAGCTCTTTCAGGTAGTGTTTTGATGTGCAATCGCATTGAAGACAAATCCGTGAAACAGTAGAAACGAAGTTGTGTTATCGGGTACCATTGCTCTAAATTCGCAAAGCCTTCAACCGAGGATGGACTCATTCCTGGCAAAAACATCTCATTTAAGTCACCAGTTTCGTTTACAGCAACATAATTTCCATCAGGCAGCGTATAGTTTACGATCATCAGCCAACCACCTGTAGTGAACAAAGAAAATACAGAACTTTTTCAAAATTTCAAAAATTACATTTTCCTGATTCTAATTGTGTTTCGGTACAAGGCAGTAATAACATGTGACAACAAATTTTTATTACTGGACAGAAAATCGCTATTTTTAGAATTGAGGCATTTTATACCAACCTCCATCTGTTTCCATCTCACAGAAGCAACGCAATACAGGGGCTCCTGACCCGTGCAGCCAATACCAGCCAGAATTTGCACTTGAGCAATATCGTTTAATATCCATGCACGACCTCATTGATGTTTCTTTCGATTTTCCGACTAAAGATCAATCATTAATGAATCAAATATCGTATAAATACGTTTGATTAGAACCGAAGGAGTTGCCCAACTTACTGACGCCTTTGCATTTTGCCTCCCTTTTCTATGAAAAATAAATTGCTTTAAAAATACAACATCACAACATGTTAAATTGATTAATACCCAGTAATGTTCCACAACACCACTCTTTTCTATTCCGCGGTAAGTCACTTGAAAAATATTATAAAGGGTTTAAAACTGGAATAATCAAATGATAAGTAAATAACCAACTACCTTGATAAGCCTCTCCGTTTATGGAAAAGTTGCCTGTGTTGTACTGAAGCTCGCTTCTGTTGTATATTTTGCTAAATATGGCCGTGGTTTGCCACGGTTTGAATTTGTCCATTTTTACATAAGTCGCCGTATTCGTTGCTTCGTCGTATCTTACATGCTGATTTCGACCGTCCACACCGAAGTGCGATCCATCCATTGTGTCGACTAATGTTGTCAGTTGAAGTGTAGGGGGGTAAACTAAATTAAAAACAACCATACCATATACCAACCGTACGGAACCATCTTGCGGTGAATACCTTTTAATGTCATAGTCGATAACTCCACGCTAAAACAACCGGCTTCTTTATTTCTGCAAATAAAGTCGTTTTATAATTTTGACGGAAATTTCGGATATTATGTTTCAAATTAAGTCATTTATAGCATGCATTCGAAGCGCTAACCTGTCACTTGTTCTTGAACAATGAATGATCCTGGAACCGTTGGATAACACGGAGACAGTAGAATTATAATCAACAATTTTTCGTGGAGAAACTGAAAGATGTTTTGTAAAAAGAGCAACACCTTACACAAGTTCCTTACTGTATGGTTCTGCTGACAACCCAAATGTAACCTCATAGTCAAAAACTAAGTCGGTTACGGGCGCATCGCTATCAAAGTAAATAGATTGGTAAGGCTCCCGAAACGATATGTACTTCATCTTTGATTCGTCGTATAGATTACGATTTTTTATTGTGATAAAATTTGAACCAACGCAAGGTCCAAACGTTATTCTCAGCAACGAATCAACTTTCATACACTTCTCACTTTCATCTATAACCTTTCCATTTCTGTACGTAAATGATGAGCATTCGATTGGGTTGGATCTTCCCATACTATTCCATTGTTGCATACAGTGACCATTAGATACAGCTCTAATGGTAAATGCTAGGAAAAAATGAGAGCAATTTAAAATATTTCTTGACAGAAACAAAGCATGTGTCTTTTAATGGAAAGAAAAATTTAGGAAAATACAATTTTATGCCTCTATCAGCGAAAAACATTTACTAACCTCCTCTGGTTTTGATATTTGAGACGTGAATTTTGAATTCGGAGACATGCTCAAAGTCATTCCATTCATCGTAGTGTTTAAGCATGGCTCTAACTTCCGTTATTATAAGTGCAAACTTCGAAAACTTTCGCGTCCTTGTATCATTTCTTGGTTTGAAATAAAATCGCAAATGAACGGCACTGTCCACGAATATTCGTTTGAACTACAAAGTAAACCATACTCAACAAGAAATAATTACAACACAACCAATTTACTGACGCTTCATTTTGCATTATATTAAAACTAAAACAATGAGAAGCACAACTACCGTTAAAATCAATCCGCTAGTTGAGTTCATCACAGAGGTTGGGTCAAGGAAATGTTCATATGCCACCTTATGCTTGTCCAAAACTAGGTATTTATCATGATTTACAAGCACGGTTACGTTTTGGGCGTCAGCACTACATGAATCTTCTTTGGGATAAATGCGTAGATCGAGAATCAATGTGCTAGAAAATATAAAGTACCACTCAGTAAGAATATGTGAAAGACTGATGACATTCATACTTTAGTGCTTTAACTTCGTATATTGTCACATGCAATTCGCATTTACTTGGTGTAGCTGGGCGCACAGTCTTTCGCAGGAGATTCAATGTGATGAATTTCGTTGCCTTGTACGCCAACAAAAATGAAAGGTTTTTCGTCCCATCGCCTATTACTTCACCAACCTATTATAGTACAAACAAAGTTTGCATTATTTTATAAATTACTTTAAATAATTCGTGCATTTAGTTTCATTTTTCCACCAGAAATAATTTATTCCCTGTGAGATTGAAGGAAATTTAAATTTCAAATAAACGCTAACTTGTTTAAACTACTGCATGTTCAACATTTCTGCTATAAAACGTTACAATATATTTCCACCTGAAAATCGACTTTGAACATGTGAAGAGTTGTGACAATGTCGTTCGAAAAATGGTTGTAAACCCTAGAATCCAACTTCGTATCTGGATGATAATGAATTTGTCTGCCTTGCTCTATAAGTTCCATTTTATTGGTAATGTAAAGTCGACCAGAGGCTTTAGTTGGCTGGTCTAAATCATCTAACCCATACAATCTGACACGATCCCCATAGGAGGTTGTATATGTACGGAAAACCACATGTAACACTCCCTGCTGAAATACTTGTAATTCAGTTGGTGACTCTAATGGACGATCTGAAAGTAAACAAATCATCTCAAAACAACGCAATCCATTCTATAACAGTCTGCAAAGCAGTTTACAGCAAATTATTCAACTAAAAACCTTTCGACGGCTTATTGAATCATTTTGTTGCCACCAACTACGATTATTTTGGTGTTGCACCATATATATATATATATACATATATATACAAAAAACAACTATATCAAGCGATTTTTCATTTTCGCTTTACGTCCTTATAAAGCAATTTTAGGACCAGTATTTTTTTAAAACATGTTTACTTGACGTAAACATAACAGTTTCATCAACATTTACGTTTTCATGTAACCTGCGATAGCGCAACCGCAAGGCATTCGGCTCTTAACCCAAAGATTCTGAGTTTGAGACCATGCTATCACAAAGTTTTCGGTGAAAAGTTTTGAATGAAGAACCTTAATTAAATAGCTCATGCTAATCACGATAATCCTTTGCAACATAAAATCATAGCTGAGAAAAGCGTATTCTATTGTGCTATTGACTTAAAAATATATCCAAAGAAAGCCTGTTATTAGTCTACGTTATTTGTTTTATGGCAGATTGATAAGTGGCGGACTAGTTAACTAAGGATGCTGAAGCACCCCTCAAACTTACAAAAGTTTGCTTATTTCACTGTATTACAGTAATTAAACGGTATTGTGTTATTTATATTGTATATATATATATATATCAAGACATAAAAATGCTATTTTTTCTACGCAACAGTTAGAATTCAGTTTGCGTTCATCAATATTTAACAAAGTTAATTTTATTATACATTTTTTAGTCTTGTTGTTTAATTTCGTTCTCTTTAAAAATATTTCAAAAATATATATGTAAAATTTAACACGTTTAAATGAGAATTACGCATGAAATAAAAGAACATCCTTTGAAAAGGTTTGTGGCGCTACTCACGAATTGATTTCCAATTTGGTAGATGAATGATCATGATCTTTCCCCATCACATTAACTTTACTAATTTTTAAAAGTCTTTTTAATACACCAACACATTATTAAGTAATTCAAGGTAACAGTGATATCTATCCAGCCGTGCAACTGTTTTTTGGTTACAGATAAATAAAGTGGAAAAATACTTACAGTATTTGTAGAAGTAGCCATAATCTGAATTCCCCGAATTCTTAAGAGTATGAGTGCCATGCATGCAAGAGCACTCAAAGTTGCTTGTTGCATAGTGAGCGTAATAAGTGTATGCTGAACGTTGGTTTCGAATCTGATTACTTTGACATTCGTCACAACACTGAGAAGGTGTTAATTTTCCAGAAGAAAATGATGGTTCATTAATCCTCATCATGCTTAACACGGGACTGCATGATCCTAAAAACAATTTTTGCACTGGGTTAAAAGTCTCGTTGCTTTATCAATATTATACACTGGTGGGGAAAGAAAAAATGTTTTGATATTCCAAACAGGATAGATATGAACCTGTATCAAATACTGATGAAAAGGTGACATTTTTAATTTATTTGATGCTGTTGCAGTAAGAAACAGTCACATTTCGATTAATATTCGTATGTTATGAGGCATGGAATCTACAGGAGCTTATCGCTGGATACAATATTTGAAATATATTTTCATATTATATATATATATATATATATATATATAATAATATTTTTTTTTCTAGATATTTTTACGTCTATTTATACTGTGGTGTCATTACATTGTTCAGCTTTTATGCCAATGAGTGACACCAACCATATATTTTTGTAATTTGTTTTTCTATGTATTTTTGTATCTTTATTATATGGTGTATAAACAATTTGAATTGAAATATTTACATTACAAGGAATATAGGTATATCACATCATCTTATTACATATCGACAAAAACCTGACGTATGCTACAAAAGCTTCCATATGTGTGGGGCGCTGGAAGTAAAACTGTCCATGGGCGAGTACACTGGAATGGACGGCAAAAAACCACATGTTATCATATTTGTGAAACATTTTTCTTTTTTTCTTTCTCTTAATATTATAGGAAATATGATGCATTCTTTTATTAGGATAGTTTTTTAGAAGGATATAAAACTCTCCATGCATGATGCCGTAGAGGTCTAATTTTGTCAAAAGAATAATGTGAACTATGTCATGTGACAAACACATCAAGAGTGTATTTTTTTATTTTCAAAATTATTAAGAGATGATATGTTCTGGTGTTTTAGCCAAGTTGTCTAGGATAAAATGACAATTGAATTTTAAAGAAGAATTGAGATTTGCGATCTTTGGATTTAAAAATGCGATTTGCACACTCCTGTTGGTAAAGAGATTGAGATATAATATCAAATATATACTTGATGAGAATATTTACAACAATAGTGTCAGTGTGACCAGCGACCTTGTTTCTTTTAATGTTTTTTAAATTATCAACAACTTCTTCAATCGTAAATTGTTTATGGTTTAAGTTTGGTTCTCACCAGGCACTAAAGAACGATATCTCGCGAGTGATAATTCTTTGAATTTTTACAAAAAGATTTAAAGATCACAACTTAGAAAGAGACGTGGAAGATAGAATCACAAAGAAAATAAAAAAAATAAGTCAAAAGACAACGACCAATAGCAATAACGGATTAGAGACATGGAAGAAGGAATAAGGAAATTAAAAAGGAAAAACGCGGAAGATGCAAAAGAGATGAAGCTATAACAGAAGAGAGATTTGAAATCAAAGAGAGTCTGAATTTGATGTTCATGGGATATTACAAACTGGGAAAATACCTGAAAAATGGGAAGAAATGCGTATTAAAAGTATATTGGAAAAAAGAGAAGAAATGAAAAACAGGAAAAGAATAGTTTAGGTCGATGATGTGATGGGGACGGCAAGCAAGGAAATGATAGAATGAATGTGTAGAAATCTAGGGAAAATGGAGAGGGGAAAAAGTTCACGTTCAGCACGGACAGAAGTAATTTCATGATTATAAAGAGGGAAGAAGCAAATACATGGATCAGGAAATGGAGGTGGAAATAAAGAAAAGAATACTAAAGAAGGTGAACGAATATCTAGGAAATTGGTGGACAGAAAAAGGAATAGTGGAGAAAAGTTAGAATTGCATAGATGATAAAGGAAATAAAAGCGATAGGAAGCGCAAGCAAGACTGGAAGATGTAGTACAGAAGTCTGTTAATGTATACAAAGAACGAAGACTTATAAAATAACGATAAAGCGTTTTCCGCATGCTAGCATCTATCCGAACTGAGTTGAAAATATCATACATGAAATGTATAGAAGCTTTCCCCTGCTTCGAATCTAGTACATAACTGTTGACTATTATTTAAGATCTTTTAGGTCATTCATTGCCTCACACCAATCGGTCAAAGACGAAGATTTTCTAATGGTGTCAACCTCAACCTCAATAAGGTTTTTATTGCGTTGTTTGTTTGGTCCATTTTGTTAGAACATAACTTCTGGATTTCAGCTATTGATTTGCAAACATCCGATGGTCCTTGTTCCACCGTTATACAAGGTTAAAATTCTGCACCAACTCTATCTACAGTTATAGTCTGGATGGTTCACTTTCACCGTTAGTTATAGAAGCATCCTGTTACAGTTGTAAGCCATTCGATGTGCATTGTCTTTCAGCTTGATTCCAATACAATCCTTTCGGAAACAATGTTTACCTGCTTTGGCGCCCTTTTGCACTTAAAAACATTTTGTATTATTTTGTTCTTCGCTTATTATTCTGCTGGTTCGAAACATTCGAAGTCTTTTCTATACAGGAACGGGAATGATATGACAATGCTGGGAAGGAAAAAGAGCGCGTTTGATTGGCTGGGAAGGACAAAGAGCGCGTTTGATTGGCTGAGAAGGAAAGCGAGCGCGTTTGATTTGTTGAATTTTCTATTATATCATCTTGACATAAACATTACTTTACACAATAGCTTATCGATTTTATGTAACAAAAATAAAATTTATTTTGCGAAATTTTTTTTAGCTATTTTATATATTTGATGTGATCATCATTCTAACGACCAAAAATGAATACCTTCAACAAGCGGGATATATAAACTGTGAAAGTACAAAGTAAGTATTAACTCCACCAACATTTTCGAGCAATCGTATTTGTCAATGTGTTTTGTTTTCGGAGATTTCGGAGATTTATATTAACCTTAATATTTAATTTTTTTATCAAGTTGATTTGCGTGAATGAACCTCTCAATAATTCAAGTTCAAAAACCATAAACGTTGTAAATTATTAATCATTCAATTCGTGTACCTGCTAAAACTAAAACTAATCCAATTTAATTGGATAAAATCAAATGGAAACTGTTTCTACGTCAAAAATAAAGTAGCTACATAGGAAAGCAAATTAAACTTTGTTATGAAGGAAATAAGGCTAAGAACGCACCCCTCGACCCCAGTTCCTGGTCCCGAATGTTCGAGTTTCCAAGAGCTTCTAAGAGAAAATATTAGGAAAGGGGAATTGAAAAACAATTCGAGTTGACGCGAGTTCGAGTTATCCGGGGTTCGAGTTAGCGGGAAAATACAGTATCTACAACATAAAGTTTGGTTCCGATGAGTGTACCCAGGGAAATCTTGAATTAACTTGAATTTCCTGGTAATTCTGCTTCCAATATGTTCCGCAGAGGCCAGTTTATCAATATTTGTTAAATGAAGCCGTATATGAATTGCATGGTCAACCAGGCTTTTGGTATTCAATCGCATGGACATGCACAGTAAGTAAACATTACCTAAAGTGCCGAGTTTGAAAACATCATTAAATAAATGCTTTATCTTCAATTTGAAAACTCTTGAAAATAAATCAGGCCTATCAATGGGGCATTGTCATGGAAGTGAATTTTCATAATTTAGTTGTATCGCTCTAGGTTCTAGGACAACACTTAATTTCGACGAAAGTGTCGCTACACACCGGTGTCGAAGTTAATCACGGGGACTATCCCGTTTTAATCAGGTGATTAATACGGGATGCTTCCAACAAAAGCATCTGTTTGAACATGTTGCGTAGCGCTTTTTCTGATTAATCATGGTATAGGCCAATGAAAACAATCGGACAAATGTTATTTGGTTGTTTATACTGAAGTAAGCCCGCGCATTAGCATTCATTTAATAATCATGGAAGCTAGGAAATTTTCAGACGCTCAAGTTCAGGTTTTAGAAATTGAATTTAACTCCGGGCTTAATTCCACATCTTTAAAAAAGTTTGGAAAGAAAATATCAGAGCTTTCAACGAAATTACATGTTGAGAAAAGCGACATCCAAGTTTGGATCAACAACAGAAAACGTGGTCCGCCACCAACTTGCTTTCCGATGGCGATGGAACCAGAGAATAAGAAGTCAAAGAAAGAAATAAGAGTACCCTCCCTCCAACGACGTCCTTCTGGATATAACTTGTTTTCTGGCCATTTATTTTCTACAGGTAACAACATTTATCTTAGTCTTTAGTGGGTGATTTTCCATTACGGTTTACGCTTTGGGTATAAAAATACAATAAGAATGACACAGCCTAACTAAAGAGCCTGGCTCCTTGGAAGATGATATAATGCAAACATGCACAATATGTATAGGTATGTAGATGCATAAAACAAGAAAAAATGAGAGTGGACCCTTTTCTAATGATATTTATTGTTTACTGGCAGTCAAAACATTTTTAACCAATCAAATTCACACAAAAAGAGCAACTAGCCAATCATACTAAGCGATTTTTGACTGCCATAAATAAATTTGAAAGGGGTCTATTGGACGTTGAAAAGAAAATTATTATTTTTAAGATGACACTTTTTGATTAAAAAATTGGGTTATTTTCATAAATCTAACAGAGATATACAGTTATATGAACCTAAACCTAATGTATAAATAGACATGCTGGAAAATCCAGATATGTTATAGACACAGATAGAAGGGCATGCCTTTATATTCGGGAATGTGAAAACATTATTTTTCCACATCAATTTGTATATAAGGGCATAATTTTATGAAAGTACTGTACAGTTACAGTTACAGTAGTTATACATTAAAAGTAACAAAGAAAAGTCATTCATTCAATTGTTGATTGGAACCAATGTTGTAGGGACATGCATGTTATTAACATGTAAATATTGATAATGTTATAGGGGAGTTAGAACAAAAGAGAAAATGATCTCGAAGTCACTTCTTTACATTTTAAGTGCCATCATGCATGTACTTTGTTAAAAAACTAAATTAAAGCATTGAAAAGTGAAACGGTTTTCATCTTCCATTTCTCATGCAAAGAGGCATTATTTATACTTGGTGTTCTGATATCCCATGTCCTTACGGCTAGCAACATGAAAAATTCTATGAATTTAATTATTGATTCTTTATTCTAATAATAAAATATATTGTTGAATTCCTAGATGCAGAATATTACACAATATGGCGGTAGGGGTGTTGCAATGATCATAAGACCCTATGATAAAAAATTAGTAATCTCTGCAACATCTAGCGATGAGAACTTCTTGGTTGGTAACAGGGATATCTTAACACGATTTTCGTCTTTTGCAAGTAAGTCAACTTTTTTATGCTTAAAGGAAAAGTGAGTGCGCAGAAATACAGGGATGTTAACTTCGTATGGGATCTCATAATTTTTTAATCAAAATTCCAATGAATGCAATACAAATGTACATAAAGTATATATATATATATATAAAAATAATTTATAAAAAATGACTCAAAACATTGCTTAATTTTATTGTTTTACCTAAAGATTGCTTTCTAACCCACTTTCCATATTTATATGTTTAACTATTGCATTTCTTTACTTTTTCAAATTTTCTAACAATGCTTAAGCTGGTGTAAACAATGCTTTTGTAAAAATTACTAAATCACTCAATTGTTCTAACTTACTATATTTTTCATTGAGCAAGGATTGGATTGACTTTATGGATGCTTATGTGGAAGGTTTTCATTTACAAAATCGTGAACAAATAAACAGTTGTTGATGGTGACTATGTCGTAGAATTTTAGAATATTGCATCTTAAATAAAGTTCATTACTAGGTGCAATGATTGTTAATTTATTTCCTTTGAACGATCCTTCTAAATAATGGACAAGTGCCTTTTTAGCTTAAAATATGAAATGAAATTAATGCTTAAGTAGGTTTATCAATAATGTACTACCCAGTTTAATTGAGACATACAAATGTATTGTAGTGAATATAGGGAATGAATTATTTTATTATCATGGCTTAATCTTATAACTTACTGGAATTAACAACCATTATATGGAAATTGTCACATCAAGTTGAAAATGGTTAACTGAATTATCATCAGTGTCAATGTAATAGCTGCTGCACTGCTTGATACTAATCATGATTTTCGTCACATTTTTTATCAGGAAATGAAAAGTTTGAAAAAGAAATTTAATTTGTAAATCTTTCTCTTTCAGAGGAGTCCTTTGACAAGGTCAGTGTTGAGTATTCGAAATACGGAACAAAGTTCAGTGTTGAAGGGTGGCCATCAGCAATCCCATTCCGACAACCGAACAAGTATGGTAAGATGCAACTACATTATTTATTTATTTACATTATCAACTACTGATTTGGGAACACCGAGACTCCATTAAATTTCTCCCAATGATGAATGTGGAGTATGCAACGAGATCTTCGGCTGAGAATCCAGTTATGGTAGTTGAAAAAAATAGTACGAATGATGAAAGCGATGCACAATTACCAATAACTGCAATCGTAGAAGAGCCAGAAAAAGAAATTGCTGGGGCGGAAAACCAAAGAGCGAAACGAAAATCGTTTGTTTCCAAAGGAGACATTGTGCCCGTTCTTTCTCCAGAACAGGAGACAAATGCAAAACAAATGGAACACTTAATGGAAAATGGTTAGATCGAATTGGGGAATCCCTTGAATATCGATTGTTGCCCATTAAAGCATCGACTCAAGAAAAATGCGTACTGTGGAACAATCTAAAAGGCTGTCGCGAAGTGTTACCTAAAGATTTATTTACAGTCCGCGATGACAAAAACGGTATTTTTGTGATAACACCTGCTGCACACGAATTTTTGGAAAGAATTTCAGCTGGTCAATTTCAGTAATGTATCACTAGCCTTTACAATAAAACAACATCATCAGTGTCTTGTATGCTTCAGATTATTGATTGTTCTATATGCCTAAAAAGGTTTAAATTTGTTTTAATTATCTTGAAGTTATTTAATATTAAACTCCGCGCATATGTAGATAAGTTATTTGTCTATCTGCATCATTCAACAAAAAATACAGAAACCGACGAAAATATATAATGCACATGCGCATAAAACTTTTTTACTTTTTTGAGAAAGTCTATTCATTCGATGAATTTTTGTACTTATGTTATCTTTAAAATATGAAGTGTTTTGGATGAGTAGTTTAGAAGAGATGGAAGGTCAACACTTAAAATATTTTCTCATATCTTTTAGTATAAAGATTACTGTCAAATGTAGTAATATGGCAGTATCTCGGGAAATAATCAAGATAATCACTTCAAATTTCTAATGGTGGAATAATTTGATTATAAATCTCAATACCGCGAGTAGGCACTTGCGCATGCGTAAAATTAATTTGTCCATATATCGTTCTACTTCAGGTTACTTATAATGAAACTTTGCGTATCTGTAGCTAATCGTGCATATAGAATTCTACCTAAAATTATTTAAGGTGTCTGGCTTGTATGTACCCAAGATAAATGCGTGCGTAGATTAATTCGAACTTTCTGACGATAAAATATTTTGTTTATGTTATGGTTAAATATAAAGTTATTTGGATAAGTAGTTTAGAAGATATAGAAAGTTCGACACTTCGAATATATTTTTTTATATCTTCATTAGTATAAAGGATTTTGGTCTATTTACATATATTCCTTATCTCAAGATGCTGACTTCAAATTTTAAATGATAGTTGGACATAACGGCTAACGGAAAGATTGGTCACGATCCATGCTCAAAAATTGTACGCGCAACTCTGCAGGTGTTGTGAAATAGATGAAGCATTTTACCTCAAAAATTTTCTACTCGTTATTTTGAAACCCCTCATAACTGCTGGAAACTTGGCAAGCTCTTTCCCCCATCCTAGAAGTACAACAAAAGTAAAAGAACGTATATGCATATACATTTATCATTAAAAACGGAAAAATATAATTTAAAATATCGCGAGTGTTACTAATATTTAACAATATGCGACATGCTTCAAAACGATAGAGGAGTAAACATCCCTTTTCATATTGAAGATGAAGGCCCTAACATTCACGGAATTCGGCCATAGTTGTAATTTGGCAATGCCGTGGAACTCGACTATTTTTAAATTACTGAGGCCAAATTTTAATGCAGAAGGTTGAAACTCTTATGTTACGTTCAGTGAAGGTTTTACCACCCGTTTCCGTCGAAAAAAATTCTAGGGTTAGGGGTGTGGAAGAACAGGGGTATCGTCGAGGTTATAAATAGCCAGCGATTGGCCCTTCTAGGGCAAAATTAACCCCCCTTATACAGAACGAGAGTAAAAATCCTCTTGCACAGGTCTTAGTCAGCCCCTATGCCTTCACATATGTGAAAATTGGGGTTACCTACCAAGGTTTCAAAAACCGTTGGGTAGGACCCGAAGTTGCTTGTTTCGAGCTTCTTATATATCCTTAACAACTGGTCGAATTTACTTCATATTTGGCCTATAACTTAAGGACAAAAATTCATCGTCAAAAAATAAATGTTCGAGCTGCGCATGCGCAAAACCGAATTCGGGAGATACTTATGGTGGGAAACTAAAATTTTGCACCAAGAAGCATTACCAATTTTGGTAAGTTATTCTGGATTAAAATTTCAAAAAAAGTTAAAAATGTGGAAGTTATGCGCATGAAGGACGTTTTTTTCCTTAGTTACGTATAATTTCCCTTAGTTACCGTAATATTTTTTGAATTTATTTTTCATGGACCAGTGACATAATGGCATAGCTGTACATACACAAAAATTCATTGTAAATAACTTTAAGTAGAACGATGTATGGACAATTTAAATTTACGCATGCGCAGGTGCTTACGTTGGGTTTTGAGATTTGTAACGAGGTTATTCTGATAGATATGATCATTGTCAATCACCATTCAAAATTTGGAGTGATAATCTTCATTATTTAACGAGAGATTGCTAATATACTAGGGTTGGCAGCATTCCTTAATACTCAAAAAAATGCAAAAAGATTCGAAGGGTTAGGGTTAGTATCGAGCATACTTATATCTCCTTAACTACTGGTCGGAATCTCTTTATATTTTGCCTATAACTTAAGGACAAAGATTCATCGACAAAAAGTCCAAATTAATTTTCACATCATTGTCAGATATTGCACACGCATGCGCAGATAGTTTCGCGCATACTTCGTTAAGGCAGTATGATACCTGTAAATCTTTGTGGGAAATGATGCTTATATGATGGCTTTAACTTATAGTGGAATTATTTTCGAAAAAAGTTTAGAATTCCGAAAATTAAGCGCATGCGTATTAAATTTTTTGATTTCTTTTTTGGTTGCCGTAATCTTTTCCAGTTTTTTTTATCCATCAAGTTAGCTCCATCATTTGGCCATTCACATGCAAAGTCTCGTTTCTTAAAACCTTCGGTAGGGCTCTCTATATTTAATTTAAGTTTACGCATGCGCAAGCCACTCTATCCAAATTTTAAAGATAATTGTCATATATTTCAGATTGATACTATTATTTCCAATCTTTGTTGAAAATTTCAACTCAGTATCTTGATTATTCATCGAGTTATGCATTTATGAGGTCGAAACCTAAGTCGGTGGTAAAACTCAATATAGATTACCCTTGAATGGATATCTGATGTACTCTAAAAAAAATTTCTTTCAAAATGGTCGTATTGTGCTAAAATTTGGGGCATAGTTAGGAGACAAAATAAGACCAATAATAGCGTTTAAAAAATCAAAAAACATCTTGTGGTTAGCGTATCACGTGACTTTTAAGTCCAGGTTTTGTTTTTAATAGCCATCATTTGATAACTCCGTCATTCCTTACCCCTTGAAAACAATTTCCATACTGAAGATACCTTTAATTAAGCCAGATGTGGGGCAATAAAGACATTATAAAAATATTTTTTATTTTTGGGGTTAGGGCTGCATAAGTAAAAAAAATTCTAACTTTTTAAACGATATCAAGTCAAATTTTTATATGGCCTTTAGCTACATATAGAAGACCTCAAATGTGCTATTAGTTTTCGGATTTAGGTTATGCGGTCGGGGGTAGTGACGGTTATATGTAAAAAGTGGGGACAATAACCCCGTAATTATTACGAATTAGAATTCGGGCTTCTTATATCAGCCGAGGATGGCTTCTTATTTCACGTAAAAATTCACGAAGTTTTAATGGTAAGAATTACGAAAGTTATTCGCCTTTGCATTCGCCACTTTTTTGAAAAATTTATATTTTCTGGGTCATACTAAAAAAAACGCAAAAAGATTTTAAGTGTCGAGCTTCTCATATCTCCTTAACACCTGGTCGGAATTACTTAATATTTTTAATATAACATCAACAAAAAGTCCAAATTAATTTTCATATTTTGTCCACATGCTCATTAGTACCAGTTAGCCCATATTTCAATATTTTAAGACAAAAAGTTGAAAATTGAAATATTGCGCCTAATGAATCTTATATAATGCCTTATGGTACAATGCCTTTTTTGAAAAAGTAGAAAATACGGGAATAAGGCGCATGCGTTTTATTGTCTTTAATTTTTTCGGTTGCCGTAACTTTATCCATTTTTGTTTATAATGAAGTTGGCGCTTAAAGGTAGCTATAAACGTGCATAGTTCAATTGCAAATATGTAGAACAGGAACGCTGTAAATGTAAATTGTAACTATAAAAGGGTCCAGAGTGCCCAACCCCAACCCCAAATTTTTCCAAAACACCTCTAATCTTACTCTACACATGTTGTTTATCAGAAATTGATTGTACTCAAGTTACAACCATTGTTGGCTATTTACAACAATCACTATTGCCAATTACTTATAAGAAAACTTCATTTCAGGAATTATTAGATGCATTAGTTAATTGCATTTATCCGTATACTGGTTCCAAAACATACTTGACACTTAAAAAAAAATCAAACAAAGAATCAAACAATTTAGTATTCGAAGAGATCGTCATCATATTCATCTGCGTGCATATTAGAGTTAAATTGTTCTTCCTGATCATCTTCGTCTCCAGAATACGTCTCTTCGTCCTCAGAAATATCCTCATGAGATAGTTCATAGTGAACTGCATTTTGCTTTATCTTATCGATATCAATATGGATTTTATCTCCAAAATTACTCGGGTTTTCAAACAAATCGACAGTGTTGACAAGAGTGCAAGTTAAGGAAGACAGCTCTTCTGATAGCAAGGCAATCGCACCAACATCAAAATGAGTTGTCTCTTTCCTTGAATGGATTTCATTCCTTAGATACTGCCATTTCAAAAGAAGAGAATCCAAAGTATTACGGGCATCATCTTCAAGCAGTGTTATTTCTTCGCAAGATCTACGCCAAGTTAGATACAAATCGATCGCCTTCATTTTCAAACATGCTGGGATGGTCGATGTTTGGCTTTCTCCCACCTCTACTATGCCACGATATATTTCATTGTCGGCGTCAAACGCACTTTTCGGTTCAATAAACATCCTTTTGAAAGAAGAAAGAAACTTGCTGATGTAACATATTTTCTTGTTGAAAGGTTTTAGCAACGACTCCATTGAAGATACTTTTTTGTTAATTTCCTTCGACAATGTTTTGGCAAGTTTCTGTCCATCTAAGATAGATAAAATAGAATATTTGTTATTTAATTTGTTACATTTGTTAGTTTGTTAAGAGAATCTTACTTTGTCATAGACAAAGTTATACATCAGTATTAGTGATGTTAATAATCTTAACCACTACATTATCCTTACCAGCATATTTTCGTTTAAGATTCAGCAGAAACATTCTCTCAAAAGCAATTCCTCGCAGAATACTGATGGTCTTGATTCTTTTCTCTTCCATTACTTCTTTCAGGAAACTCTTTGCACATTCCGAATGTATCTCCCACCGCCTTGCAACTTTATGTTTCTTTTCAAATGCTTTCAATTCTTTCTCTGATCTACATAAGGAAAATAAACATTCATCTTATGATGAAAAAACCACTTTCAAAAAAATTGTTATTTCTTAAAACGATAAAGGTTTGAATTGCTAAGATAAAAATTGTCTGTGAACAATTAATTCATCATAGCAAACTAATTACCAATATGCAAATCGTGTTACAAAGATCATGTCAATATACATGTATATTTTATATATGCCAAGAAATATCCATTAGCCTGCATAAGTACACATTGTAATATTATACCTTCTAAGGTATGCAACGTTTCCGGTGACATCTTCTTCGCTTAAGAATTTGCCTGAAATTTATTTTATACTCAATAACTCAATAATAACAACAAGTTGTTGCAAATTGATAGGAATATCATTGGCATCTCGTGAAGTATCTACCTTTTTAAATATGGCAATGTAACGTTAATTCTTACCGTAGTTCTCTGTTTTCTATAATCATTTGGACATACTCCTTTTGCCAAGTTGTTGGCATGCTTGCTGAATTTCCTAAAAGGGAAATATTCAATATAGGAGCTCTCGACCACGTATATTCATTCTTTCTTTTTAAAGTCAGGTCAGCAATTATATCTGCTGCTACCAATCAAGCTGTAAATTGGTACAACCTGTGCCAGCATGTGGGGTTAGCTTCGTGTATGTACTTACAACCCCCATCAACCCCCAATATGCCACGTTAGGAGCTCCCGTATTTTATGAATACAAGCAATATTGGATAGGCTATCTTTGTCGAACAAATCCTGACACCACCATAAATACCCACTACCACTGATGTGTATTTGTGGACTCAAAAAGAAGATTCATTCTTCTCAAAAAATTGTGACATGAAACATTATTAATGGCAAATATGGAACAAAACATCAAAACACAATTGTTATTGAGATACTTGATGCTAATCTAAATCTGAAACTATTCCCACCTTCCCTCTGTAACGACTTGGTTTTCTGTTCAACAATCCAACGTGAAATCAATTCACTGTTCACTAAAAATGAACGTTACATAAGGTTTTTCTATCGTTGCGTGTACGTGTAGCAGTTTAATATTATTATTGATTTCACCTGGTGCATTTAATCATTGTATGTAGTTATACGACAATAACCAATTTAACTATTTAACTGGAAAAATAATCTATTCACATTGGATGTTGATTATAATTTCAACTTATCAATAAAAGAATAAAAGTTCAATGCAATGTTAATGAAAAATGATAATTTATAAACAATGCAATTGTAAAATGTTTCAATTACCAGGTGCAGAAAGGGAAGACAGAAATGAGCTCAGTGCTTCTTCTGATTCATTGACAATTTTGCGAGTTCTTTGAAGTCTTTTACAAAGAAGAGAAGCCAATAAAAGATAAGATAATTAAGTGTTGAAATCGTTTTTAGAAAACTTAAATTTTGTTGAATTCTTCATCTACTGTTCTACTAACCAATTCACAAGGAATGCAACTATACTTACTTGTACATATCATGGATATGAATACATAAACAATGAACAATTTTACTGAACAATCCAGATAATTCAAGGTTTATACTTGGCTTGAAAATGTATTCCTCTACAGTTCTAATTACAATATATTGAGTGTGCCAAGAAATGGCCAACTACATTTTGTCAGTGATAAAATAAATGTTTATTAAAATTAGTGACTATAAGTATGACTTACTTACGTAATTTATTGGTTGTTTTGCGTCCATAGTGTAATAATGCATCTGTCAAAGTATCTTGTCTATTGGCCGGGGTCATTTCCTTTGTCATTGAGCTAAAACATCTTAGATATGACCATAAACGTTCACATTGCTCACCATCAGTTAGTCCAGCTCCATCACGATATTTTGAGCCATAAAGGACCTGTTCAGAAATTGTTCTCAACAAAATAAAATATTTCTCTACTAAGTGATGATCACAATGAAATAAATGATGACCTAATCCATCAACAGAAAATCTAAGCTGCCAGTTAAGTCATGAAAGACAATTCAAATTGAATCAGTTTGACCATTCGAAAAAAATTCCGAACATTAAAATCATAAGGAATCTGACATTTCAAGTGTGCTGGAAGAAGACAATCCATATTGGATAGAGCACAACAGAATTCAAACACAAAAAAGCAAAAAACTTGAGGTATCACTCTGATGATAGAAAAAGGTTGTAATTTTTGTGCAATGCCAACTATACAGTTGCACTGGTAAAAATATGTTTTTGTGGTTTGTAAACAAAATATATAAATATCTCTACCTGGCACGATGGTTGATGTGCATACGTGTGAAATGCAGGCAGTCCAAGATTAATGTTATTGACAATTGAATATTGTTTTGATTTCTAAATGAAAAACAGTGCAAACATAACATTATAATTTTACAAAATGGAACAGAAACGCACAAAAGCATGATGAAAAGGCTTGCAACAGTTTGTATCATCAATATGCAAATTTTTATGAATTATATAAGATCAATATTATATAATTATATAATTATATGTGAAACAAGAAATAAAATTCAGTATAATCATTTACCAAAAAGCATATAATATAATATATTACATCATCTCAGGTTGTTCAATGTCAAGATCTTTTATGTGTGTACTTGCTTAGACAATTTTGGTCTTTCCTCATGCAGTACCAAAAATACGATAAAACAATTGCTAAACAAATTATTTTACCATCAAATGCTTCTTTATGTAGTGCAGGCAATGTCATATGTAAAGTGCAATTGTATTCCTGCCTTTTTCTGGTAATCCTCAAGTGTCTCCTTTATTAGCATAACTGAATAGGCAATCCTGTAGATAAAAACGACGTAGGTTAGATACAGCAGTATGTCATTCTGAAATGCAAAATATATCAATATCTCAGTATTCTCACCTTTCACCATGCTTCAAGCTCATAAACTTATGTGGGTACTCATGTCGGCACATACTTCCAAAGATGGCTTTTACGTCAAATATTTTGTTTCTATGTAAGTTCTCGGAGGCTGCTGAGCCAGCATTGAAGTTACTACAACACTCCTGAAATAGAAAGAGTTTAAACCCACTTATTTTACAAAATGATATTCATTAAGCACAACAACTATATCAATACCTTGCTGGAACTTTTTATGTATTTGTATGAATCAACAAAGTGGTCAACGTTTTCTTGGTCAAGGAAAAATAGATCATCATGTCGAGTGGGAAAAACATGCTTTGAAGCTGATTTTTTTCTAGTTAAACCAAAACACGCATCCATTGTGAGAAAGATTTTACCACATGCAGGGCATACATTCCCTTTACTAAGTTGAGGACATAATGGTTCCAAAGTTCGTAGCTGATGCTTGAATAATCTGTAACAAATTGTAAATCATATTCATGAGTTGCAACTTTTCAACAATGAATTTAAGACTAGAGTTTAAAAGATATAGCACAAAACCTTTATTTACTTGGTCTCAACTCAAATGTATACTAATATTTCAAATGATTCATATTTTCCAAATTAAACAGTATGTACATAGATTTACAGAAACATGACTAATTTTCATCAAATTACAGTGCAGTTTAATCCAAGATTCTACTTAACACCATATTTCAAAGTAGCAATGAATCATATAACTTCAAAAATAACTTCAGTTATCAATACAATTGATCAAGTATACTGCATGGATACCTATATTCTGCAAATGTAGCTCCTTTCAGAGAAGTATACAAGTTTTTGCCCTACAAAAATGTAATTAAAGATTTAATGTTACTAAGTATTCTATGAAAATGCTATTTATTATTAAGACAAATGTAGAAAACAAAATTTGCTTGCAGTATAATGTATGAACAAATTTGGAAAGAGCACAGGTGCTTTTGAAAAGGCTGATGATGAAAAAATATATTCCAGTGTCATAAATACAGATTTTTCCTGTTCCTGTAAAATAGATTCGGATAAACGCAGATACACTGTATTACTTCATAAATATGTGTAGGCCATCTATCATTCATCTAGCATTAAACTATTAAAAAACCCACAAAAATCCTACATTATTTTTGATCAATTTGGGAAGTGTGTCCCCAATGCCATCACAAAAACCTTTCAAAGATATTTGGTTTTCCAACAGAAGGTTTTCTATTAAATTCAGGAATTTGAACTCAAAACACATTTGAGGATTACTGGGTGTTGCAGGCCAAAGTCCATGGTGAATGAAAATTAATGGGTCTTCTGTGCATGTACATAAACAGACATTTACCAAATGCTGTCTGCCTAGAAAAATATAATCAAAGATGATTTTATAAGTGACTCATTACTATTTAAGTCAAAATTGATTTCTTGTTTAAGAACCATTTATTACCATAGAGCTATGAATGTGTAAAGTCTTTCACATATGTTAGGGTGGTCAAACACTGCAATGTTAGAATTCAGAAAAAAAAGATGTTAGTAAAACAGTTGTTTTTAATTTTGAATCTTTTCTATTTTTATCAAAAATAATCCTAAAATCACCAATCTTTTTTTATTAATATAGATAAATTATTACTCTTTCCAACAATGTTACTTGTTTTGAATTCCATCAAGAAACGGTAAAGTTATCATTCGATCTGTTCACTCTGTTGTGATTGTAACGAAACTTACAAAAACGGCACCGTAAAAAACGTGAAGTAGTGTATTTAAAACGCCTGGTGCGGGAGAGCAGTTTGTTTATTGTCGTTTTCAATCTTTCATGTGCATGCGCAATTAGTTTCCGCTTCCAATGATATATTTTTATTATCATTAATTTGTTGCCAATGTCTGTTTTTTCCCACTTTAATATCAAATTTGCGAAATCTTTTGGTTTCAAGACTTCAAACAAAGAAGAAAAACATATCATTAGAAGGATGATTGTTTGTAGTTTCTACCTATATAGTTTTTTTTATTTAAAAGTTTAATGCTCTTTAGCGCTAGCTTAAAGTAAAAATCGTCAGATTATTAAAAATCAAAATTAATTATTATTAACCTTTTAAACAGTTATAAAAATATTTTAAATGCTTTAAAAATATACAATATGTGGTCAAAATAAGGTATAAAAGTCTGGAAAAGTCAAAGGAAATCAAAAGTTATAGTCAAATTATGTTTTAAAATTAGTGAGAAAACCTTGTTTCGGTGCCGTTCTCTTTTAATAGCTGTCTTATAAAAATATTCCTAAATTTCCTAAATTTTTAGAGTACAAAAACGAGCATAACTTTTTAACCGCTTGGAGTTAAAAGAAAAATGACCCCTCATTGAATTCCATTTTTGAAGCTGATTCTAATTATAACAATTTTAAGATTAAATTTTGAACTTTGAAAAACAATTTGACCACCCTACATATGTATTAATTGAATACATACAAAAGATAGTGTATAATTTCATATGATACTATTAACCTTGATAACTTCTCAAGGTTTTAATGAAAAATAATATAATCTTCATATGCATATTTTTATCAATAATCTATATAAATGTCATTTCTTTACAAATATTGATATATTCTATTCTTTTACGATTAATAATGAACTAAATATCAAATCCATCTCATACCAAATCCATCTACTACTGTCACCAGTCGAACTGATTGGGAACAAAAATCTGTATGAACATTACTTCTTGGCAATTTAAGCACTGGCATTGGTTTATCAATATATGGACAAAACTCCTTTTGTCCCTAGAAAGAAATTTACATGCAAATACAGACAAATGCTTGGTCATTCAAATTTCAATACGTTATTATTTTGGTCAAGTGCCTTTATTATCTAGGCATCCAATATGACTTTGCAAAATGAAGAAAATTTATTTGGGTAAAGGGGAGGTTAATGTTGTTCTTTTGTATATATAACAGGACAGTCCAAAAAGTACTTACCTGCCAGTATTCCATAAAATGGAAGTGATTCCTGTCTTTGTGCAAAAAATTACCACATTTCTTGCAAAATACTGATGTGGACCACAATCTTTGCATCTGAGGGTGGCCACCTCATTCTTGCAACTGACACAATGTTGTCCGGCTGGCATTGCGGCAGATTCTACAGCTGCTATGAAGGCTTGCTCTCTTATGGCAATCCATTTGTTGTTAAGTTTTGTTTGATTAAACAAATATGTGCCGTTTTGCTCAATAAACCTTGGGAAAAAATTAATGAACATTTAGAACAAATTTAATCAATGGGTTAGCTATGTTATGCTGGTTTGTTTTTAACAAGGCTCCCAGAGTGCTAATTTAGCATTTATTATCATGAAGACCTCAATTCATTCTTTTTGTGTATTTAATTTCTTCCATTTCTCCCATTTGCATTTGCTAGGGTTATTTTTAATGAAATATATACTGAGTTTTATATTTATAACCACACACTAAAACAACTTTGTGATAGCATGGTCTTAAATACAGAACCTTTGGGTTAAGAGCTGAATGCCTTACCATTGTGCTATCGCCAAATTTAGTTCAAAACAGAGATTCTTTAGACAAACCTAAACATATCTTTTTATTTACTATATATTCTATCGCATGCATTATAATTCAGTTTTCCCCTGTAATCAACATTGGCATGGGTCTATAATAGGCTTACAAATAAGTTTTAAGGTCTTTAACCAGCCTCATTAAATTGTATGTTTTCAGGTCTTGCTGACATTGGCTTGGGACAAATTACCTTACGTAGGAGGTAGGTATATAATACAGAATTTTAGAGAAATATGACGCAAACCAAGATAACACTTGGACTTACCGTTCATTCGTATAATGAAAATCACTAGGTCCAGGCATCGCCATCGAGGCCCTAGCTTCCTGCTCTTCCGTTGCCGATGGTGCCAGGTTTGGTACATCTTTAACAACTTTCTTTAAACCAATATCTACTCTAGGCGAGTACTTCGTTATTGTTTTGTTACTTCGTGCTGATATAACCACTATATCGTCATCAAATAACTTTAATTTTCTTTTCCTGAATCTTTGCGAGGCCATAACGATACTAACAACTGCTACAGTTGTTTCATTTCAACGAAACATGCGCGCGCGCACTGGAGACAGAAAACAATGGGTAACTTTCCCAGATTAATCTTGTTCGGCTCTTTTCAAATCGGAAAAAAGTAGTTTTTGTTGGGAGGCTCCCAGATTAATCAAGTGATTTTTTTGGGAACAACCCACTGATTACTTTTCACAGGCCTGCGCTACAAATAAAATCGTTACTTTGCTATAGTTTGATGC